>CM055269.1:79148376-79593839 GCA_029237695.1 Conchocele bisecta
AGATATGTGTAATGCATTTAAAGACTTAGGTCTTTGTTTGAATACAGGTATTAATTATATACCTACCCATGAAATACATAGTTATACGATGTAAATAAAAGTCATATGTTCTCATCGATGAAATAAACAATTTCCGGTGAAAATACGACTACTTCCGCTATCTATATTCATAAAATCAATGTTCGGGAAAACAGCGCAAATAGGCTGCAAATACAATTTCATTACCGTACTCAGTCTAAAAAAAAACTGCTAATTTCCATGGAGCGGTATACAATAAATAGAATATTCATATTTTTGCACCGAATATGACATATATGTTCATAGAGTGGTGTGAAATGTCCATATTTCACGAGTGCCGTTAGACTGTGTACGGTAATGAAATTGTATTTGCAGCCTATTTGCGCTGTTTTCCCGAACATTGATTTCACACCACTCGATGAACATATATGTCATATTCGTTGCAAAAATATGAATATCCTCTATGTGTTCATTTGCCTTTAACATCGGTTTCTGACGGTTTAACACATGCCAGGAAAGTATACATGTGCTCCGATGCTGTGTGGGCCTGCAGTATGTATTTGTTTATGTTATACCACGGCTTTATGGTGAGTTTCAAATGTACGTCAATTCAAATAAATTAGATATGAATTCATAATGATGAGCTGATGTTTCTGTAATGACTTTCAACTCTGTAGGTGGTGTGGTCTTTGTAAGTGGGATTGTGTGGGTGCTGTATAAACCACAGGTTCTTGATTGCATTGTTACCAACATACAATTTACGTCACCTCCTGTAAGTTACACGTCGTTTAAGTAAGGTAATTACAGGGTGAGAAACGGAACTTCTACCCGCGTACGTTTTTAACCAATACAAACATTATCTGTTAGCCGATAACAATAAAACCGTTCCCAAATTTGTTGTTTAGATTAACCCACTTCAGCCGAAGGACACAGTGATTTTAGTTAAAAAAATATCAAGAAAGTGTTTATTACTCCATATAGGTATATGTTGTTACCACTCATTTGAACCGTCTCGTTGAGACGGTTCAAATGAGTGGTAACAACATATATTTCTGAGATGAAATAAAGAAAATAGGGAATGTGTTCCTCAAAAGTTTCATACTACTATAATTGTATTCCGTCACTAATGGGTTAATGTATTGGACCTGGACCGCCAATGCAAGTCAAGCTATTCTCGGATATATGGTCGAGCTCTCAAAGCGGTGAAATTTGGTTACACAGCTGTGTTAACCGCTTTACTGCGAGACGTTCATTGGCTGACACACATGTGTCATGTAATAAAAGCGTGACGGGGATGTCGTAGTGGATTTTGACACATAGCGGGAAATGGCTACCCAATCAAATGGCGCGCTACGTGTGCAATCTCCGCTTAGATGGCTCGCCAGAAAAGCTCGCACTTGTATGGATGTTAATAGCTTAGAGGTAGGAAGAGATAAATGCAGTTCACGTATTCTATCGACATCAGCAGATTAATATATGTCTCCTGAATCGATAGAACCAGAATTTGGAGTTTGTGGTTGAACATTGATGAGATAATTGGTCTGAAAGCAACGCATGTAGGAAATAAATTGTATTGGCCAAATATTGAAAGAGGTTTAATTCCTTTGTTCCTTTGTGGGTATTTTGACAGTATAAAAGGGGTCCGAAATTTCGGACAATTGACCATTTCTGTCGTGTGTAATAATTTAGCATTAGTAGTTGCACAAAACTATGTAAATTACAAAAAAACAAACGAACTCAATATACAAATCTACCAAAATCTACCAAAATACCCATATGACACCAACATATACAAGTAATTAATTTAAGACTGAATCATAAACATGTGAACATGTATATATTACTGATATTTTGCTGATAATTATGCAAATGGACGGTGATTCAATAAGATTCCGGCGAATGCAATTTCTATATGCTACATATACATGTAGTATACACTGATCCGCAGGGGACATGGATTTATTTTATTAATTCGTTCCCACGAAATAACAATTCGTTCCCTCAATTTAACAATTCGTTCTCTCGAATTAACAATTCGTTCCCACGATATAACAATTCTTTCCCTCAAATTAACAATTCGTTCCCACGAAATGACAATTCGTTCCCTCAATTTAACAATTCGTTCCCACGAATTAACAATTCGTTCCCTCAATTTAACAATTCGTTCCCACGAAATAACAATTCGTTCCCACGGGAACGAATTGTTATTTCGTGGGAACAAAATAATAAATGAAAAGTCATGCAGAGCATGATGTTATTAGCCAATCAAATCAAGGTTCAAAATATGTCAGGGAAAAGTGAGAGAAGTGTTGATTTCCTCCCCAACCAAATTCTCCCAGTTATATTTAGCTATCATTAATATCTGATCATAGCAATAATTATGGTAGTCAAATGTAAACAATAGTATTCCAGTTGAAAGAATTAACCTTTGAATATAGGTGAAGGCGCTTAGCATTACACAAATATGTAGCAAGTCAACCGAAATCTCATAAATGCCCGATTTTTGGCGGCCATCTTGAAAATATGATAATTATATACTGAATATTAGTGTACTTTACGTAAATTCTTTAATATATCCATCAGAAATGTTTATGAACAACTTACACCAATTTCCAAGTTAAGGACCATGACCTATTGGCTCATATATTGGCAATTTTAGACTTCCGTCAAGCATAAAGTTCAATGACCTTGAAATGACCTTGAACTTGGTTTAAAAAATGGCACCCGAATTTTTTGGAAACCTTATAAATTCAAGTTTATAAAAACACCGGGTGCCATAAATTAACACGAGGTGCCGGAATCTTATATATGCCCCTGGACTAGAAGGCAAACCGCCTAACTTTAGCTTACCGAACTCTTGTAGATAACAAGTTTATTTATAACCAAATTGCAAACCGCCTAACTTTAGTTTACCGAACTCTTGTAGTGAAAACGTTTATTTATAGCCAAATTGTGTTATTTCACTATATTTAAAGTTTTCAACAGAGATAATGGCCAAAAATGAAAAATTATCCGGTTGCTGTAATTTGGAAGCGATACAACAAATTTCGCGTTTGTAGATTACCGAATATAGGAGAAAAGGGTGGTTACAATTTTTTTCACAAACCAATGGATAACCAATATATAGCCGATCTATAAATAGATCGGCTAACAAAAAAATAATTCTTCCTACACTTCTGATATACTTGACCGCATGCATGCTGTGATATAACTAGTCTATTGACAGAACATATAGTTTGTGACTGAAGTAATAAATACCACAGGTTCTTGAAGACCGGTTCATATGTCGATGTTTTATGGATTATGTCGGTATCTCTGGTGGTTTGGGTGCATTGTTACCAACATACAATGTACGTCACTTCCCGCGAATTACACATGTATGTTGACAGTATAAAGGGGTCCGAATGTTCGGAACGGTGAATGTGTAGACAATTGACTATTTAAATTGAACATTAGTAGTTGCACAAAACTGTAAATTACCCAAGACCAACGAAATCCAAAATAAATCCACAAAAATACCCACATGGCACCAACATAATGACATCTGTTCAAACAACTGTGATAAAGATGATATGAAAATGGCATACCATCACTCTGTTTACCTGTTTAATGTTATTTTTTTAGTGATATGAGATTTGCCTTTTCGGATATTCTGCTACATGTATACACAGGAGAGTAACGCGAGTGAGCGGCTCAAAGATCTACGTCTAGTAGAAATAGGTCATATGGTATATTTGGCCCGTATAGCACCTGTTCCAGACATACATAATTCTACCCACCGTCCACAAAATTCACAACTTCCGTGTTCAATGCAATCCAATATAATGTGCTTGTGGCTGGCGAAATGTGGTTTATGGCATTTGCCACCAGTGTATTCCCAGATCATACTGAGCATCTGCGCAGTCTGATCAGGGACTACACTGTTCGCCATTCGGTCTGTTAAACGCATGTATTGCTTCGAACACACACTTGGATCCTGATATATCAGCCTACCGGATCCGGATTTCGCCGGGCACAGCCACATATATGTAGACGCTCCAAAGTCACAATTCCACTTGTATTCAGTGCGTTCAATGGATAGTTTATTCAAATACGATTTCGAAATGTGAGATGTATTATCATCGATGTTTGTATATCTTATAAAGGAAGTATTGACACTAATTCATTTTTTTTATCAGATTTGCACACATCTCGATGAAATAATATATTTCTTTATAGGATGTACAAACATCTCGACATTATGGGAGATGACCATCACAAAAATGCTTTCGGTCAAATATAAACGTGAAATTGCATTCATATGTGACATACTGCTTACTAAATAGTGTTAACATCTGGAGGAAGTATATACTGTATTTCGAAATGCTGGTTGAATAAACTGAACACATATCTGTATGTATTACACATGTGTAATCGTATTACATATTTGTGGTTTTAAATAATGAGACAATCTTCGTTTTTCACCTGGGCTCGTATCTGAAATAAAAACGGACTTGCTTCACTTCGAATCAGCGTAGATCCTGATTTTCCAACATGTATATTGCGCCATATAACAACTTTAACCCGGATGTAGGGCGAGTCAGAAAATCCAGTAGCCTATTTTATCAACATTGCAAAGTATACTTTACTAGCAAAGTATACTTTGAGGGAGAAATTTTCAATTTTATGATAAATTTATTAATTTTTATTATACTGAATTTATTACATTATCACAGCCAATTTGGCTGTGATAATGTAATAAATTCAGTATAATAATTCTGCATACTTTTAATCATCAAATATATGCAGTTGTTAGTTCTATATGAAATAATGCAGGAAAAATAAATGATTACTCCCTCAAAGTATACTTTGCTAGTAAAGTATACTTTGCAATGTTGATGAAATAGGCTACTGGTAAATACCACAGGTGTTGAAACATACTCGATTGTCTGTTGACCACATGGTGAACAGTGTAGACCCATACCAGGCTGGGCAGACTCCACACTAAGGTAACACGTCCGGTTTTGACAGAATGTTGCCCTTCTGATCAGACACGGTATATTACATGTACATGTATACTGTGTATGTATATTTAAATCTGACTGTACATACGTGCAAGTACATGGGGTCCGCTCTAGTATAACCTCCCTTATCGCATCGCCGTATTTCGCCGAAAGTACATGATATTTTCTACAAATGACGTTTAAAATTAATAAATACACCCGGGGCCATGCGGGAATTAATTTCACATGATCTCTGAATAGTTTCTCGATTGTCTATGGTATTTACGAAAAATACGGCACTTTTTCGAAATCAATATCGACGAAACGCGGCGATGCGATAAGGGAGGTAATACCACATCCACATGTGGCTCGAAATTGTAAAGCGGGCATATTGAGATTACGATCAGTGTAGCCTCAGATAAATCTGCTCATCAGTAGCCTATTTCACCAACATTGCAAAGTATACTTATCTAGCAAAGTATACATTGAGGGAGAAATTTTCAATTTAAGGATAAATTTATTAATTTTTATTATACTGAATTTATTACATTATCACAGCCATTTTGGCTGTGATAATGTAATAAATTCAGTATAATAAGTATGAATACTTTTAATCATCAAATATATGCAGTCGTTAGTTCTATATGAAATAATGCATTTTGAGGAAAATAAATGATTACTCCCTCAAAGTATACTTTGCTACATAAGTATACTTTGCAATTTTGATGAAATCTGCACATCAGAAAAGTTGTAAACAGTGTGTTATGCATTTTCGCTAAGCAGTTTCCATTTTATATTTGTATACTCTAGTTTAAGTATTTTAAATAAAATAAAATACGCTATCGTGAATTGCAGAAAAACTATCGATCGCAACGCTAGCTATTTTGTCAGTATTATACACATTATGTATCCCATATCTTTTTCTTCAGGCCCATATGCAGCCCATGCTCAATAAATGTAAATACAATAATTGTTTACAAGAAAACATTGTTAATGTGGAATTTACAGACTATAATAATTTTGCACTTACGAACATTTTAGTCGTACGAAGTTTGGTGAAACGGTTCCAGGAGACAAAATAGTCAAACTCTCAATAAGACCCTATTTGTCGAGGCGAGTCACATATCGATGGTCTAGTAACATAAGGTCGTAACTGATACAAATGTATGCTTTAGCATAGCAGTTACGACCTTATGTTACTAGACCATCGATATATTACAATAACCAAATACGATTGTGAAATCGTGAATAATGTTGTACGGTATAAAGTTTCATTATATGCTGGCTGTAGAAGTTATTTGTTACACAAGTATGAGTATGTGTGATGTGTTTTCTAGCAATAACTTCGACACTGCTATAGTTATAAGGACATTGACATATGTCAGTGATTGTGTGTAATGTTACTGGGTATCTGTGCGTTATCGAATTCAAACTCTTTCAAGAGTTTCTGAGATATGTGGTTGCATAAATGTGGTGTCCGGGTTATGCGACCAGTGTATCCCCAGATCAGCCTGCGCATACGCGCAGTCTGATCAGGGTATGCACTGGTCCACATTACATCTAAACAAGCAATATATATCGTTTAGTATCAGGCTGATAGTATATCAGGAGCTACACTGGTACCAAATTCTATAAGCCCCATTTCTCCAGTACCAGCCACATATGTTGAACAATCTAGGTCGAAGCGGCATGTGCGCGTGATGTATATTACCCATAATCCGCATGCGTCCTGGGATCAATTTACTCGTGGTATGTCCTATAGTGAAACCTCACTAAACTGGACACCCTGGAATATCACCCGGTTTAGCGAGGTTTCACTGTAAATCAGACATTTGATTATTACGAGCCATATTTGTGTGCTATGCGATCACGAACAGCCATCGTCACCCGAGATAAATGACCAAGAAACCCATCAAAAGTATGATCACAGATGTGTCTTGTTGACGGGTTTAGAGAGGTTCCACTGTATTAAATAAAAGACGATGCGATGCCGCATCGTCTTAGATGAGGTCTGAGATATCCAACATGCGGTGTTTCGCCGTATGCACAGTACATAACATATATCAATCAAGCGTGCCATTTTATTCGATTACATTCCAAGCAGCATACGTTATATTGAAGTAAATGCATATCCCATCCAGAAACTGTGATAAGCAGGGGAGATAATTTGTTATGCAGTTTCGCTATACACATGACAGTAAGGAAGATTTATGAAATAAAATTAGTTTTCGTTGTGAACTGATCATACAAAGTCACGTGTATAAAGGAGTTATCACTACACTGAGATATTAGTTTAAAATTAAATTCATAAACATCGATTGCAGAACAACTAGGGTTTATCAGTATCAAACACATTTTGTTTTACTGTTTTCCAGTTGTGTTGTGTGTGTTTTTTTCCCATGTGACTCGTGTGAGATACGATACGCCTCTTGATTTTGTACCTTCGGACATCTGCGTAATTTCATGAAATAAGTTTAGAAAATATTTTCCGTAAATGGCGTCAAAATTTTCAGAGCACATGCGGAATTATATTCCGCATGTACTCATACAATTTTGTAAACTTTTGACTTTATTTATGAAAAATGTTGAACATTTTGTAAACGCATTTGATGAAAATACGCAGATGTTCGAAAGTACAAAATCACATATCGTGTCTCATATGTACAATTGGGTTCCAAAATACGACAAATCCAACATTAAAATATGTGTATACTAATCAATTTCATCACGTACTGCGCAGGTCTGAGACCAAGTGCCTTTAAATGTTCTTTATAAGAATTAAATAAGTGTATAATTATGTCACTATTCCACCAGTTCTAAATAGTATACGAGTGCCTGATATAATCATTTAGTAATATTTATTTTACTGATAGTGAATCGCGGTGGTACCAGGTTATTTTCATATGCAAATCAGGCATGATGTTTTTTAATTATGTATACTAATTAAATGCGTCACCTGAAAAATTCATATTTTCGACAGATTATAAAGACTGATCATCGCACATCAAACAATAAAAAATCATGAGAATAAATAGTAATGTTTAGTTTGCCAGAAAATGTCATAGTCTACAGAATATACAAAGCTATCTGTCTCTCTATATTATAACCTGGCATTGTGTGCCTACTGAGTGGACATGTACCTTTAACATATTAATCTACTACGCATGTCTCCAGTTTATTTCTTATGATAATATACCTATTGTGTGAGAATTAGTATTCGTCCAGGCGAGTTCTTGCGAAAACGAACCACAATAATATCGTTCGCCATCACCTGTTCATGTATGTGCGTACTTTGTGTGTGAAATAATGTATGCTCCTGTAGTATACATAACAGTGTGGATCTCTTTTACGGACAGAATGAATATGCAGGACGGTCACGTGAAACTCGTTACGACTGCCATTGCTGATTTTAACGTGAACTGTTTTTTCACATTTTGGCAGTATGATGACACATTGTGGCTTACATACAACGTGAACGGAAATAGCGACCAGTGTATGCCAAGATCAGGCTGCGCTACAGCGCAGTCTGATCTTGGCATTCACTGTTCCCCGTTCTGAAAATGAAACGCCGTCAGTCACCAATGAGCATGCACGTACAAGCATCAGATAACTATATAAGAACATACATACTGGGGAATATCTACACTGGTCAAATACACGGGCAATGATTCGTACTTAATCCGGAAACGAAGAATTTCACATTTCGTCATCCGAATTGAATCATTGCCTCCTACATCGATAATGAGACAGGTATTAACCGCGAAATGGAGAAATTAACCTTCAGGGCGCACAACACAAACGCAATGCTAATGCAATTTGCGTAAATTTATTTCACTCGCTTTGGAAGGAAGACACTGTATTAAATCACCAGGCGGGGACGGAATATATATATAACATCCACGTTTCCAAGTTTCTACGTTGTATTGTTAATGTAAGACAACAAATACAACATGTTTACATATGATCTATATTAATAAGTAGACCTTAGGTTAGTCTGTGTGGGAAATCAATTGACTAGAATGACCACATAACCACAGCAATGTGAAAGGCAAGAATGAGATGGACTGACAAAGGAAGGTTGGGCCGTCATGTCATGATCATGAAGTGTCTATTTCATGGTTTATTAATGAGTCGATGCCTCCGAGGTGTTCAAGGTGGATGTAAGGGCATGTAAGGTCACAAAGAATTGTATGGATGTATAAAGTCGCAGTTGGTGTTTGTTGTAAAGATATTGTGGTTTTCTGTGGGTTTTGTGTACAAGTCTTTCTAATCATCTTCCCAAGAAAGGTGGGTTTTGGAATCTGCGTGGTTTTCTAAACCGTTTGAGAGTAATATATGGCCGTCACTGGAGAAATGGGGCGTATGGGATTTGTTACCTGATCAAATAGCACATTCTTGAGAGTGATCTATATTGCTAGTTATAAGCATGTCTGGTGTTTCATTGATGGAATGGCAGATCGGTACAGATCTCGATCAGACTGTGCGGATGCACAGGCTGATCGAGATCTACATGAGTCGCAACACCCATAAGCCTCATTTCTCGCACCGTTGGTGTTTGTTGTACATAATATTGTGGTTTTCTGTGGGTTTTTTTTGTACAAGGAAGGTGGGTGTTGGAATCGTTGTCCATCGTTTCAGAGACAGGTGCCAGAATAAAATTACCTGATGATGTAGTTTCTTTTATTAGAGAGATGACATGCGACTATTTTTCAGTCACCTGTGTTTCGGAGTAATGTGTGGCCGTGACTGGAGAGATGGGGCATAAAGGATGTGTGACCTGATCAGATAGCACATTCTTGTAGCCTGAGAGCGATCTATATCGTTTGTTAGAAGCATGTCGGGTGTTTCATTGATGGAATAGCGAACGGCGCAGGCTGATCGAGATATACACGAGTTGCAAAACCCATCAGCCTCATTTCTCGCATCGTTGGTGTTCGTTGGAAATGATATTTATGGTTTTCTGTGGGGTTGTTTATACAAGTCATTGTGTTAAGTTTTTCCAAGAAATGTGGGTGTTGCGTGGTTTTGAAACTTTTCAGAGTCACATTGATCTACTTGGCGTAAACGAAAATGACACCTATAATATAAAAGCTATGCTGTTTATAATTGAACTTACCGAAATGTATGTTGCTGTTGGATGCTTAAAACTACAATTGGTATACCATTTTGTGACCAAACACACATTAAAATAATATAAACCCGTAAATATAAATATATATAGAATCACCCGAGCAACGACGTGCACTTTCCCACTAAGACACTATATATGCGATACCCGAAGCAGAAAACTACGGAAGCCCATTAGGGCCACTTCACATTTTTTTAATTTCCATTTATTCAACATGTTTTCTTGAATTTTCAAGTTCTTTTCTTGTATTTTCAGTAAACAAGATGTTTTCTTGAATTTTCAAGTTCTTTTCTTGAATTTTCAAGATATTTTCTTGAATTGTCAAGATATTTTCTTGAATTTTCAAGAAAAGATCTTGAAAATTCAAGAAAAGAACTTGAAAATTCAAGAAAACATCTTGAAAATTCAAGAAAAGATCTCGAAAATTCAAGAAAAGATAAAAAAGAAATGAATTGGCCCTAATGGGCTTCCGTAGAAAACAACACATGACCCATATAACACAGAAGTACAGGAGCTATGGGAGGGGTGGGGCAGGCATTTTGCAAATATGTCTCTGGGTGGGGTGAGGCGGGGCGCATGTGGGTGAACAATTTCAAGGTAACAACTATACCCTGATCAAAAGTTACATTAATAAACAACCAGGACGAGGCGGAATTGCATTCAACCCACACACTATAGACTCAGTACAATGGAACCTGTCTAATCCGGATATCATGGGAGGTCCACATGGTGTCCGGTTTAGGGATGTCCCTGTGTAAATCAGGCAGGTGAACAGTTCAATGAAGTGTGCTTTCCAACAAAGGACAGTCATCATTATTAAAGATAAATGACAGTGAAACCCATTAACCCTTTTCATGCTGAGGATACGCCATTATATTTGCAAACATTACTAAATGGTTTCCTTATATGCGCTCAGAAGTATATGTCGCGATCACCATTTGAACCGTCTCGTCGAGACGGTTCAAATGAGTGGTCACAACATATACTTTCATTGAGATATAAATAAAGTAAAAATAAATATTTTATAAATTTCATAACCGTAAACGTGTATTCCGAAAGGAATGGGTTAAATTTGAAATTGTTGAGACTTTTTGTTTCCAGTTTAGAGAGGTTCTACTTTGAACTTGACTCAACTGTACACTCAGAAAACATAGGTGTGTTTAGTTTGATGGATTTCGCTGTAATTGACCATGAATCATAACAATCATTATCACATGAAAATCATTGTTATATGGGATTTTTACCCATTGCATAAATGAGATATGTCACACGTGACGTGCAATAGCACCTACAGCGAATTTGATTGATTTACCGCATCACCCTAATTACGTATTCGTATCAGGCGCTAACGTTGCGTCAAATGAACAAAATGAAGACGTTCCCAATGACATTGCAAATGGTGAGACAAAGCAATGATGTTTTGACGGTGTTTTGACGTTGACGTCATTATGTGTTAAAAGTCATTAGCAGCGTCAGTGGGCTCCAGTCTGATACTATGAACTGATTACAATGAATGGAAATCTATAATATGGTATACAAGAATTTATAATAGGTTTATTGATAGCATTTATTTTTCCCTGTGGAGATTTTCAACTAGATGCGAAATTAGTCAATGACATGTGTTCACAGAAACTAATTAGATATGTCTCGGTTTTCTGCTCTTTAACGTTTGAATTCATGTGATAAACATCATCTCAAACTTGATACCATTTGATATGAGATTTATGACACTCGTCAGCCATAGGCTCGGTGCATAAATTGTGCCTGACTCGTTTCATACAGTTTAAACTCGCTTGAGATCCTTTATTTGTATGTGTTTAATAGAGGTATTCATGTGCTCAAATAACAGGACGCTCTGGGGAACTTCTATTATGTCCGATTTACAGTGGTTTCACTGTAACATTAAAATGTTGGTGCGTATGTACTATCTAGTCGTTCTAATGTGTTCTAATTTCTACATATAAACAATACATGTAGCTGCGTTGTACTTATGAAATAACTACTTTGGTGACACATTTGCGATTCGCGTAGACAGACCAGTATGTGTACTCACATGATCAGAAACTGGGGTCATACTGTTCGGTAGATACGAATGCATACAGTGGGTCAGTGGTTGAATGGCGAACAGTGTAGTCCCAGATAAGACTGCGCAGCGCAGTCTTATCTGGGACTAGACTGTCGCAAAATCATATCATCCATTTAATTGTTTGTGCTATGAAACATCGCCTTAGTGTCGTACAGGATGTTTCTTGTTCTCATTTAATAATTTGAGGTTGTGGTTGGGAAATGGGGTATATGGCATCCGCGACCAGTGTATACCCAGATCAGCCTGTGCATCCGCACAGTCTGATCAGTGTCTGCACTGTTCGCTGTTCAGTCGGTGGAGTCGAGGATATACCCATCATACTACTATTATCACAACTTTGATACATTTTCCAGTTTTGTTTCTGCATTTACACGGGACATGGGCGATGTATGGCCATGGAGATGTGATAACACAGTAAAATGAACAAAATGAAGACGTTCCCAATGACGTTGCAATGGCGAGACAAAGCAATGATGTTTCGACGTTGTTTTGACGTTGACGTCATCATGTGTTAAACGTCATTAGCAACGTCAGTGGGCTCCAGTCTGATACTATGAAATGATTACAATGAATGAAAATCTATAATATCATATACTAGTATGTATAATAGGTTTATTGCTAGCATTAAAACTATTTTTCCCTGTGGAGATTTTCAACTAGATGCGAAATTAGTCGTCAGCCAGAGGCTCGGTACATACATTTTGCCTGACTCGTTTCATACAGTTTAAACTCGCTTGATATACTCAATTTGTGTGTGTTTAATTGGGGTATTCATGTGCTGAAATAACTGAAATAAAGTGGAACATATCTAAACAGGACACCCTGGGGAACTTCAATAATGTTCGGTTTAGAGTGGTTTCACTGTAACATTAAAATGTTGGTGCGTATGTACTATCTGGTCGTTCCAATGTGTTCTAATTACTACATATAAACACTACATGTAGCTACGTTGTACTTATGAAATAAAACTACTATGGTGACACATTTGCGATTAGCGTAGACAGACCAGTAAGTGTACTCGCATACATATAAACTGCGGTCATACTGTTCGGTAGATACGAATGCATACAGTGGGTCAGTGGTTGAATGGCGAACAGTGTAGTCCCAGATAAGACTGCGCAGCAGCGCAGTCTTATGCTGCGCAGTCTTATCTGGGACTAGACTGTCGCAAAAACATATCATCAAGTTAATTGTTTGTACTATGAAATATCGCATTAGTGTCGTACATGATGTGTCTTGTTCTCATTTAATAATTTGAGGTTGTGGTTGGGAAGTGGGGTCTACGGAATTCGCGACCAGTGTAGACCCAGACCAACCTGCGCATCCGCACAGTCTGATCGGTGTCTGCATTGTTCGCTGTTCAGTCGGTGGAGTCGAGGATATACCCATCATACTTCTAGTATCACATCTTGGATACATTTGCCAGTTTTGTTTCTGCATTTACACAGCACATGGGCGATATATGGACATGCAGATGTGATAACACAGTCAAATGAACAAAATGAAGACGTTCCCAATGACGTTGCAATGGCGAGTCTGATACTACGAAGTGATTACATTGAATGGAAATCTATAATATCATATACTAGTATGTATAATAGGTGTATTGCTAGCATTAAAACTATTTTTTCCTGTGGAGATTTTCAACTACATTGTAGATGCGAAATTAGTCAATGACATCTGTTCACAGAAACGTATTGGATATATCTCGGTTTTCTGTTCGTTGGCGTTTGAATTCATGTGATATACATCATCTCAAACTCGGTACCATTTGCTATGAGATTTATGACACTCGTCAGCCAGAGGCTCGGTGCATACATGTTGTCGGACTCGTTTCCTACAGTTTAAACTCGCTTGATATACTCAATGTGTGTGTGTTTAATTGGGGTATTCATGTGCTCAAATAGCTGAAATAAAGTGGAACATATCTAAACAGGACACCCTGGGGAACTTACATAATGTCCGGTTTAGAGTGGGTTCACTGTAACATTAACATGTTGGTGTGTATGTACTATCTGGTCGTTCTAATGTGTTCTAATTTCTACATATAAACAATACATGTAGCTGCGTTGTACTTATGAAATAATTACGTTGGTGACACATTTGCGATTCGCGTAGACAGACCAGTATGTGTACTCGCATAATTAGAAACTGCGGTCATACTGTTCGGTAGATACGAATGCATACAGTGGGTCAGTGGTTGAATGGCGAACAGTGTAGTCCCAGATAAGACTGCGCAGCGCAGTCTTATCTGGGACTAGACTGTCGCAAAAACATATCATCCATTTAATTGTTTGTGCTATGAAACATCGCCTTAGTGTCGTACATGATGTGTCTTGTTCTCATTTAATAATTTGAGGTTGTGGTTGGGAAATGGGGTCTATGGCATCCGCGACCAGTGTAGACCTAGACCAACCTGCGCATCCGCACAGTCTGATCAGTGTCTGCACTGTTCGCTGTTCAGTCGGTGGAGTCGAGGATATACCCATCATACTACTATTATCACAACTTTGATACATTTTCCAGTTTTGTTTCTGCATTTACACGGCACATGGGCGATGTATGGACATGGAGATGTGATAACACAGTAAAATGAACAAAATGAAGACGTCCCCAATGACGTTGCAATGGCGAGACAAAGCAATGATGTTTCGACGTTGTTTTGACGTTGACGTCATCATGTGTTAAACGTCATTAGCAACGTCAGTGGGCTCCAATCTGATACTATGAACCGATTACAATGAATGAAAATCTATAATATCATATACAAGTATGTATAATAGGTTTATTGCTAGCATTAAAACTATTTTTCCCTGTGGAGATTTTCAACTAGATGCGAAATTAGTCAATGGCATCTGTTCACGAATATATCTCGGTTTTCTGCTCGTTGGCGTTTGAATTCATGTGATAAACATCATCTCAAACTCGATACCATTTGATATGAGATTATGACACTCGTCAGCCAGAGGCTCGGTACATACATTTTGTCTGACTCGTTTCATACAGTTTAAACTCGCTTGATATACTCAATTTGTGTGTGTTTAATTGGGGTATTCATGTGCTCAAATAACTGAAATAAAGTGGAACATATCTAAACAGGACACCCTGTGGAACTTCCATAATGTCCGGCTTAGAGTGGTTTCACTGTAACATTAAAATGTTGGTGCGTATGTACTATCTGGTCGTTCTAATGTGTTCTAATTACTACATATAAACACTACATGTAGCTACGTTGTACTTATGAAATAAAACTACTATGGTGACACATTTGCGATTCGCGTAGACAGACCAGTAAGTGTACTCGCATACATATAAACTGGGGTCATTCTGTTCGGTAGATACGAATGCATACAGTGGGTCAGTGGTTGAATGGCGCACAGTGTAGTCCCAGATAAGACTGCGCAGCAGTGCAGTCTTATCTGGTACTAGACTGTCGCAAAAACATATCATCAAGTTAATTGTTTGTACTATGAAACATCGCCTTAGTGTCGTACATGATGTGTCTTGTTCTCATTTAATAATTAGAGGTTGTGGTTGGGAAGTGGGGTCTACGGAATTCGCGACCAGTGTAGACCCAGTCCAACCTGCGCATCCGCACAGTCTGATCAGTGTCTGCATTGTTCGCTGTTCAGTCGGTGGAGTCGAGGAAATACCCATCATGCTACTAGTATCATATCTTTGATACATTTTCCAGTTTTGTTTCTGCATTTATACAGCACATGGGCGCTGTATGGACATGGGGATGTGATAATACAGTCAAATTAACAAAATGAAGACGTTCCCAATGATGTTTTGACGCTGTTTTGACGTTGACGTCATAATGTGTTAAACGTCATTAGCAACGGCAGTGGGCTCCAGTCTGATACTATGAACTGATTACAATGAATGGAAATCTATAATCTGATATACCAGTATTCATAATAGGTTTATTGCTAGCATTGAAACTATTTTTCCCTGAGGAGATTTTCAACTAGATGCGAAATTAGTCAATGGCTGTTCACAGAACGTATTGTATATATCTCGGTTTTCTGCTCGTTGGCGTCTGAATTCATGTGATAAACATCATCTCAAACTCGGTACCATTTGTCGGACTCGTTTCCTACAGTTTAAACTCGCTTGATATACTCAATTTGTGTGTGTTTAATTAGGGTATTCATGTGCTCAAATAGCTGAAATAAAGTGGAACATATCTAAACAGGACACCCTGTGGAACTTCCATAATGTCCGGTTTAGAGTGGTTTCACTGTAACATTAAAATGTTGGTGCGTATGTACTATCTGGTCGTTCTAATGTGTTCTAATTACTACATATAAACAATACATTTGGCTGCGTTGTACTTATGAAATAAAACTACATTTGCGATTCGCGTAGACAGACCAGTATGTGTACTCGCATAAACAGAAACTGCGGTCATACTGTTCGGTAGATACGAATGCACACGTTGGGTCAGTGGTTGAATGGCGAACAGTGTAGTCCCAGATAAGACTGCGCAGCGCAGTCTTATCTGGGATTAGACTGTCGCAAAAACATATCATCCATTTAATTTTTTGTGCTATGAAACATCGCGTTAGTGTCGTACATGATGTGTCTTGTTCTCATTTAATAACCATGGAAAATGAGGATGTGATAATACAGTCAGATCACGTTCGTCCGCTTGTACGATCGATAATCCACTCGCTAAAGCTCGCGGAGGAACATGCGGAGGACCGTGATCTAATAAATGTGGCGTAGTATATACAGCTTTGTATTAGAAGTTTCAATGGTCACATCACAAACGTCATAAGCCTCATTGTTCCAGGCACAGCCACGTTTGTGGTACAACTATTACACGTCCCTTTACACGGCTATACAAACAGTATGTTTACGAGAAACGTAGTTTTACAAAAACAAAGATGACCAGAGACAACCGCAACATGCAAGGTAGATAGAACATGGTGTACACCTGGCCATGGAAAACACAACTCTGATATATATCAAACCATCATAATCCCAAAAATGTGACTATGACGGGAGAAATGTGCTTATTGGGTTTTGCGACCAGTGTAGATCCAGATCAGACTGTGCATCCGCACAGTCTGATCAGGATCTGCACTGTTCGCTATTCCAGCATTGAAACACATGGCATGCGTCTAACAAGCACTGTGGATTGTTTTCAGGCTATAAGAGTGTTATTTGATCTTGAACTACATTGGTAAAAAAAACCATAAGGCCCTTTTCTCCAGTCACAGCCACAATTGCGAGTATCGTTCAACGTATAAGGTGTGCTTGCATGACCATGGGGAAAACGTTAATTGTAACTTTGTTTACACGGTAGTAATGACAAATTACTGAAAAACGAGTGTTAAAAACTTCATCCATTGCGTACGTATACAGTCAGATAGACCCGTTTTCCGCGACGAGGCGGTAACCCGATAATGAACTTGTGCATTAACCTACACCGTCTCACGCAACAATCGCAACCGCAAAAACCGCAGTGTTTACAAATTGTCGCGGAAGAATGTAGTACGTCATAAACCACAGACAGGGCAATTGATAGCGTATTTGGCAATGACCCAGGGCCAGGGACAACTATTGTGATATTACGAAGTTACCTGTATGTAGATAAAATAACCAGATAACTGGATCACAGGTTTATGTAACGGACCAAGGTATATACATGCATTTAATATGCGTAAAATATCAGTAAGTGAAATAAAAGTCATGTTAAATAATGTTTGTTTTACTCCCTGTTATAACACATTAGTTTATGTTATAACAGGGAGTAAAACATTTATTAACTTATTATTAGCCGATCTATTTATAGATCGGTTAATATATTGGTTATCCGCGATTTGTGAAAAAGTTTGTAACTACCATTTTCTCCTATATTCTGTAATCTAAAAACGCGAAATTTGTTGTATCACTTCCAAATTACATCAACCGGATAATTTTTCATTTTTGGCCATTATCTCTGTTGAAAACTTTAAATATTGCGAAATAACACAATTTGGCTATAAATAAACGTTTTAACTACAAGAGTTCGGTAAACTGGCTATAAATAAACGTTTTAAAAATAACTACAATAGTTCGGTAAACTCCGGTAGCTCCGCCCACTCGCGTGCTGCCACAGAATTCGGACAAACACACAGTGACTACAACTTTGTGTATTGCGGAGTGTAATCTGTAGATAAATAGAGCATACAGTACAGGTTTTAGGCTGGAATATTTCGCAACATAATGGTGACAACAAAACATTGCTGCTATGGCGATTCACGAACCCTTAAGCCCGGTGAAGACAAATACTTTATTGGATGGATTTGGGAACGGGTTTCCAAAACATGCACAAAATCGAGAAAAATGTCAACGCTGGGTACAGAACAGTGGTCGAAAATATTTTACCATTGACAATGTTACCACAGACACCTACATATGTTCGATGCACTTTGTGGGTGGACGAGGCCCGACAGCTGAATATCCCGAGCTCATTAAATGCGGAACGCAGGTACATTAGGCCTATTAATTAGTGACATACATGTACATGCACAGTAGGACCTATACAACTTGGAATGACGGAGGTGTGCCCGGACAGTGCAAATAACCGGATTATGATATTGGTATGAACTGGCCACTGAAGAGTCAGCCTGTGCATTTTGTTGAGTAATAATTATGAATGTTGACCCTGATCTGAGTGATCAGACTATTGATGCACATGCTGATTTGGCAGCTCACAACTAAAAGAAGACGACCAGCTCAGCGTCATGAATATCGATCACCAAAGCAAATCAAACTGGAAAGATCGGATGCAGCGCAGAGTCTACTGCTATTGACGGATACAAATGAAAGTGATGTGGGTGTCGTGTGCTCCAGCGCACCAGAAGTTCCATCAACTTCACATACCAAGACCATTCCAGACCAGCGACAGCTCTTTATAAGTGTTGGAACCACCTGTAGATCTTATGTACGTGATCATAAATGTCAAACAGACAATCCACCAACAACTGAAGTAATTAAATTAAGTATACAAAATAAAATATTGGAAAACAGTGCCAAATTAAATTAAGGTGTTACAACATTTGCATTACGCAAGCATGTGGGTAAAAAACAAACCTCGACACATCTATTGCATTTCATGACACATTCAATGTTGACAGTGTCAAGGATGATGATAAAGCCTTTAAATTTTATATTGGATTAAGCTGCACCTGTAAAAATACAGCTGTTCCCGTAATTATACATCTGATTGGAGCGGAAGTAGGTATATATATAAGATTCCGGCACCTCGTGTTAATTTATGGAACCCAGTGTTTTTATAAACTTGAATGTATAAGGTTTCCAAAAAATCCGGGTGCCTTTTTTTTTAAACCAAGTTCAAGGTCATTTCAAGGTCATTGAACTTTATGCTTTGACGGAAGTCGAAAACTGCCAATATATGAGCCAATAGGTCATGGTCCTTAACTTGGAAATTGGTGTAACTTGTTTCAAAAAAATGATGGATATATTAAAGAATTTACGTAAACTACATTAATATTCAGTATATAATTATCATATTTTCAAGATGGCCGCCAAAAATCGGATATTTATGAGATTTTGTTTGACTTGCTACATATTTGTGTAATGCTAAGCGCTGTCACGAATCGTAGCCGACTATTTTCTGTATCATCCATTAATTGTAACACGGGTCACATAATCTAGAGCAGTAATCGAATATTCTAGTACAAGACGGTCGAATAGGTATTGGTGTGTGAAATATCGCCCGTGGAGTACACCGCTGGAGAGAATACCAGTATTGGATTTTGCACTGGTCGTATCTGGGTGATCTACACTGTATATGCAGACTTAGATGCTAGCCTAATTACCTAGTAAGTCATACCTATTTATGACTGAAGTATTTTAGACTAATTCACCAGATATCTCATGAGCTAGACTGACTGTCAGATCATTAGTCCACTTACGTAAAATTGTAAGCCAAATGTGGGCACATAAGTTTTACATTGACAAGCAGACTACATGGGATAGTCATGCACTAGGGTGGGGTATATATTCGTTGTAGCACCATATATTATCAGTCGGACATTCAATTTCATTCTTGTGACATTGGAGCGCAAGTTTTTCACTGGGAATTGGTGAGTACATATGTTGTTACTTTCTAATGCTGCCATTTAAGTCTGAATCTTGCCAATTCTACGCAGTGTTATCGTATCCTCGATAATACTTCACTATTTAATTTAACTGACTTATTTGGCCCCGTTTCGACCAAACGCTTGGTCAATAAAAGCCGTATGGCATGTATCCGCTGATGTAGATTATCTCACTTAATCAAATAGTATTGATTCATTAATTCGTCGTGCTTACGTGTAAATAATAACGATTACAGGACTGGCATGTGGGAGCATTCCGTGAGTATTGTAATGGCATATTATTCTCATGTGTTTTGTTGCATGTCACTCTGACTAATTGCATTAGCAATTTATTGTATTTGTAAAACGAAGGGCGAACTTGATTGAAATGTTCACTAACATGAGCCATGCATTTTATGTTACGATTCAATCGAATATCAGTCTGCGCCCTGTACAATACATGAGAATATTTCACAATTGTAACGTGAATTTTCTGGACGACTGTCATTACTCTATGGGGAAACACATGTTAACTCCTAACCCAGTCGTCTGTACATTCATTGTATTAAGTCATATTACGTTCGCAGTGTGTTGTAAATATTGTAAATGCTATTGCGACCAAGATGGGCCCGATCAGACAGTTCTGCTCTAAGTGCACTGATTTATACATCAGTAAGCTGCAATAAGGACATGATGTGAAGTATAATTTGTTTCAATCACTGATGCTTTGGGTCAGCCTGTGGAATCCTACAGTCTGATTAGAGTATACAGTGTTTATGATTAGTAATGTAATGTAATGTAATACTGTGAGTCTGTACAGGAGAATACTTGGCACAGTTGCTCTTTATTAAGTTAGCGCAGTTGGCCACGGGCAGTCTGATCAAAGTAAGGCCTGTCGCAATCAAATGTTTGTTTACTAATGGTAAATAACTGTGAATGACGTCTGTATTCACATGTACGGCTGTGAAGAGGTATATCGTTGGGTACACTAGATATAGTGGCTGTTCATTAATGTGTTATATCGCATTTTCCGACTTATGAATTCCATCAGCCCCCTTCTTCCAATTAGTGAAAATATCTTTGTGTACATTGCATTTTATCATGTTTCATCATTGTAATATATGATCATGTTTAGTATTGCCATGCAATCAGGATATTGATTTCATGTGCACTACTGTTACTATTATTGAGACTATAACATGTTACATTCTGGTAACAACACCGTTGGTGTTTTGTAGTCCCAGCCAGCCAGTACAGCCAGCCAGGCAGCCAGCCAGTCAGCAACGAGCGACGGCACCTCCCTTCTTTGTGTCTGCGTAATTCAGTACGCAAGACAGAGTTATTTACTTATTCTGGAGTCCACGACACGACACCGTGTGTTAGCGGGGACTCTGCTCCGCGTGGATCAAGGGCGTAATCGAGTGGGGCATATTCCGGTGACGTTATTCCGTCAAAGGACGTGAAGAATCGATAGGGACGTTCACCGATGCGTTATGGACCCCATCCGCCCAAGTATGCTCAATATCTCCTAAGAACCAGTAACTTTACGACGTTATTATAACGTCACTCCCATCATGGCGGAAGCCGGAGTTGTTTAGATGATCTCTAACATTGGATATTTATCCAGATTATGATGACGTTTACTTTTGACTTTACCTACCTGTTCCAGAATCGAGAATGTGCATTGGTTGTGCAAGGGCCTGTGACGGTAGCTGCTAGGGGACGCTGTCCGTACTGACATATTCATCTATTGTTTGTGTTTATCATTTATGTAAATATATCATACTTGTAAAAATATACCTTGTTGTCTCTGTCCACAACGTGCTTGGTGTTCCGTCCCTTCAGTAGACTAGCTCGGTGTCACCCTGTTGTGACAAGCGCCTTCACCTACATCCAAAGGTTAATTCTTTCAACTGGAATAATGTTGCAGTTAACATACTCCATTGTCAGAAAACTCAAAATGGCCGCCAAGTAAATGGCAGTTCCATAGTAATTTTGACACCCACAAAAGTAGGGCAGACACAGTCTGGGCGTCTGTTCTCAACACAGATGACAGTCGCAGAATATACTACACTTACAGAGCTTCAGAATATCCATCTTGAAAATATGACCACCAGATATGCTAGTTGAAAGTCGAATCTTCCGAAAATGTTTAGTGTGTCTATTAGTCGGTTCGTCTGTGTAATTTATACCAGTTTAGGGTCATATGTATACACGACATATTGGTGTATAATTCAGGGTACACGGGCTCCAATTATGCCAAAAAGGTCAATGACCTTGAAATAACCTTGAACGTGTCCGAGAAAAATGGCACCCGGATTTTTCGGAAAGCCAGACCCCAAATGTATACAAAGCCACCAAGAAACAAAAATTAACACGCGGTGTCGGAATCTCGACAATTCACCCCAATCTATTCGTTACAAAACGTGATATTTTTGTATTCGTAATTTGATTGGACCGGACCAATGTTGGCTCACCCAGCTGACCAATCAATCGAACAGTTGCCGATCACGTGATCTTGATAAGTGCACATCAGCTTCATTTCCAAGAAGATACAACAATTAGATACAGGTAATTTGTTTTGCAAAGTACATTTGAGTATAAATACCGCCGAGAATATACGCTACAAACTGTTAATTAACAATATACGAGTGGGGATTTATGGAAGGTAATATCCGCCATAATTCTATGTGACTTGATGCTTGCGTGCTGATAACGTTACAACTTATATTCATGTTATTTAATTTGTCATTTGTATTTATTACATTTGAAATCTGCTTGTTGTAATTGTATTTGTCTTTCTTGCATGTTCATTCTGCTGATTGCTTTGTTCATTCGTCTTATTTACATTATAATTATTGATACGTCCTTATTCGCGTCCCTGTTTTATTGCACTAAGCATTTGCAATAGAAAGTAAGAACAAAACACTTAGCACTTTGAATAAGGCCGAAAGCAGTAAGGACAAAGCCACAGTCCGAAAGCGGAAAGCCGCAAGCAGAAAGCATCAAGCCAAAAGCAGAATGATGCAAGCAATATATGAGTTAGTAGTGCCTCATTATGACGCCAAATGGCACTGCTGTCAATGTTAGGAATCCTCCGACTAATACATAATAGTACGAGATGTGATTGGCTGTTTGAGGCACACCTCCAATGCCGGTGTTGATGTAAGATTTCACCTACAAATGATCACAGTATAGGTTAGAAGACACCAACTTTTATACTATATGGTAACTTACACAGGTTGACTGTAAACCTGGCCCGTTACCGATGCAAACCAATAACTGTCCGGGATCAGACTAAGGTTGGCCACCACCATTGATTTTCCCTAAAAAACTAACCCGTTACCATACATTTTTATATTCTCTGCTACTTTCATTTTTCTTATGGATGTTGTGGGACATAATTTCCAATAATCTACACCCATTCTGCTCTCGATCTTGACTAATTAAAATATAAATTTAATTGTTGTTGAAGCTGGGGTCCCATCTAGTAGGTACACACTTTTCTTTATGGAATTTAAATACATGTATAATTGCAATTAGTCCACCACTTTTAAAAATTACGAGTGCCAGCTACACAGATATAATTATTTAGTAATCGTTAATGTACTCATATTGACTCGCGGTGGTATCTAGCTAGTTCCATATGCAAATGATGTAGTATTTTTAAATTATGTATATCAACTAAATGCTGAATAAATAATTGTATCGACATATCATAAAGTATGATACTGCACATCAAAACATAAATAAATGGAATACATAGTTGCTTCCGTTATCATTTTAAGGAAACCCGGTTATCGTTATCGCCCCTGATATCCAACTGGCATTTCGCGTTTGATATAAAAAGTATAATAATGTCAATGAGTACGTCTGGTAATGGTAAATCAATGTTCATTTTGCCAGAAAAATGTCAGATTGAAAGAATAAAGAAAAACATGTCTCCCTATATTATAACCTGGCATGTAGCACTCTATGTTTAAGGTTAGAGAAATGGAGTATGCAAAAGTAGTCCGGCATAAAAAATAGTCCGGGTGTTTTAAGGTCACAGACACAGTTTGCTTGCAAATCTTGATCCATTACTACCCTGTTTCACTTGATGAACATTTTTTTTAACACCAGTTTTCAGCATATTTGAAGCATTTAAAATAAAACACTGAGCCTGTTAACGGAATGTAAACAGAGTTTCCGTGGCCAAAGAATGTAAACAATAGTGGGGGACATGACGAGGTTGGTCCCACAACATCCATACGAATAGTGAAAGTAGGAAAGACTGGCTGGGATTCGGTTAAATTATACAGTAAAACTATTTGGTGTCTTTTAACCTAAACATGGCGCAACAGAAAAGGCAGCATCAATCTACATCTACATCAACACCGTTAGGGACATGAAACCAATTTAGAGAGCAACGCATTGGAGGACGGGTACCAGCATATTAAATCATTTTAGGATAACTATTTTAAGTTTTAGCAGCGCACCTGGCGTCATAATGGTTGTTCCCAAATTACTGTTGCAATTGTTGTTGTCAAGGGGCGTGGCTTAGCGAGGTAGCAAAACGCATGGCAAAACAGCGATGCAATAATCAATAATGGAACTCCGGATGTCACTAAGAATGAATCATCAAGCCGATTATAATGTAATCAACACAAACGCATTGAAACAATGCGAATGAATAAAGCATCAAGCCAAATGCACATGCAATTTAGACTACAACCAAGAATATTTCAAATGTCATAAAATCGAATGACGAATAAAATAACATGAAAGTAAGTTGTAATGGCACCAGTCAACAAGCATCAAGCCACATATAATTGTAATAAGACGGATAGAATTTAGAATGTCATCAGCAAGCAAGCATCAGGCCTAATAGAATTATGGAAGATATTACCTTCCATAGGGATTGTCCCTGCAGTATATTTATACTGTACCGAGAGAAAAGTGGAGCCATTACGGCCCTTAGATGCCAGATGTTTTGGGGGGAAAACATCAACATTATTGTATGTAATGTCGGCTTATCTTTAGCGTTTTTACGTTTAACGGCGCTACAGTGGGGATATACAATATCCATTCAACACTGAAACTACCATTTGCTGATATGGTGGCAGGTTCCCTTACCACACCAACATCACTTGGCCCAATATATATAACGGAATCTACTTATTTTGCTCAAATATACCAGCATATAGAGAAATGATTAACACATTAGAATGTTTTATAAACTTGTGGCTAGTTCATTTACATTTGACTACCATAAGTATTGCTATGATCAGATATATTAATGATAGCTAAATATAACTGGGAGAATTTGGTTGGGGAGGAAATCAACACTTCTCTCACTTGTCCCTGAGATTCCGTAACTACTAAAATGTGGACACATATTGAACCCTGATTTGATCGGCTAATAACATCATGCTCTGCATGACTTTTTATTTTTTCATTACTGATACTTTTAGGAATATTTAATGTATTTATAGAGCTTGGTAGGATACTTTAACCTGTGAACTGGATGAGTTAGTTGATCTGAGTTTATCGCCGTTTTCAATTTGTTCGTGTCGAAATAAGAATACATCTACATGTATGTTATATGCTGCCTTATACTGCTCTCTTTCATGATCACAAACCACTTTCAACAACATAAAACCAACTACGCGTTAACCCATTTCAGCCTAAGGAAATGATCATTTTTGTTGAGAAAATATTATTATTTTGTTTATTTCTCGATAAAGGTATATGTTGTTACCACTCGTTTGAACCGTCTCGTCGAGACGGTTCAAACGAGTGGTAACAACATATACGTTTGAGATGAAATAAAGAAAATAGGGATTTCTTTCTCATAAAGGTTTCATACTACTATAAGTGTATCCCGTTAATACGTGCGTTGTTAAGGCCCAACAATCGGTGCCCTGGTACCGAATTTAGAAGGAGGGGCATATCCAATTACTGATAGCGTCCCCAGCATGTCAGTTATACGCTGGCTTTATAAATAGAATACATAAACAGCGGCACATGTTTGTCGTTTGCTCCCAATATAGAACAGCGATGGGGCTGCTAGATAGATAAATGAGACTGTGTATACCAGTCCCTCTAATAGTACTTGTATGTTTTATTTGTGCAGAAACATTATTGAGAATTTACCCAAAGTGTTAAAAATTATATAGTATTTTGCTGCTAACTATTTCAAAGCAATGAGTATTTTGACGCTGTTATAGAAATAGAAGGAAGTAAAATTGAATGAAACACCTTTCCATGTGTCACACAATAACAAAATGGGGCTTATTGAGTGTTTGATCAGTTTAACTCACAATCAGATAGCACATGACTATAGCATGATACAGTTCACATCATTAATTAGAGCCATCATGAATGACCACCAAACTAAACAGTGTACAGTAGCGCTTTTCTGCTCCTTACCTATTTGTATATACTAATATCGTATACATATCGTAATCGTATAGTATTGGTATATTTAATGAGCATATCGTATGATCATATAATATTGGTATGTTTGTACCGTATCATCGTATAGTACAAACGTACTATACGAATATTATACAAACATACGATATCCGTTCGTATATATACGATATATCCGTACGGATATGGTATGAATATACCATAATCTGGTATGTTTGTACGATACAAACGTACCATAATTATACACGTGTATACAAATCGTATAAACGTACGATTTGAATGGTATATCTATACGATATTGGTTGGTATGTACGGTACAAACATACCGTACGTTTATATTATATGCACATCGTATAGAAAACATATCGTATTGGTATAGTATACGTACAGTATTGGTATAGTACGTACAGTTGACCTGCAGAAAAGCGCTACTGTATATCCTGATGAGGCTGTGAGGATGCACCAGCTGATCCGGGGATATGCATGTCGTAACGTGTCCATTTACTTGGAGTGTGTCACATACATATAGTGAAACCTATATTGTACTTCTGGACCTGAACAAGGTTCCAATCTCCGATGTATAGACGGGCCCCAGTTTCTTTATAAACAAACCGTTTACTCGAATATCTATTGTCATTTACAAGTGCACCGATTCAATACATGTTGCGAGGAACCTATATACACCGGACACGCTGGGGACCTCCCAGGGTGTCCGGTGTAGAGAGGTTACTGTGTACTCTTTATTATAGGAATGAATGGCCTTTTTGTGGAATTTATCGGGGATGTAAACTTGGAAAAGTCGCGGGAATACTGGACGAGGCTCCTTATAATTCCAGCATTTGAAATAAATTCATCAAGAAAATGTGTTTATTTTCCGTTTTCTTAAGAATTATTTTAACTGCGCCTCACGGTTACGGAAAGTAGTTCGGCGTGGGAGTTTACTGGGATATAAATTTTGGACAAAGACTTGCTACAAGCCAATCAAATGTTAGGGAATTGTGAAAATATTTTTGTGCTGGAATTATTGCTTTTTGATACTCGCTACTTCTGATTTCAATTGGGTTTTTGGCAATTTTAATTGGGTATTTAAGCAAATACGCAGCTTACCTGGAGCTCTGTACTATTATTTTGTGTTCGGAATTTTGTTAAACATGAAAACCTTTTATCAACAACAAACATTTTAACAAAATTTAATAGTGATGATATTGTATGTGTGTCTTATGACGGACAATCTTCTAAGTAAAACGTAAAAGAGACATGCTCATTTCTAAGGTATTAATCTTTATTATATACATACCCATGAAATACATAGTTATACGATGTAAATAAAAGTCATATGTTCTCATCGATTAAATAAACAACTTCCGGGGAAAATACGACTACTTCCGCTATCTATATTCATAACGCGCACCTGAAAGAAAACAGCGCAAATAGGCTGCAAATACACATTCATTACCGTATACAGTGTAAAAAACTGCTAATTTCCATGGAGCGCTATATAATAAATGGAATATTCATATTTTTATAACGAATATGACGTGATGAACATATATGTCATATTCGTTGCAAAAATATGAATATCCTCTATTTATTTCTAGTTTTGAGTTCTATTATTTCACCCCCAATTATCGGACATACGTTGTGATCTTTACTTATTTTGTTGAGTATATTTAGATAAACAGGAAACTAATTCTGAACGCAAACAGAATACTCCAGAATAACAAGTTGATCACCAATCATGACTAACAGACACAATATGTGTTGTGTAATTACAGTAGAACCTCTCTAAACTGAACATCCAGTAAACCTCGGTGCGTTTATTTTTGACGGGTTTCACGGTATTTTATCGCTAATGTTAACCCTTTCACCCCTAAGTAGCTGGAAAGGCTTTTGATATGTTAATTTTGATATGTTAATTTTGATATGTTAATTTTGATGTTAATGTTAATTTTGTTATTTTGATGTTAATTTTGATGTTATGTTAATGTTATGTTAATTTTGATATGTTAATTTTGATATGTTAATTTTGCAGCCAACCCAATCATCACAAAATGATTTTCAGACTAGTCCTTTTATGAAAAGGGGGAAATTTTTGTTCTCAAAAATATGAAAATTACTTTCAAAAAGTGTAGATCCTGATGAGACGGCTCGCTACGAGCCGGCTCATCTGGATCTGCACTGTTTGAATAAACCGCTATAGCGGGCTTTCGGGTTCCAAGGGTTAATATATATTCGTGATTGGACGGGGCATATGGGACAGGTCATGTGATGAGATATGCAATTTTTCATTAAATGTATGTACAGAAACTGTCATATTTTCTGTATATGACGTCGAAAGTTGACAAATGTTCATAGCATATGCGGAATGCTCTATTTTGTCAACCTTAGACGTCATTTCTTGAAAATGTCGCAACATTTTGGAAATATGTTTCATATTTATATGGCACATCTCCTTAAAGTCACATGGCTTGTCTTGTATGCATGTATTGTATTGTTCACAGTTGAATTGCAGTGAACACGTCTATAATTCCAGCACAAAGCATGTTGTAAATTATTCTAAGCATGTTTTTGATGATGATACAAATGTAAAATAGAAAATAAACAGCAGACTTTCAAAATAAGATAGCGGTGTTATAGCGTTAATATGTATATTTAACCCTTAGCCTGCTAAGCACGAAAATTGTCGTCTGCTGTTGCTTTATATTTTGCCTTGTTTCTCAATAAAAACATGGTTTGACAGCACTTTAGAATCATTTCTAAAATGCTGTCAAACCATGTTTTTGATGAGAAAAAATCGAAAGTAAAACATAAACAGTAGACGAGAAAAATTTAATCAGCATGGTAAGGTTTAATTACTTTGTTGTTGAGTATGTATATTACTTATTTGTGTTGAGTATATACCACGCCACATGGGGATTTTACATAAACGACGTAGTTTATTATTAACACTGAGTCAGAGTATTATATTGTATATCCGGACAACACAGATACGGTAGATAACTTACATTATAAAGTCCCCTTTAATTCACCGCCTTTAGATGTGGGCCGCCAGCTGACAAAACGGGTATTACGACGATTGTGATCGGCTTAGTCACAGCACAGTCTGTATTCAGTAGCCGATTTCATCAAAATTGCAAAGTATACTTTTCTAGCAAAGTATACTTTGAGGGAGAAATCATTTATTTTTCCTGAAATGCATTATTTCATATAGAACTAACAACTGCATGTATTTGATGATTAAAAGTATGCAGAATTATTATACTGAATTTATTACATTATCACAGCCAAATTGGCTGTGATAATGTAATAAATTCAGTATAATAAAAAATAATAAATTTATCCTAAGATTGAAAATTTCTCCCTCAAAGTATACTTTGCTAGAAAAGTATACTTTGCAATGTTGGTGAAATCGGCTACAGATTACAGTGTTGATATGAGACAGGCCATGTGATTTTGTACATTCGGACATCTGCGTAATTTCATTAAATACGTTTACAAAATGTACAATATTTTTCATAAATAAAGTTGTAAGTTAACAACAATCCGCATATATTTTCAGAGTATAATTCCGCATGTACTCTGAAAAGTTTTGTCGACTTTTGACACCATTTACGGAAAATATTGTAAATTTTGTAAACGTATTTAATGAAATTACGCAGATGTCCGAAGGTAAAAAATCACGTGGCGTGTCTCATATGACGCGGAATAAAGTCAACTTTGAAAGACTGACTTTATTGAATATCACCTTTTGTTTCAAATATAGTAGTATCATACATGTGACAGAATATTTAAAACAGTTTATATGAACCTATTCTTCTTAGTGTATATTATACAGAACATTGAGTTGCCTACTCCGCCATCTTAGTTCGTACATGATATCGCATAGTTTCACCACTTTGACACATACAACCAATACTATGGCAGAACATCGAATAACATTTGGTGCATTATGTGTATTGTAATACAGGTATACATGTATATTTAGAGCACTGTGTATTGTTCTTACTGTTACACAGTCTTTACAGAATCCTCAAACATGTTAACAAATTGTCAACAAACTCTTCAGATATCACACTTTGTATACACATTTGATGAAAACAAGGCATAGCACGCTGTAGTCTGATGGCTCCCCTTCATGTTGCACCAAATTGTATTCATGTGTTTGTCATATTATTAGTGGTCTGTGTCAAACGCAATAAGGTAACATTTGCCGATGGCGTGTACACCCTAAGACGGCCGACATGGCAACTCTATGCACCGTGTAGAATATAGTAAGAAGGGAATATTCACATGTATGTGATGCATATATCCCATCACATTTACGAAGCAGTTCTGCATGAATTATAGGATGATCCGGGTCCCACGGGTCCTTAATGCAACGCGGATATTTATACTCGGTCGCCGGTTGAAAAAAATTAATAGTTTGACGTCCACGACCACCTTAGCCACAGCACAGCATTCAGATGATATATATATTGTATACATATGACAAAACAGATATGACGGGAAATAAAGTTTTATTTCAGCGACATTTATATTCTACGGAGCCCCGCAGGGGACGTATAATTCTTTTTTTTATTAATTCGTTCCCACGAAATAACAATTCGTTCCCTCAACTTAACAATTCATTCAGACGAATTAACAATTCGTTCCCACTAAATGACAATTCGTTCACTCAAATTAACTTCGTTCCCACAGGAACGAATTGTTAATTCGTGGGAATGAATTGTTATATGGTGGGAACGAATTGTTAATTCGAGGGAACGAATTGTTAAATTGAGGGAACGAATTGTCATTTTGTGAGAACGAATTGTTAATTGGAGGTAACGAATTGTTATATGGTGGGAACGAATTGTTAATTCGAGGGAACGAATTGTTAAATTGAGGGAACGAATTGTCATTTTGTGAGAACGAATTGTTAATTCGAGGTAACGAATTGTTATATGGTGGGAACGAATTGTTAATTCGAGGGAACGAATTTTAAATTGAGGGAACGAATTAATAAAAAAACATCCATGTCCCCTGCGTAAAATTCGGCGGCCGGTTGGACAAATGGGTTTCATGACGCTTGCGAAGTTGCGACCTGCTTAGCTACAACTTATAATATGTATTCAATTCAATTCAATTTTCAATTCAATTCGTTTATTGGCATTAAACAGCAAACAGTACATTTATAGCCATATAACAAACATGTATGATGGTTTCATGGAAATGTGTTCTCACTAGACATATTAGCCAAGAGATATGATTAGGCTAAATCATTTCACAATCATTCAGATAATTTATTTAAACTGATATGACGGGGAATAGATTGTAAAGTTCAAACTTAATGCAGAAGCATGACAATATTGGCCGATGGTTGAGAAGAGAGATTTGTTGTTATAATCGATCAGTGTAGCCGCATCTTAGCCTGTGTAGTTGTGATTGTGTTAATATTATGTATGTATTTATATTGTATACATATGATAAACATGTATGGCGGAAAATAAACGTACATTCATGTTAACGATATTTAGATTCTGCTACCGTAGCCTATGTATTCAGATGATAAATGTATATTGTATACAATATAAATAAATAAATAAATAATCAGAATACAAGTACACAGGCTAAGCTGTATTAGTTTGTCATATATATATATTATATTATAAAGTTCAATGTAACGTAGCGACATGTAAATGTAGGTCGCCAGGCGGTAAAAAGACCAGCGTAGCCTAAAATCAGGGTCTATACCATTCGCTGTTCAGCCACTGACGTAACATTACTCTCTCATGGTGGTTTGATAGGGACATTAGAAACATTAACGTTCTTCGTGTTTACTACGGGATGATATGTTAAGATTTCAGAGAAGACAATTAGAAATCTTAACCTTAATTTTCGTCTCAACGTGGCGAAGAAAAGACGAACATATTTTACATTTTTTCAGTTCGGCCGCGGCGTGGCAATGTTCGTAACGAGTCACCATATATAGTCTCTTGAGAAAACCTTTTAGAGCATTTTATCACAGTGCAATCAAGTTTATTACACTCTTGCAAATTATTTGCACGGATTTCGCTGTGAGAAAACCCGTAATCAACTCCTTACAAATAATACACCGTGAGGAGAACACCCGTAAGTACGCGCCTGTTTTCTTGGAAACCACGAGCTACCAATGTTTAATTTGTATTACTGTCAAAATAAAGTTATTTGAACATTTGAAAAGGGTCTCGACTAATCTAGAATATGAATGTGATTGAACACATTCCAAACATGCACTCAAATATATGGCTCATAGAAACAGTTGCGTAATTTGGATTTCAAAAAGTTTTTGACGTCACACAACGTAACGTCAAAACGCGGGAATACACGTCATTGTATAACTATTCATGCGCACATCACAATTCATTGATTATAATCTCAAAAATAGACTAAATGTGCATATACATCCGCCGTGGAAGTGTAATAAATAGGATATTCCATCGTACATGTTTGAATAGCGGAAATATACACTCGTGTCCGTCGACGTCTGTGCAAGAAACTCGTTCGCTACGCTCACTCGTTGCTTACGCAGAAGCCGATGCACGCTCGTGTATTATTTGCCGCTATTCAAAATGTACGATGGAATAACCTCTATGTATACCTTGAAAGAGGCGAAATATATGTCAGAAAAACAATTCTCAATACAACCTGGCCATGGTGAGAACATAATTACACAATTTAAAGTCCTTTTTGAGATATAATTACATAAAATATATACTCGTGATTATCTCCCATTGATATATTTAAACGTCCTTTTAAAGAATAAGTCCTTTTTGAGATATAATTACATAAAATATATACTCGTGATTATCTCCCATTGATATATTTAAACGTCCTTTTAAAGAATAAGTCCTTTTTTAGATATAATTGCATAATATATATACTCGTGATTATCTCCCATTGATATATTTAAACGTCCTTTTAAAGAATTTAAAGTCCTTGTTTTAGATATATTTACATAATATATATCTAAAACAGGACTTTAAATTCTTTAAAAGGACTTTTAAATATATCCATGGGAGATAATCACGAGTATCGAACTTGGAACGTCGGGCCATGTATGCGTGTACTGTATTTCGAACCTGCACCCTCCTACATGATATTGGGATCTTTTAAAATACTGTTGGTTACACCAGTGGTTGGGTTACTCTAGTAGGCGAGTACATCAACGACTACTGTCTGTTTCACGAAAGCTGCCCAAATTGTACGGCTATATAGACAATTCAAAAACAATATTATTTTCGATAATATTAAATTAAAGGAAAATTTAAGAATGAGCCTTCTTTTTATTTAGTGAAATTCGGTCAAATATTGATTTTATTACGAAAAAATTTATTTGTCTATGGGGTTTTAACATGGGGGAAAAAGTGGTAAGGAAGTGTGGGAGGAGTCAAAAAACGAAAACGTTTGGAAATCGACTCCGAAACCTGACTAGATAGCTTGGATATGATCTAACTAAGAAAACAAAAGTTAAATTTTAAAAATCGGTCCAGTATTTCTAAAATTCAAAAAAAAATCCCCATGTTAAATCCCCATAGACATCTTCACTCCGTGAAGATGTATATGGGGATTTAATATGGGGAAATTGTTTTTCGCAATAAAATCAATATTTGACCAAATTTCACGAAATAAAAAGAAGGCTCATTCTTAATTTTTCCTTTAATTTAATATTATCAAAATAAATATTGTTTTTGCATTGTTTATATAGCTGTAACATTTGGGCAGCTTTCGTGAAACAGACTATAGTCACCCACTAGTGTAGCCACCCACTTAGTGTAACCACCCACTAGTGTAACCACGCACTTAGTGTACAAATTAGTCCAGTATCTAGACCTATAATAACCTGTTATGTAGACGAAACAGAAACTGTATTTATGTGACCGTTATCTTTGTGGGTAGGAAGGTCATGTGGTCGATCAGTCATAGGAAATACTGGTTTCTTGGGTAATATAGAGAATACCAGGGCGTGGTTCTGTCTTTTCATATCAATAGTATCGGGTGAGGCTAGGAAATGCGTAGGAATTCCGAGGCTTGCCGAGACTGATAAACATAATATAGAAATACACTGTCCTGGTATTTTATTTATCCCGTCAACACAGTGCGTATGTGCCGTGAAACACGGTGCCGTGAAACATTTTTGATATCCAGTCAATACAATTTTTGCATTTTACAGCCATTTGAAGGTGTTGACGGGATAAATAGAATAGTAAGTTAGTGCCGTGAATGGGAAAAAATATCTGGCGCGGCACGGAAACGGGATGTGCTCGGCAGAGCCTCGCCCATCCCGTTTCCTGAGCCTTGCCAGATATGTTTTCCCATTCACGGCACTAACCTACTATTCTCTATGTATCAGGTATGAGTGTATGTTACATGATAAGCAAATATAACGGATACGTTTCTTCATTACACGGACGGCATTCGGTAACTTTATGTGGTGCCGTTCGATTAATGAAACGTGCAGTCAAAGTAGTTGTGACCCGGAAATGCGTTTCTGGTCAATGCCACAGGCATTCGGGGTGTTTTGACTTTCATCGGTATAACTTTATATATATGAACAAGGCTTCTAACTTTGGTTGGACACGACATGATAAATAAAATACCAGGATATTGTATTGTTATATTACGTTTATCCGTCCCGGCTCGGAAACGGTAGGAATTCCTCGGCAAGCTTCGGAATTCCTACGCGTTCCCTAGCCTCACCTGACAATATTGATATGACCGGATGAAATACCGTCAGATGTAATATGTAATGACACAGCAGTGTCATTTCTGCATATTTTATTTAACATATGTCTACGGTCTGGAAAGGTTGGGGGAAAGGTATCATTAATCCTATACCGAAGTCAGACCCACTTTCCTATAGGGGCATTACTCTATCCTCTACATTGTATAAATTGTATGCTTCGATTTTAAATGAGCGCTTGACTAATTGGGCTGACGCAAATGAGAAGTTAACTGAATACCAAAATGGGTTTAGGAAAAAGCGCAGTACGATTGATCATTTGTCTACACTTACAACAATCATTGAAACACGCAAAAAGAAACGTCTGTCAACGTTCTGCACTTTCATTGACTTCAGAAAAGCATATGACTGTATAGATAGGATTTTTAATGCAGTCAAATCTCTATATTCATGTGTATCAGCCTGCGTACGGGTTAATGGTTTGTAAGTGACTGGTTTAGTGTGATTTCCGGTTTGCGTCAGGGTTGTTCGTTATCACCACTCCTGTTCAACATGTTTATCAATGACTTGGCAATACAGATTAATGCCCTCAGAAAAGTTATACCTATCGGTAATGAAAGAATATCTGTGTTATTATATGCTGATGACGTTGGTATTATTGCAGATAGTGAAGTTGAACTACAATACATGTTGTGCGAGTTAAATGGTTGGTGTAGCACGAACAATATGAACATAAATCATGGCAAAAGTAATGTCGTTCATTTTAGACATAATGCTATACCCAGAACGCGGACAGTATTTAAATGCAGTGATCACACTGTTGAATTTATTGACAAGTACAAATAGATTAGCTGATTTTTAATGAATTTCTCGATATAATATCACCGCTAAAATGGTAGCACAGAGCGCTAGTAGGTCTTTGGGTCTTCTGATTGCAAAGTTTAAGAGAATGGGTGGAATGCCATACAGAGTTTATTAGATTATATGACTCTCTTGTATGGTCTGTTATATCATATGGAGCTGCGATTTGTGGTACTAAACCATACTCATGCATCGATGCTGTACATAACCGTGCAATGAGATTCTGTCTAGAAACAGGTAAATACACCCCTTCGGCGGGAGTGGCAGGTGACATGGGATGGGAACCACCTAGAATAAAGCAATGTAAATGTAGGCCTATTGCACTTCATTGGTACCGGCTAACCCATATTGATATTTCTAGAATTGTGTACAAGGTATTTGCATGGTGTTCGGTACAAGGTGACACAAGGTGCAACAGCTGGTGCTACACTGTTCAATGTAAGTGGGCTAATCTTGGTTTGGCTCCTGATACTGTACATTCACTTTCTAGAAATGTATTTGTCAGCGACATTGTTAAGCGACTAATAGAAAGTTATACAGGCACCGAATGGTATTCCACTGTGAATAGAATGACTAATCTACGGGATATGGTGGTAACAAACTTAGGCGTTATAAACTGTTTAAGCAGACATGGGGTGGAAACATACTGCAAACTTGTATTGACTCGAACACACAGATCTGCTTTCGCTAAGTTTAGATGCGGCGTAGCCCCATTACGGTTGGAAACTGGTCGTTATGAACAACTGTCTATTGGCAATAGGGTTTGTCCTTTTTGTATGACTCAAGTAGAAGATGAGAGTACCATGTACTGTTTAGCTGCCCTATATACAACGACATACGTATTGCGCTATACGAAAAAGCATGTTCTATTGAACCACTGTTCGCTGAAATGACTGATGATTCCAAATTTCTTTTTATTTGCTCGAACTGCCAAAACCGTGTGCCAAAACCGTTTGCTATACATGTATTTTAAATCGAAGATCTGCACTGTTGTACAAATAATACAATTATAGTACCATGTGTGAATTAGTTTACGCGTAAATAATGCAACTATTTCTTATTACAACGGCGTTTTTTTATCCCTTTTAAGCTCGGTTGCATATATACTGCTAATCAGTTCATTTCAAATCTGATTTGAGGTGATATCCGTTTTTTAAGCATTTTCTGAATAAGCTGCCTTTGTATATAGACACTCGTTTGTGGTTTATTTCATTATGTTTTAACTTACTCTTAAACATGTGAATAAATCATGTGATGGTTCATTTGCGCTGTCACCATGCTCACGATTAGCGGTAGCTATGCAACGTGGGAAGCGACAAAGATAAAAACCAACAGCGGTTATCGTTGCAACCGATAGTTTTAACCAGGATAAGCGCGGTGGCATCGGCAACTGCAATGGTTTATTGTTGGCTTCTTGGTGTATAGTCCTTTTAAAGTTTCAATAGAAACATATTATTGAAGTAATGTATTTCATGTACATGTATATGCTGAAATGTAATTATAGCTGCTCATTAAATGAGCCGTCTCTTATAATTCTTACAGAATGGCCATTGTACATGTATCTGTATTGTTGTATTGCTATGTATTTTATGATGTACAGTTGATGAGACGTACAAAAACAATTGAACAGGTAAATTGTAATATAAGTACTACATATATACGTAATAGAAAATATGTTCAGTTCCAGTTTCTGACACGCTCTATGCTTTGCATGGGTTGTTACTACTCCCTGTAGCGAGAGCCGTGAACAACAATGCAGTGGAATTTCTTGGACACCAAGAAAGCACTTGTGATGTTAGCTGCACGTTTTCCGCTTTATATGCAACAGGTTGCACTATATCGCTACACCACGCTACAAAGTAACAAGAACTGTCAGAGAACAACGAAGCGCGCCCGCTGGCAGCAAAGGAACCGAGGGTACATTTGAAAACACAACGTGCTGGATAAGGGAAACAAAATGTATGAGCCATTTACCAGAGCGTGTTAAGGTTTCGAGCGTACAAAGTATTTGACATTGACCCTGGGCTTAGCAGAGGTAGAGGACCCTTGGAGCAATGCGTGTGTGAAATATGAAGCAAATCCAAGCAAGGAAACAGAAAATATAGGCCATTATTTACCCGAGCGACTGAGTGTTAAGGTTTCGAGATGCACAAAGTATGTGACCTTTTCCCTGGGCTTCAAAGGGGCGGCACGGACGTGGATTTGCCACAGCGCAGTAGAGGACCCTCGGAGCAATGAGTGTGTGAAATAGGAAGCAAATCCAAGCAAGGAAACAGAAAATATAGGCCATTATTTACCCGAGCGACTGAGCGTTAAGGTTTCGAGATGCACAAAGTATATGACCTTGTCCCTTGGCTTAGAAGGGGCGGCACGGACGTGGATTTGCCACAGCGCAGTAGAGGACCCTTGGAGCAATGCGTGTGTGAAATAGGAAGCAAATCCAAGCAAGGAAACAGAAAATATAGGCCATTATTTAACCGAGCGACTGAGCGTTAAGGTTTCGAGATGCACAAAGTATATGACATTGTCCCTTGGCTTAGAAGGGGCGGCACGGACGTGGATTTGCCACAGCGCAGTAGAGGACCCTTGGAGCAATGCGTGTGTGAAATATGAAGCAAATCCAAGCAAGGAAACAGAAAATATAGGCCATTATTTAACCGAGCGACTGAGCGTTAAGGTTTCGAGATGCACAAAGTATGTGACATTGTCCCTGGGCTTAGAAGGGGCGGCACGGACGTGGATTCGCCACAGTGCAGTAGAGGACCCTTGGAGCAATGCGTGTGTGAAATATGAAGCAAATCCAAGCAAGGAAATATAAAATATAGGCCATTATAATGTTTGAAGACGGACAGACGGACAGACAGACGGACGCCTACGACGCCGAGCGTATGCCATAAGCACGGCTTTCTTCGGAAGGCGCGCTAAAAATGGGCGTAATAGCATTTACACTAAAATATATAAACAACCTACGAGGCGTTTATACTTCCTTATATTGTTATTGAGAGACAATTCTACAATATGGCACAAAAATATTACCATATTCTTACCTAATAAAGTGTGTGTATTAGCATAAGTATTAGGTTACTCTCCTCGAAGTAGAAACTAATCAAAGAACGCTTCAAACGCACATTTTGAAAGTCTACTCCGTCATAATGCTTATGTAATGTAGTGTAATGAAATGTAATTAGAGTTATGTATTCAGAAATACCGTGATCTTATTGTAGGTGAGTTGCTTCGTCATTTATCTCAGGTGGTAATGTATATTCGCTATCACATAGCACACAACTATGGCTCAGAATGGTCGAATTTACAGTGAAAGCTCTCTAAGCCGGACACCCTGGGGATCTCCTCAGGTTGACATAACCTTTACTAGTTTAAACATAGAGAATAGTAGGTTAGTGCCGTGAATGGGAAAAAATATCTGACAAGGCTCAGGAAACGGGATTGACGAGGCTCTGCCGAGCAAATCCCGTTTCCGTGCTGCGCCAGATAGGCACTAACCTACTATTCTATTTATCCCGTCAACACCTACAAATGGCTGTAAAATGCAAAAATAGTATTGACTGGATATCAAAAATGTTTCACGGCACATACGCACTGTGTTGACGGGATAAAAACATTACATGCGATCTTTATATGTACACATGTATGCAAATAGCCAAAGATGAGTATATATGTAGGACTACGTAAATGACAATGTCATATTGTATCTGAAAAGTACGAAGCCCCACAAGAGACGTAGAATTATTTTTATTAATTCGTTCCCACGTAATAACAATTCGTTCCCACGGGAACGAATTATTAATTCGTGGGAACCAATGTTTATGTCGTGGGAACAAATTGTTAATTCGATTAACGAATTGTTAAATTTATGGAACGAATTGTCACTTAGAAAAGTAACGGACAAAGAAATGTGTGTTAGATACGTGTAGTACGCGCATGCGCCGGAATTTACTTAGTGAAAAACATATTGGGAGCGGAAACTCACTTTGGCAAGGCCACTATACTGTGTATACAAACAATATATGTTTTGGAAATGATTTGCCATCATGAGAACGTCATATCCTGTCACCTGGTATGTGAATTCGGACGCTCCAGTAACCGCAGCCAGGCAGCGAAGCAGAGACCACGAAAACAACACAAAAAACAACACAAACATACTGGGGCCCGTTTCACTAAACTTCGTACGACTAAAATGTTCGTAAGTGTAAAATTATGACAGTCTGTAAATTTTACATAAACAATTTTTTCTTGTAAACAATTATTGAAATTACATTTATTGAGCATATGCTGCATATGTATGCAGCCTGTGTTCAATAAATGTAAATCCATCAATTAACAATTCCAGACGATCCTAAGTTTGCACTTACGAACATTTTAGTCGTACGCCCCAGATGTTTCCCGGCCGAATTCCAGTAGTTTCCTGTATTGAGTCAATTTGGTGAATGTGACGCCGGTTGACGGTTTTAGATGTTTGCGAGCGTATGCACAGATCATCATGCGCATCCGGGGCCCGTTTCACTAACCTTCGTACGACTAAAATGTTCGTAAGTGCAACTTTAGGATCTTCTGGAAATTTCAATTGATGGATTTACATTTATTGAGCATAGGCTGTGCAGCCTAGTAAACATTGTTAATGTGAAATTTACAGACTATCATTATTTTGCACTTACGAGCATTTTAGTCGTACGAAGTCTAGTATACATTGTTAATGTAAAATGTACAAACTATCATAATTTTGCACTTACGAACATTTTAGTCGTACGAAGTCTAGTAGACATTGTTAATGTGAAATTTACAGACTATCATAATGTTGCACTTATGAACATTTTTGTCGTACGAAGTTTAATATAACGGCCCTCAGTAACCGCATCCAGGGAGCGTAGCAGAGACCTCGAAAACAACACAAACATACAGATATTTCCAGGCCAAGTACTGGGAGTTTCCTGTATTGAGTCAATCTGGTAAATGTGACGCCGGTTGACGAAATGGACCATGCGATGTGTTTGACCAGCGTAGCCCAAGCTCAACCTGTATCAATATGGTCAAAGATACTTTGGTTCGCGAAATGGACCTTACGATGTTTGCGAGCGTATCCACAGATCATCCTCCTCATCCGGGGCCCGTTTCACTAAGCTTCGTACGACTGAAATGTTCGTAAGCGCACATTTAGGATCGTCTGGAAATTACAATTGATGGATTTACATTTATTGAGCATAGGCTGCATATGCAGCCTATGCTCAATAAATGTAAATCCAATAATTGTTTACAAGAGAACATTGTTAATGTGTTTACAGACTATCATAAGTTTGCACTTACGAACATTTTAAACGGCCCCCTGGAGCTTACGATGATGCCCCCTCCAGAGTACATACGCACGCGGCCATTCTGTCAATTAAGGTCATTTATGTCCAAGAACAACGGGTTTCGATCAGTGTATGGGCTATATGTATATGAGTACACGTACAACTATATTCCGGATCTAAACTGGTCTCACATGTGCTAAGGTCAGTTTTATTCCGGTACTAGTAACCGCCGGCAATCAAGGGGGGTTTCCTGTTTAGTGGCATTGAGTCATCTGTGCAGTTTGATCACGGACTAGATAACGAAGTACTGTCTGTTTCACGAAAGCTGCCCAAATGTTACGGCTATATAAACAATGCAAAAACAATATTTTTTTGTGACAATATTAAATTAAAGCAAAATTTAAGAACGAGCCTTCTTTTTGTTTCGTGAAATTTGGTCAAATATTGCGAAAAAACAATTTCCCCATGTTAAATCCCCATAGACATCTTCAAAGAGTGAAGATGTCTATGGGGATTTAGCATGGGGAAATTTTTTAGAATTTCAGAAATACTGGACCGATTTTCAAAATTTAACTTTTGTTTTCTTAGTTAGATCATTTCCAAGATATCTAGCCAGGTTTCGGAGTCAATTTCCAAATTTAATATTTTTTTGACTCCTCTACCTCTTTTTCCCCATGTTAAATTCCCATAGAGAAATCAATTTTTCGTAATAAAACCAATATTTGACCAAATTTCACGAAATAAAAAGAAGGCTCACTCTTAAATTTTCCTTTAATTTAATATTATCAAAAAAAATATTGTTTTTGCATTGTTTATATAGCCGTAAAATTTGGGCAGCTTTCGTGAAACAGACAGGAGATACATTTTTAAAATTCATTGTAATTATTTATGCAGACGATACTATTCTCCTTGCAGATTCTGCTGCAAGCTGCTTACACAATGTGTTGCTTTCATTTCATGACTATTGTACAGAATGGAAGCCCAAGGTTAATGCCACAAAGACAAAACTTGTTATATTTGGATGCAGAACAAAGAGGAATCATAGTTTCAAATATAATGACACAGAATTTGAAATATTAAAACAGTTTAAATATCTTGGTGTGACTTTCAGCAGAAACGGTCATTTTGCCGATACCAGAAAGTCTATATGTGCACAAGCTAGGAAAGCATTACACGTATTATATACAAAAATAAGAAATCTTAATCTCCCAGTTGATTGTCAGATCAAATTGTTTGACCACACTGTCATGCCTATATCATTGTATGGTTGTGAAGATGTCTATGGGGATTTAACATGGGGAAATTGTTTTTTCGCAATAAAATCAATATTTGACCAAATTTCACGAAATAAAAAGAAGGCTCATTCTTAATTTTTCCTTTAATTTAATATTGTCAAAAGAAATCTTGTTTTTGAATTGTTTATGTAGCCGTAAAATTTCGGCAGCTTTCGTGAAACAGACAGTAATCGGTAGCTACGCTGGTCACAAACGCAGCAAGTCCCCTTTATATCAACCAGCCGATCACACATACATGAGCAACAACGCCCGGACCATAGGAAAGTCCGCGGTTGTGCGTCCATTCGTCACTATGGTTACTCCTAGTGCATTCGGTGAACCGTGTCTGACTCACATGTAAATATTGATGGTTTCTGCCAGCAGCAACCCGATCGACACGCAGAGAATCTACTCACAGAAAAAACTATACTCATCAGCTGTGACACAGAAATGATGGAATTTCTCAGACATGCTACAGATAATTGAAATAACGTGTTGTAAAAACTACGTGTATGTCTAATAATAAGCACAAGGGGCCCGTTTCACTAAACTTCGTACGACTAAAATGTTCGTAAATGCAAATGTAGGATCGTCTCCAAATTTAAATTGATGAATTTACATTTATTGAGCATAGGCTGCATATGCAGCCTATGCTCAATAAATGTAAATCAATAATTGTTTTCAATACATCATTGTTAATGTGAAAAGTACACAGACTATCATAAGTTTGCGCTTATGAATCTTTTAATCGTACGAAGCTTAGTGAAACTACATCCGGGGGCTCTGTATTAGTAGGTCTCAGTAAGCATGTAGTGGATTTTATTGTGTTGTTTATTTTATTATTATGTTTAGTCTTGTGTACTCATTTTTTTTTTTTTTTTTTTCCTCAATGGATACTTTTATTTCTCTTATTTTCTGATGGATTCGAAGAATCACTAGGAAAATCGTAACCATTTTATAATCCTTGATACGTGTTATTCACATATTATGGTCTGTATATGTATATCCTTGAGACAAGTGTTCGTACGTTCGTGTTTCTTGTATTGGGATGGACATGTATATGATCAACACGGATATCGGTTATCGCGTTCATTGATGTTGTTGACATTCATTGTTTTAACCACAATATTGAAATGCACCAGTTAACCCTATGCAACGCGATATTACAAATGCGAATGTAATATCTGGCTGTGACTGAAGAAATGGGGTTTACGGGATTTGTGAACCGTGTAGTTCCTGATCAAATAGCACATTCCGTGATAACAATCCATATTGCTTGTTGGAAGCAAGACGGGTGTTCCATTCATGGAATCGCGAACAGTGCAGATCCTGATCAGACTGTGCGGATGCACAGGCTGATCTCGATCTACACTGGTCGCAAAACTCCTAAGCCCCATTTATTATATACCTACCCATGAAATACATAGTTATACGATGTAAATAAAAGTCATATGTTCTCATCGATGAAATAAACAACATCCGGTGAAAATATGACTACTTCCGCTATCTATATTCATATTCTGTATTTAGAAAGAAAACAGCGCAAATAGACTGCAAATACACATTCATTACCGTATACAGTCTAAAAACTGCTAATTTCCATGGAGCGGTATATAATAAATAGAATATTCATACTTTTGCAACGAATATGACATATATGTTCATCGAGTGGTGTGAAATGTCCATATTTCACGAGTGCCGTCATATTCGTTGCAAAAATATGAATATCCTCTATTTCTCCAGTCAGAGCCACATATATGTATCAGGTTAGATAGAGTATAATTAAATTACCTACGAAGTTCTATTGTTTCCAAATATACATGTCAGATGTGTCAGATGGCCGATGGAATATATTGGATGTACAGACGACCAGTCTTACATCTCTATAGATTTGTGAATTACATTTCTACGGAGCCCCGCAGGAGACATGGATTTTTTTAATTAATTCGTTCCCACGAAATAACAATTCGTTCCCTCAATTTATTAATTCGTTCCCACGAACTAACAATTCGTTCCCACGAAATAACAATTCATTCCCGCGAATTAACAATTCGTTCCTTCGAATGGACAATTCGTTCCCACGAATTAACAATTCGTTCCCACGATATAAACGAATTGTTATATCGTGAGAACGAATTGATATATCGTGGGAAGGAATTGTTATTTCGTGGGAACGAATTGTTAAATTGAGGGAAGGAATTGTTATTTCGTGGAAGCGAATTGTTATTTCGTGGGAACGAATTAATAAAATAAAGAATCTACGTCCACTGCGGGGCTCCGTACATTTCTGTGAAAAAGTATCCTGTAAACAAAATTGGGCCGTCCACAGTGAAAATGGACATTATAATATTTCTGATCCGTGTAGGTCCTGAGCACCATTTTAATATTGATTAACAGACTGGTCAAACACTGTTATTCTTGGATATATTAAACGACGTTCGTTTGGCTAAATGGCGACGAGCATAGACCCTGATCATACTACGCGGATGATCTTGGACTACGATGGTCGCGCATATGCCATAAAGCCCGTTTCCTCGATAGGAGACCAAACCAGTATTTCATGAATCATTTCTTCAGACTCAAACACACAAACGTATATTTAACAAAATCATGCGGGTATGCTTTGTTATATTTGTGACACATGTACCAGCATTACAACGCATCCGCCGTTCGGTCAGTGACACAGAGATGGAATGTCGGGTAAATAACAACAATCGATCACAGATCAATACAGAAACGCAACCCATAATCCCGCAACCAGCATAGCCCTAGAACAGCCCGTGCCTCCATAAACTATGGCCACAACAGTAAATATATACAGCGTTTGCCATTACGTCACAGCAATGTTGATTATACACATACTGAAGAATAGCGAGTCTTAACCCTTACAATGCTGAATTAATGTGTGTCGTCTGCTGAATATTTTGTCTTTTCCATTTTTCTCATCAAAAACTTGGTTTGGCAGCACTTTAGAATCATTTCCAATGGAAATGATTCTAAAATGCTGCCAAACCATGTTTTTACTGAGAGAAAAGACAAAATATGAATCAACAGCAGAAGACTATTTTCGGTTCCCGCATTCTAAGGGTTAAACGAAACTTGTCTCGAGATGAATATTAACAGTACCTACCTACGCTGGTGTTGATTGGACTAAAATAGGACTAATGCTGATTGAATTGGTCTCAGAGCGAGTCGGATACCGATAACATGAATAGATCAATATGTCAGAGATAAAAATAGGTATCAGCAATTGTGTCCCCAGTGTAGACCCATATCCGACTGCGTGGATATTCACGCTAATTTTGGGTATATATTCATTCAATCATTCATTCTTCATAACTTTTACTTACACGTACAGTGGAACCCCTCTAAACCGAACACCCTGGGGACGCCATTTTGTCTAATTTAGATGGGTTTCAATGTGATCTGTGTCATTGTCCTGTCTGTTTATAACAGAAAATGACAAACATTTGCCACGAGTGCTGAATTACAGTGGAATCTCTCTAAACCTGACACCCTGGGGACCTCCTATTTACTATAGTAAGTATAGCGATTCTGCAACATCCAGAGTACGTGTTCTAGTTGGTCATCGGCTGCCTTGTCATCATCATCAAAGTGTTCTTCTGAAATCTCATAGAATAATTAAGACAGCGACTGATGAGCATTGCGTGGTTTGCGACCAGCGCAGGTCCAGACCATCCTGCGCTTCCGCGCAGTCTGATCTGAGCATACGTTGTTCGAAGTTCGATCAATGAAGAGCGTCACTACCATCTAAACATTTACATTTAATTTGCCCACGGGTATATGATTTTCAGCTTCAACAATTACCGCAAATCTCGCAGGTCCTTTTCATCAAATTCCATTCCCAATTACGGAACTCACTGGCGGAAACTGGTACCGCTTTCATGATTGATTGCCGTAAAGTAGATAGCAATTTCCGTCGGTTTCGTTTTAATTATACGATCTGCGATTATTTTCCTCAACTAATAATTTTATTCACAGAATCAAGGTGAGATGGAAAGATAGAAATAATAAACCAAACCATGTATTGATGGCTGACTGGGACCTTATCATGTTCGCCTTCTCGCCTTTTGCAAAGTCGGCTTAAGAACAAAATTATCGCGTCAGTACGACTTACAAATTGATCAGGACGAGATAAATTGGACTAGATAAATAAAACGAAGTCTCGTAAAAACGTGATACTGCACACTAATGACATCTAGAATATTTTAGCTCGTCTTGATCAGTTAGTAAGTCGTCTTGACGCAGACGCAATCGCGTCAAGACGACTTACTTACTGGTCAATACGAGATTTTAATATATAATAAGTCTCACACTGTCTTAATTTGACGAGAATAAAAATAGAAGAAACTTAAAAAAAATCGATACCATCACGTTATGTGGATGGCAGAAATATGTCACCATAGTTCATATAGATTGCATAAGTATGGCGAGATATGCCAACTGGGCCATATAACCGATTCATTTTGAATGACGTAGATCTAACTTACGAGTTACTACGGTCTATTTATAACATTACAATGAATGAAATTGATATTCACTTCGGCTATAATGCCAACAAGATTTTGGGTTCAGTGGTTTTGGCTGAAAAAAATAGGCAGTGTCACATTACCATTACATGCACACACCAAATAGAACTTGTCTACGTCTTATGATATCGCATATATTCATACGCATGATTACTGCAAATGAAGTACATGTAATATTAAAATTATAAATGTCTAATATACGACTAACAGCATTGTTGTACTATATTGTATATTCGTTCAAATGTTATTTATCAGCATCCATATTTTTCTCTCAAACAGAACAAATGCATTTCATATGTCTCATATGCTCAATAAATGCAAATCCATCAATTTAAATTTCCAGACGATCCTAAGTGTGTACTTATTAACAGTTTAGTCCTACGAAGTTCAGTGAAACGGGCCACTGATCTGGGAATATGGAGGCCGCATATCGATGGTCTAGTAACCTAAGGTTGGCCAAGAACGAGTGCAGCTCTGCCTTGACTAATACAACTGACTGAGTTTGAGCATGGAGTTCGGAGAACATGCTCAGAAAGTTTTGTAATCACTGGCCCAGTATATTGTTGTTTTAGTATACATTATTTGCTAGATCTTGTGTAATGGGTGGAAATGTTGATGTTAGTGCCAACAGGCGATCGTCGTTGCTTATTGATGAAATAAAGCACACGGGATTGTAGTATCATAGACTGCCGGTCCTTCCCTGATACTTTCAGCCAGTTCTGAAACATTTCGGAAACATTTGAATAACGTGATAAAATGCGATTTCGGACGGTCTACCGTAACATACATTGGAAATACATCACTGGAAGATCCAACTTCGATAGCGCAATCGGTAGCGAGCTCGCCTTGCAACCTAAGTAAGTGTCTTGAGTTAGATACTATAGTCTGTTTCACGAAAGCTGCCCAAATTTTACGGCCATATAAAAAATTCAAAAACCATATTTTTTTCGATAATATTAAATTAAAGGAAAATTTAAGAATGAGCCTTCTTTTTATTTCGTGAAATTTTGTCAAATATTGATTTTATTGCGAAAACAAAATTTCCCCATGTTAAATCCCCATAGACATCTTCACTCCGTGAAGATGTCTATGGGGATTTAACATGGGGATTTTTTTTAGAATTTCAGAAATACTGGACCGATTTTTAAAATTTAACTTTTGTTTTCTTAGTTAGATCATTTCCAAGCTATCTAGCCAGGTTTCAGTCAATTAAAAAAAATAATGTTTTTTGACTCCTCCCACAACTCCTCTACCTCTTCTCCCCCCCCCCCCCCCCCTTCATGTTAAATTCCCATAGAGAAATAAATTTTTCGTAATAAAACCAATATTTGACCAAATTTCACGAAATAAAAAGAAGGCTCATTCTTAAATTTTCCTTTAATTTAATACTATCGACAAATATATGGTTTTTGAATTGTTTATATGGCCGTAAAATTTGGGCAGCTTTCGTGAAACAGACTATAGGGTGGGAAAATATATTATTTTTGTCTTTTCTTTAAAACTCACTTTTCACTGAATTAATGTTGGCCAAACACACATGGATGCTATATGCTATATATATATATCGGATTTGACCATAGACAAATAATAATATTAATAGAGCCAGTCATTGAATATTATCTCACATTCTTCAAACAGCATCTCATGAATTGACAGACTGATTTTGACGAAACATGGTAAAATGACCGTTTTACAATGCTCTTTATACCCACTTTTAGAATAAAAACAGGTTGATCGTGTCTGTCCGTCCGTCTGTCCGTCCGTCACGTAATAGCTCGAGACTTGGTATCTGTTGTGTGGCTTCATTGTGGTCTGACGATGTGCAATGTGAATTTAGATTGTTTATTTAACCACCGGGTCATAGATTATCTCCCCCTTTTGGACTTAGAATTCTCAGTTTTGCCTTACACATCACCAAAACCGGTGTATCAGTTGATAACATTCTGAGATAGAATCATGTTGGTATTTCAAACACTATGTGTTTTCCCCTTGTCCGTTGAAATGTATTTTCTTATTGTAGGGAAATCATAGTTCAGGCTATGGTGCCCCTTTCACTAAACTTCGTACGACTAAAATGTTCGTAAGTGCAAATCTAGGATCGGCTGAAAACTTCAATTGATGGATTTACATTTATTGAGCATGCAGCCTATGCACAATAAATGTAAATCCAAAAAGTGTTTACAAGAAAACATTGTTAATGTGAAATGTACAGACTATCATAATTTTGCACTTTCGAACATTTTAATCGTACGAAGTTTAGTGAAACGGGCCCCTGATGACACGTCACGACAAGAATAACCTCCCAATAAGGATACTTTGACCGGCATAGCCCCTGATCCGCTACTCCAGGAACATGCGCCTTACAATACTCATATGAGATACGCCATGTGAATGTGTGTGTACCTTCGGACATCTGCGTAATTTCATTAAATACGTTTACAAAATTTACAATATTTTTTCCATAAATAAAGTCAAAAGTTGACAAAACTTTCAGAGTATATGCGGAATATAATTCCACATGTACTGTGAAAATGTTGTCAACTTTTAACGCCATTTACGGAGTATATTGTAAATTTTGTAAACGTATTTCAAGAAATTACGCAGATGTCCGAAGGTACAAAATCACTATGCGTGACTCATATGAGGCTGCTACTGGAGAAATGGATTGTATGGCATTCGCTACCAGTGTAACATCAGATCAGTCCGCACAGGGGCTACACTGATCAGTGGCTACACTGGTCACAAATCGCATAAGCCCCACTTCTTCAGTCACAGTCAAATATATGTTTATCAAAACATAAGAGAGTGCTAGCACGCCAGGAGCTCCACTGGCCACACATACATGTATGGTCAATACCCATGAATCCCATTTTTGTTTTGTCCAGTCTTACTAAATAGCCAATGTCCGTTTATGACACCGTGTTGACATCAAACGCATGATCAATCAGTCGTATTTATAAAATATGACGTATCTTGAAAAACAAACCACACACTTAATTGCTTTGACGACCAGTGTAGACCCAGATCAGCCTGCGCGTCGGCGCAGTCTGATCAAGGTCTACACTGTTCGTCATACTGCGAGTGAACAATCAAATTGTCCAACTTACAGAATTATCATTTGAGCGGTAGCTAGGTAGCCTATAAAGCGATCAAACAGTCAATAAGCCATTTTTCATAATGGCGATTTGTATATTTCTGTCGTCTTGAGCTGCGCAATATATTGAATGACTGGACAGTATAGACTAAGCCTCAGAAATATGCACCCCGTCCATGTATAGATCACACTCATTCCTGTAGAATGAGTCTACCGTGATGGGCAATTACAAATACATCACATAAACGCTTTAATCAGGCGTAGATGTAATTAGTTTAACGCATTTTTGGTGGAAAGTCGTATATTCGGTTTTTCATTGGAGTTTGTCTTTATTTTTGCGGTTTTTTTTCTCACATGTGTGGCGTTTGTCCGTCTGTCTGTCAATGTTCTGACGATATGGAGAATAGTATAGAACAATACAAATCGTAAATATTCCGTAATCAGAAAGCCTGTCCGCCTGAAATCCCCGCCCGCCGGTCCGCGCAGCTGTTTATCAGTAGCCGATTTCATCAAAATTGCAAAGTATACTTTTCTAGCAAAGTATACTTTGAGGGAGAAATTTAAATTTTTGGATAAATTCATTATTTTTTATTATACTGAATGTATTACATTATCACAGCCATCTTGGCTGTGATAATGTAATACATTCAGTATAATAAGTATGCATACCTTTAATCATCAAATATATGCAGTCGGTAGTTCTATATGAAATAATTCATTTCGGGAAAATTAAATGATTACTCCCTCAAAGTATACTTTGCTACGTAAGTATACTTTGTCATTTTGGTGAAATCGGCTACTGAATCATCTACAGTGGAAACTCTCTACACCAGACACCATGGAAGGTCCTCAGGGTTTCCGCCTTAGGGAAATTCCATAGTAATGCAGGCATATGGGCACGAGATATTCAATATGTGTGTTTCTTATTCGCTACATTGATGGGCTGTGGCTCAGTGGTAGAATACAGGGGGCCGTTTCACTAAACTTCTTACGACTAAAATGTTCGTAAGTGCAAATTTAGAATCGTCTGTAAATTTCAATTGATGGATTTACATTTATTGAGCATAGGCTGCATATGCTCAATAAATGCAAATCCAACAATATTTTACATGAAAACATTGTTAATGTGAAATTTACAGACTATCATAATTTTGCACTTACGAACATTTTAGTCGTAGGAAGTTTAGTGAAACAGGCCCCAGGACTTCAACACTGAAGGTTGTGAGTTCAACCCTACCATAAGGCATGAACAATACTTCCATAGTATTTCCATTTCCATCCCACTCGTCTGTCGGATAACTTTAAATTGTGGTCCTGTCACTATATGACCTTAGCTGCTACTGGGTCGTTAAACCCCATTCACTTTCATTTCATTTCACTTCACACACTCAGGGCTCCAGATAATGAATTAGTAATTGAGTAGTGTCAATCCATCATTTCTGAAGCAATTGGGTATTTAAAAAAATTAATTGGGTAAAATAAAATAAAATCAAACTACTGTTTACACAGACAGCAATTATTTAATAGTTTGCTTCTAAATGAAAACATGTATTGGCATATCATTAGAATTGTCTCCTTGGAGACAATTCTAATGAAATACCAAATGTGTTTTCATGGAAAAATATGCTATATGTGTCGTCTGTTTATTATACGACAAATTTTTCATTGCTTTTTGATACTCACTACTTCTGATTTCAATTGGGTTTTTGGCAATTTTAATTGGGCACACTGCAAAAAAAACCTATGCCAACGAATCGCACAGTTTTACTTCATCAATTATAAAAAATAGCGTTTTTGATCGCACAGTTTTACTTCATCAATTATAAAAAATAGCGTTTTTGTAAAAAATATTCCTTTATTACTGTTGCGTATTTAAACGAGAAACTGTAGTATGTGCGTATTTAAACGAGAAACTGTAGTATGTGCGTATTTAAACGAGAAACTGTAGTATGTGCGTATTTAAACGAGAAACTGTAGTATGAACGTTACTACTAAGTTATATATCTTTTTGTACTGATATGAGTATTTTTCTCCACGTACATATCTCTGAAATATAAAATCAGTTTTGGGAGATATTGTCTATGATAAACCGCTTATAACGTATTAATACGCTGTATAATGCCCATGTAGTATAGTATGACAGGTTAATCAGATGGACGGTGCCCAACGGCCGGCAGATCCTGGTATGATTATGCTGCATAATTAATGTCAGAGATATGCTAAAGCTATGTACATCCAGGGCTCCAGATAAGGAATTAGTAATTGAGTATTGTCACTCTATCATTTCTGAAGCAATTGGGTATTTCAAAATTTGAATTGTGTCAAATAGAATCACACTACTGTTTACACATCAGCAGACCGCACATATTGAATAGTTTGCTTCTAAATGAAAACACATCTTGGTATTTCATTAGAATTGTCTCCTTGGAGACAATTCTAATGAAATACCAAGATGTGTTTTTTATGGGAAAATAAGAAAATACGCTTTATTTGTGGTCTGTTTATTGTTTTTTTTTGTAGCATGATAAAGATACCACAAATTTGTCATCGCTTTTTGATACTCACTACTTTTTATTTCAATTGGACTTTTTTCAATTTGAATTGGGTATTTACGCAAATACGCACCTTATCTGGAGCGCTGTGTAACATCATACTAAAGTAGATCCAAATGTGATCCCCGCGGGGCTGTAGATGCATGACTCAGTACTATGTTTATAACACATCATATCGTATTACAATCTATGTATAGGGAACACGTCTAAGGATACAACAGGTCCCTTGTACGAAAATTAAGATTATTGTGCTTTTTTCTCAATAAACATATATGGTGTCACCACTCATTTGAACCGTCTCGTCGAGACGGTTCAAATGAGTGGTGACAACATATACTTTCGCAAATAAATGAGAAAAATATCGGTTTTATAGAGAAATGTTTTATACCTCTTTGATTGTACATTACATGTGTGGAGAATTGGAATTGCTATAGATGGCCAGGGAAATATTAGATTATTGTTACTTTATTTCTCAATAAACGTATATGGTGTTACCACTCATTTGAACCGTCTCGTCTCAAATGAGTGGTGACAATATATATTTTTTTCGAAATGTGTTATACCTGTTTGATCTTACATTACATTTACCTGTGTGGATAATTTGAATTGCTATACATGACCAGGGAAATCTTAGATTATTGTGTATATAACTTTCTTCCTAAATATAGGTGTACGATGTTACCACTCAGTTGAACCGTCTCGACGAGACGGTTCAAATGAATGGTGACAACATACACTTTCGAAAATAAATGAGAAAAATATAGATTTTTTCTCGAAATGTTTTATATCTCTTTGATATCTCTTTTTTATATCTCTTTATATCTCGTTTCTGATTATATTATAATGTTCACCTTTATTACAGTACTTTCACTACTAACTACATGTACCTGTGTGGATACTCGGAATTGCGATGCTGCATGGCCAGGGAAATCATAGATTATTGTGTATATAACTTTCTTTCTAAATATAGGTGTACGATGTTACCACTCATTTGAACCGTCTCGACGAGACGGTTCAAATGAGTGGTGACAACATACACTTTCGACAATAACTGAGAAAAATTTAGATTTTTACGAGAAAAAAAATTCTCGAAATGTTTTATATCTCTTTGATTGTAAATTACATATACCTGTGTGGATACTCGGAATTGCGATGCTGCATAGTCAGCGAAATATTAATGAGTAATGGCAACATTAACGTTCGCAAATAAATGAGAATGTAAAGTGTTGTTTTTTTTCACGAAATGTTCATACGTTTCTGATTATATTATATTATTTTCACCTTTATTACAGTACTTTCACTACTCAATTTGAAAATCAACGTGTATTTTCATATTGCTGTGAGTATTTTGTACTCTCACTTTTGATCATCAATGCTAACTGCTAAACTAAGTGCTAAAATACGCCAGTACGTACCTTATCCGGAGCTCTCGATCTGTTGTGAAACATAACGGTTTTTAGTTGTCAAATGTTAATGTCATACCACCTGTAAGATGATGTTTCGTATTGTGCAGTATGATATTCATTTTTCAATATTGAAATAGTACACACATTTATGTTAACACATCGAATCTGACACGTGAACAAATGTATAAACATGTTGTAGACGAGAAACTGTATAGTTTAAGTTTCAGTAATATTATATTCTTTTTCTTCCTATAGCTATAGGTTTCCAGTCGATGCACCAGTTGAATTAATGTTAACAAAAATGCATTAGTTAACACAGATTATCAAAAAATAAATAGTTTAATTATAAATATGAATCGTATTTCTGAACACAGTTGTAGTCACCTGAAAAAAATGGTTACATATTGAAAAAATTAAAAATAACTAGCGTTGCATTGGTTCATAATTTAATCATAGTTATATCACTTTTATTACTCTTAAAGTAGTGTATGTAATGGAAATATCTGGTATTGTATCATCAATTCACAACAAAGATTCAATATTAGTTCATTTAACGACATATTGGACATCTGAAACATCATCTGAGACACAGTGCCTTTAAGAGGATCGGTCATTGACCTGTACAGATTTCACCAAAATTGCTAAGCATACCTATCTAGCTAAGTACACTTCGAGGGAGAAATTTTCAATTCAAGGATAAATTTATTAATTTTTACTATACTGAATTTATTACATTATCACAGCCATTTTGGCTGTGATAATGTAATAAATGCAGTAAAATAATTCTGCCATACTTTTAATCATCAAATATATGTAGTCGTTAGTTCTATATGAAATAATGCATCTCGGCAAAAATAAACGATTACTCCCTCAAAGTACACTTAGCTAGATAAGTGTGCTTAGCAATTTTGGTGAAATCGGCTATAGGTCAACTACATGGGTGGTACATGTGCATATGATTATCTATGTGTGGATGTGAAGTGATAGATACTTATGTGAGTGTAGATGATGTGCATAGCATATATGTAGTTACAGAGCTCCAGATAAGCTGCATATTTGCATAAATACCCAATTAAAATTGCCAGAAACCCAATTGAAATCAGAAGTAGCGAGTATCAAAAAACAATAACAAATGTGTGGTACCTTTATTATGCTACAGAAAACAATAAACAGACCACAAATATAGCATATTGTTCTTATTTTCCATGAAAACACATCTTGGTATTTCATTAGAATTGTCTCCAAGGAGTCTCCAAGGAGACAATTCTAATGAAATGCCAAGACATGTTTTCATTTCGAAGCAAACTATTCAATAATTGCTGCCTCTTGATGTGTAAACAGTAGCATGATTTTATTTTACCCAATTAAAATATTGAAATACCCAATTGCTTCAGATATGATGGAGTGAAAATACTCAATTACTAATCCCTTATCTGGAGCGCTGTAGTTACATGCATATAACACGCTTTATACGAGAAAATGCTATACGAACGTGTATGTTTGTATTGTGTTGTTGTTTTTTTGGCACACACGAAAAGGCGTATGTTGGTATCCTGGTCAAATAAATACGACGCTATAACCGCTACGTACGTCGTTACTTCGCTAGGTGAAGGGAGCGACCCAGTAAGCGTACTGAAACCGTGGAATACCTTGCTCTAGTTGGTATCCTAAATCACAATCAAAGGGTGCATGCATTTAAAGTAGTGATGGGATCTAAAAATGTATATATATAGCGCTTTTCTTATTAGGTAGTGTAGATTACCCGTACACGAATGATGCTTGTGGATACTGTTTCAATATGTGTATAGAAACCACATATGTGGATGTGACTGGAGAAATGGGGCTTATGTGTTTTACGACCAGTGTAGATCCAGATCAGCCTGTGCTTCCGCACAGTCTGATCAGGATCTGCACTGTTCGCCATTACACCAATTAGAAACATCCGCCATGCTTCTAACAAGCACTATATATCCTTATCAGGCCACACTAGTGTGCCTATTTGTTCAAGAACAATGGTGAAAGTCATCAAAACGACATACATTTGAGATGCTGCTTAACCCTGGTCATGAAATGTGGCAATGACTGGAGAAATGGGGCTAATATGGGAATTCTGACCAGTATAGCTTCTGATCAAGTAGCTCATCTATGTAGCCTGATAATGATTTGAATTGCTTGTTACAAGCATGACAGGTATCTACGTGATTTAAATATTTCAGTTCATGCTACACGATACCGTTGATGTTCACAATGTATCCGTGTGGACACGCAATTTTGCATACCTCGTCTTGCATATTTTGCCAAGAGACTTGCAATTCATGTTTTTCATAAATCTAAATTCTTTCATACAAAGGCGAGACGCAGACGTGACACAATTTATTGTGATCTAATCTAAACGGCTTAATATAGTACATGACACTGTGTAGGTCAACGAAATCAGATACCGATATATTGTAAACACGTTTTGACCTACATTTAGAGTTATCATTATCAACTCAACTTAGCCTACTGCGTAAAAGCTACATCGAAACAATTAACTAAACCTTACACATAAAGGCGATTATAACCGCAATGTCTCACTGACGTTTTTGTTTCATCGCTTTGAGCAATAATTCTGATTAATAAGATCTTTTCTTGAAGTCACACTCACTTCGTCTGCTGAATGATAAAGGAAGTCCACCATTGGTCCGTGACAATGCCGCATGCGCAGTGGACTACTGCTTTGCATTGTGGGATCGATATATGTAAACATCAAAAGAACGCGGTTCTATTTTTAGCGAAATGACTTCATCGAATTAGGCTGTGTGACGTGTTGAAGTATTGCGATCATTCATGTACGCGGCTCAGTAGTACTCGAGTTAGTGTGAGGGACGTTTGGCATATCGGTACAACAGTTGGTTAGCAGAGAAGCTGTTCTATATATGTCAGCCGCAACAGGTCTGAGTGAGTCAGTAGTCACTCAGACATTCAACATACAAGACGGCGCTACAGTGCCAGTGTGCAGGAAGAAGGATATCGTCCGTTCTCGCGTTCGGACGTCTTACGCGGAGGAACGCGAGTTGTTCATGTTGAATAATGTGTTCAGGATTATAGATGCATTATTTCAGGATTTTGTTAAGACTGTGATACATTCTAGTCGCTTCAGCATTCCAATGCCTGAGTCTGGGGACATCGAAGTTCTTAACCAGAATATTTCCCGGGGGCTGGGCGGACCGACTCGACGACGTGTGGGGCTTACGCTGGACCTCTCCGAGCTCGCCACGGATAACTTCGTACCTAAACGGTGTAAACTGGAGTCAATGAATATCACCATTGGGAGTAGTTCGTTTTCAGTGAACTGTCACGCCGGGTCCGGGTCCGTCCATCGGACGATTTCACCCAAGGACCTGGCAGGACGACTTAGCAAGGCAAAGGCAACCTTGATTATTGACTGCCGACCATTTTTCGCGTATAATGCAAACCATATCGAGGGAGCTATCAACATTAGTTGTTCTGACAGGTTCAACCGGCGGCGGTTGCAACAGGGAAAGTGCTCGCTTGTGGACTTAGTGGCGACTAAAGAGGGGAAGGACTCGTTCAAAAAGAGGTCGCATAAGGAGATCGTGATATACGATGACCGGACAGTGGACATTAGTAACATTGGCACAGATGCCACCCTGTATTTAGTGGTGTCCGCTTTACTCAGGGAAGGAAAACAGGCGGTCATTTTGAAAGGTAACCATACGTGTGTTTTTACCATTTTCATCTAGTAATGCAAATTACATGTTTTATATATTTTCTTTTCTTTCCCGAAACAGGAACTTACTTTCTGGCTATGAGGATATAGGGGAATCGTCATAACTCTGACACACCGGGAGGTTCGTTCCCAGGGTGTCGGTTTAGGGAGATTCCTCTGCAATACATGTCTGTACAGAACTCCAGATAAGCTGCGTATTTGCGTAAATACCCAATTAAAATTGCCAAAAACCCAATTGAAATCTGACGTAGTGAGTATCAAAAAGCAATGAAAAATGTGTGGTATCTTTATCATGCTACAGACAAAAATAAACAGACCACAAATATAGCATATTTTCTTATTTTTTCATGAAAACACATCTTGGTATTTAATTAGAATTGTCTCCAAGGAGACAATTCTAATGAAATACCAAGATGTGTTTTCATTTAGAAACAAACCATTCAATGAGTGCGGTCTGCTGATGTGTAAACAGTAGTGTGATTCTATTTGACACAATTAGAATTTTGAAATACCCAATTGCTTCAGAAATCATGGAGTGACAAAACTCAATTACTAATTCCTTATCTGGAGCCCTGTTTATGTGTACGAAGAAATTGTGGCCCAACATTATTATTAGATGTAAATTACCCTGGACCTGGGGCAAATGAATTTAAACACATGAATGTATAACAGAACCTCTCTAAAACGGACACCAGCGATTGGTGTCCGTTTTATAGAGGTTATATTGTACATGCATATGTAAGTATGCTTCCTAAATAATTATACTAGTATGTATTTATGTACATCCGAGTTTTTACTGGTCTACACTTTACTGGAATGTATTTTCTGGTGTGCCGTTGGTCTGTAAAAGACAATACAATTAATTGTACATGTAAATGTTGGATGAACGTTAAACCAGTTTCAGTCAAGGATGACTCAACCTTTACCTCGCTCTGCTTTATGTACAGTCATAATACCCTATACGACACATGATTGTTTGACATATGTACTTGTAATTACAAATACAGTGACACGATATCTAAAATTACTAGTATTTTCTTGTAATCAGTAATTTTATTTTATTTGATCTCTTTTCAAATACAAACATCATGAGTGTCACCATATAACAGAGTCTGCGTGTTTCTGATTTATTCTCGTGTTTAGAAACACAATTCATAAGCGACTTGTACAAGGTTGTCGTCCGTCGTTATATGCCATGACTCACCAACGAAATTATATTCATGTACCGTAGGAAAACTGTCCTTAACCCTTACACCGCTATCTTAATTTTTTGTCGTCTGCTGTTTTTTTTATTTTCCATTTTTATCATCAAACACATGCTTTGACAGCACTTTAGAACAATTTACAACATGGTTTTACGGCACTTCAGAATCATTTCCATTGGAAATGATTCTGAAGTGCTGTCAAACCATGTTTTTTATTGAGAAATAAGGCAAGATATAAAAGCAACAGCAGACGAAATTGTTGTGTGTAGCGGTCCACAGGTTAATGGAAAAAGGAACACCCAACCTAGAAGCTATCATATAATATGTCTTGCGTTGCCCATGGTTTATGCTGCTGTTATGTGTACAATTCAACAGTCTTAACCCTTTCCCTGATAGAGACGACTTTTGACGCCTCTGCAGAAGATGTCTTTTGAAAACATTGTGGGAAAAGGAGAAATTGCTTGTAACAAGCAATTTCTCCTTTTCCCACAATGTTTTCTACTCTATCAGATAATTTAACCATCATTTGACCCAGCATTTGATTCTTTTATTCAGATGTTTTCGATTTGGATGAGTCGAAATATCGCAAAACAGGGAAAGGGTTAAATTAATCAAGCTGAAACGTATCTTGGTTTAAATGTTCGCCAAACGAATACATGTATGGATTTTTATTTATTTAACATCTATAGCAGTGAAATTACAAACGCTATAAGGCATGTTATCACTTTTCTTTAGAGCCTTGGGTCTTGGTTGATATTACTGTCTGTTCCACGTTTAGCTGCCGACGAACATTTGGCCATTAAACACATTAAATCTAAAATATATTTAAAACTAAGTACTTTTTCATCAATAACAAAAAAGTCACCCTCCCTAAAACAAAATTATTTTATAGCGAAGAAACGATTTTCCTATGGGAATTTAACATGGGGAGTCAATTTCCAAAATGACTCCAAAACCTGGCGAGATACCTTGAAAATGATGTAACTAAGAAAACAAGTTAGATTTTGAAAATCGGTCCACAAAAAAAAAATATTTTTTAAAAATCTATGTTTAGCCCCCATGTTAAATTCCCATAGGAAAATCGTTTTTTCGCGATAAAATCAATATTTGATGGAATTTCTTCAAATAATTTTTTTTGGGGAGGGTGACTTTTGTTATTGATCAAAAAGTACTTACTTTTAAATATGTTGTAGATTCAATGTGTTTAATAGCCAAAAGTTCGTCGGCAGCAAGATAGTAGTACATTTCTTGTATTGCTAGTTTAAAAAATAGTAGTATTGACTTGTTACTTAGTCTTGTATTCATATTATTCATGCAAACAGCTGTTTACAAACACTTTTCAATTCGCCATCGATTCCTACCAAGATCCTAGCGGGATTCTAACAATTGTAAAACGCCACTCCGAAATATATTTTCGTCATTTGATCGTTCCTTGTCATCCCCCATGGTTTAATATAAGCTCGGCAAACCCAGGCCGTTCAGCGTGATAATACATTCGCCGCGGTATATGTGTTTATTATTTATCAGTTGAATATGTTGATTGGAAAACATACCCAACTTGTTTTTCACGTTACAGTGGGGTCAGCGTGTAAGTGCACACACGAACGAACATGTGTTCGTTCGTGTGTGCACTTACAGCTGACCCCACTGTATGTTGTACGCGTATTACCAAACACCGTTATCAAATGGGCCAGTAAAAGAGAGGCTAAGTCCAATGTGTTTGGCATTTTTAAATAGTTTGACTAACTTTGTAAAATAACAAAACAAACAAGTATATGTACATGTATAGTCATGTATGTACATTTTGCATTCAACATTAAGAATGGTGATGTGCTGGATTAGACAGATATTTAACAAATCTTGTCAAGCTAAACGTTACCAAGATAAGATAAGCTACACTTTATGTTGAACTTGAATCGACAATGCGGTAATAAGTACCAAACATCAACTGGTGGGGGACACCGTTTAAGTTGTGGGATCAGTGAACTGTTATTGTTTTGGATTAATATACATGCAGAGCTCCAGATAAGCTTCGTATTTGCTTAAATATCCAATTAAAATGGCCAAAAACACAATTGACACCAGAAGTAGCGAGTATCAAAAAGCAATACAAATTTGGTGGTACATGTACCTTTATCATGCTGCAGAAAACAATAAGCAGACCACAAATATAGCATATTTTTTCTTATTTTCCATGCAAACACATCTTGGTATTTCATTAGAATTAATGAAATGCCAAGACATGTTTTCATTTCGAATAACTATTCAATAATTGCTGTCTGTTGATGTGCAAACGGTTGTGTTATTTTATTTTACCCAATTTAAATTTTGAAATACTCAATTTCTTCAGAAACGATGGAGTGACAATACTCAATTACTAATTCCTTATCTGGAGCATGTACATGTACATATTTCGACACAATAAATCATATTTCACACACTAATAACCCGCCACGAGATACATGTATACATTATTACATACAAGTCATGTATGTGTTTATCGGAAAATCGTTACCGTGTCCATATGTCACAATGATATCTTCTCGCCTTTGTCGGTAACTTAGCCACAAGTCATTTCAAATCTCGCCTTCGGACTCATTATTACATATATGACTAAATCAAGCATGTACCCATCATGTTGCTAGTCTGGTGGAAAATTTCACACACCGCATTTGACGAAATAATTTGCGGTTTTCGCTTCATTCATCCGCTAGTCGAGTACGTCATATTACGTTCCATTGAGATTCGCATTAGTTCGGCATCACCTGTTGTGTATTTGAGGTATTTAAACTTCTCATCCTTCAAGTTTGCTATTCCTGATTCTTTTACGAGAATCAGCTGTGTATTTCGAAATGATGAAATACTTTTCTTTTAAGTATATCCTCCCCAATGTTGGCGTATCCCCAAGTTTCCCATGACCTTCCTTCAAAACTGCAACGTATTGAACAAACGCCCAACACAACGAGTGAAATATCGGTTTGTGAGTGGTTTAGTGTAACGATATTTCGCGATCAGATTTCTCATTTAACGTATATGTTATGACCACTTTTTGAACCGTCTCTTTGAGACGGTTCAATAAGTGGTCATAACATATACGTCCATGGATAATTAAAACTAATATTCTCATATATGCGTGATGATACTTATAAATACGTCACAGTGGCTGCTAAATGTGCGGTTGCTTGCAAATGTAATTTAATAACATTTTGGGAATTGTCAGACTCAAAAGAACTAAATCATTAATAGTCTTCACATCTGTATATGCGCAATAGGATGTGTAATGGTTTCGTGTCACAAAATTAAAGCCGTGTGATTGAATGATTGTTTTTCATATGAAATAGGGTGTACACATTTCGGCATATACATGTATATACACTTCATTTTTATTCTGTCAAATTATCCCATTTCTCAATTTATGCATATTTTTGACACGTTTGTGTAATTATTAAGGAAACATTATTGTCAAGTTTGCGCAAAGTGGCGAAAATGAAATAGTAAGCTTTTGTTTGTATAGCAAAACATATCTATGATTTGTCAAACAAAGGCTGGGGTTTATTAAACTGAAACGCATTTAAAACAAGGAGCCTAACATTTGACATTTATCCCGTCAACACAGTGCGTATGTGCCGTGAAACACGGTGCCGTGAAACATTTTTGATATCCAGTCAATACTATTTTTGCATTTTACAGCCATTTGTAGGTGTTCACTGGATAAATAGAATAGTAGGTTAGTGCCGTGAATGGGAACAAATATCTGGCGCGGCACGGAAACGGGATGTGCTCGGCAGAGCCTCGCCCATCCCGTTTCCTGAGCCTTACCAGATATGTTTTCCCATTCACGGCACTAACCTACTATTCTCTATCTATTTTCCTTATTTCTGAACCAAAGTATATGTTGTGACCACTCATTTGAACCGTCTCGGCGAGACGGTTCAAATGAGTGGTCACAACATATACTTCTGATGAGAAAAAAAGAAATTCTTGAGCCTTGTCGGATATTTTTTCCCATTCACGGCACTAAACTACTATTCTCTATATAATTAAAGTAAGTGGATCACTGTTGTTGATATTTTAGTTTATTGTTGCTTTACACTCGTGCCAATTATAACACAAACAAAAGAAAAAGAAATAGTCAAATGTCACAATTTAGCTACAAAAATGCATCTTTATGAACTTTGTCAATGGAAAAAAGCCACTGTGTTGGGCTACATTGATGGAATGACGAACAGTCTGATCTGGATCTGGATCTGCACTGGTCGCAAAACCTTTCTCCAGTCACAACATGTACGCACAAAGATAGACCGCAGAATTCCAAGCACTCGCACAGTGACCAGTTATGGCCAATCGCCTATGGCTATACTACACCACATTCGCACCACATGAGGTCATCGCTTAGCTCGTGTTTACCTTTCCATTATCCCATAATCTCGCGGATTAACCCCGTGAGAAACGGACCTGTCATCAGATGCAAACAGCGTAGATTTAGACTGGCATGTACCCATCATTGTTGGTCTCTGATTCATGTACCAAATATATATGTATTATAAACAATAGATGCATATATCTCTGCTGATAATTACAAACTGTTGTCTGTGATAGCAACATGTACGTACACATATGAAATTGCACAACATGTGAGAAAACACTGTCAGATTTGCGGCCGTCTGTACGCATATAATATGAGATATACATACTTATGCAAATAATAACCATAATTTGTATCTAGTAGAATTGGTAGATTCATATAGAAGTATAAAGTTATAATGATCTTTGACACAATATGTATATTTGTTCCAAATGAATTATATGATGTTTTGAAAAATGTCGCTATATATCTGTGAAGAAAATAATTTAATTTGCTCATTATTTGCTGCAGCCATTCAATACACCATGAGCCGTTTTTTGGTTTTATATTTTTGTTATTTTTTCTCAAAAGTGTGTGTAGAACACATGCAATTTGCTTTTATCTTTGGTGCAATCGTTCAATACATCTTGTGTTTCTGCTATAGAATCACAGTCTGTATAGCAGGTTTCCTGCTGTACCAGGCGTCAGTAATTGGACTGGCGCTATTCTCCATTTGACACAGTTTCCGTTCTGCTTCTGTTTTTGCTGACTCATGCCCCGCGAATTCTGCGAGCGTCCCGAAATCGGCCAATTCATGATTTTCGTGTTTACCTCTTGGCTAAATTTCGATCGGGTTCGCTTTTCGAGACGATAATTGGTCCATGATCTGGGAGTCGGTAAATTGCCGTTGCGACCAGTGTAGAGCCAGAGCAGACTGCGCGGCGGCGCGCAGTCTGGTCAGGATCTACGCTGTTCGCATTTATTCTATTAAACCCATACCGAACTGTGTGGACTATTGCTAGGCGGCCCGCGTGTGGCGGTAGAGAATGATCAACACTGGTGTGAAATGAAAGGTAGCCCGGTTTCGTTAGGTTGATGTCAGTATTTTAGTAGAAACCTGTTAAATCAGGGATTCGCTGTCTGATGTATATACAGATACGGATAGTAAAGACGAAAATACTTCGGGGGAACTTGATAAGGCTTGGAGGGAGAAACATGTTTTAGCGAGTGTTAGCGAATACATCGCATTTTTATTTAAGAATATACTTAGAGAGTACCACTTATGGAAGCGTCCTGGTGCCAATGCTAAAATATTTGTATCCCCTAATTATGAGATATTAACTCCTAATTAGGAGATAGTATCTCCTTAAGAGTTTTTATCTCCTAATTAGAACTTACTATCTCCTAATTAGGACTTATTATCTCATAATTAGGAATTAGTATCTCCTAATTAGGACGAAAATGTCATAGCAAATGCGGCAGTCTAATCCACATTTGCTCTGAAAATTTCGTCAACTTTCGACGTTAGTCACGGAAACTATTGTACGTCTTGTAAATATATTTCATGAATTATGCAAATCTTCTTAGGTACAATATTTCATTGCCAGTAAATGTTCAAAATCTTCTAACGCCACAACATGTTTGTCAGAATATCGCCTTAAATTTCACACGTGGTTTAGGCTCTGTATTATGTCTCTGGTGTACCATAGTCAAGGTGTATGATCACGTGGTACTAACAACAACAACAAGTACCGATTCAACGTATGTATTATTTTATAGTGTCCTTATTGCGTAACGGATTTTGATGTAATATTGCGCATCAAACGCGTCTTGTTAAGCTGCATTTGGTGGTCTCTTTATTTTCGCCCAAACTTCTGTCGCTTTTGCGAAGAATCGATTTCCGTGTCTCCGACGCGGAAATCGATTCTTCGCAAAAATGACATAAGTCTGGGCCACCAAAAGCAGCTCATGAAGACGCGTTTGCTGCGCCATATTTCATCAAAATCCGTTGCATATTAAGGAAAATATCAAATAATACTTACTTTGGAGTGGGCGACGTTGTTGTTGTTGTAACCACGTGATCATGCACCTTGATAGTCGATCGTTGTAAATTTATCACGTGGTACAACTGTATAATGCGTGTAAATATTGTTTTCAGCAACACTGCTATGCTAGTATTGTACGTCATCTTATTGATGGTACAATGGAAAGCCGTTATCATTTACCTTGTAAACAAGTAACTGGACGAGACGTCGTTCGCTAATAAACAAGGCTCAGTAACTGCGTTCTATGTTTTGTCATTATGATTTTATCTGACTAAAGTCCATTGTTTGAAAGTGTTACTCAACATACAGCCTGTAATATTTTTTTTTCAAAGAGCTCGTAAACGCTACTTCGATACAATCTCAATAACACTCTTCTTGTCCCATCATAAATATTGGCACGGTGACTCATTTCTATACTTCGTATTGGGAACGCATGCGCATCTGTGACGTTATGTGTGTACGCCTAACTTTGGGTGGGTAAATAAGCCACAGTGCGCGCATGAACTTGAAGACGTGCTGGACGAAAGTAAATAGCGATTCCGACTCGGTATTGGGACTATTTTCTTGTTGTTTCGTCCCGAAACTAAATCGGACTTGCTATGCGTTTTTCACAAACATATATGTGGCTGTGACTGGAGAAATATGTGATTTATGGGTTTTGCGACAAGTGTAGATCCAGATCAGCCTGTGCCTCCGCACAGGCTGATCGAGGCACAGGCTGATCAGGGTCTGCACTGTACGCCATCGCATCAATGAAAACAACTGTTATAATCCATGTATTTGATCAGGAGCTAAACTGGTCACAAAACACATACGCCCCATTCTCCAGTTATATCATGTATTCTTACGCACTTGTAATTCTAATTCACGGCTGGTTTATGCGCGCCTGGCTCCTTGCACCTTTTGCACTGCACGTGCGTCTAAATATAACTTTCTGGCACCTGCTGTGAAGCGGCGAAGTAGCGCGAGTACTACTGAGGCGCAGACGAAATCTAGATATAAATAAATCCACTTGACGCAGACGAGATACAATATTTTGGAACTAATGACCAGGTTTACGTTGGCGGGATGAATGGAATTCGCGCGTCAATTACGAACAGGAAACTATGGCGTAAACACCGAAAACAACGTTGTATGCATGAATATAAAGAAATTATCCAGACATCGGAGAAATCCACCCAGATACCATTGAAATGATTTGATCATGCTTGGCAAAGCCTCGAATTTTATTACGGTGATATCCTATTTGATCTATTTATGTACTATTCATTACAGTTTAAATTGAACAGTCATCTTGGCAAGAATATAATTGCATTCTTTGGTAACTGGTAAAAGCTGAATGTTCACATATATGTAATGTACGTAGATGTAATTGTAATATGAAAATGGGAGATAACTCTACTTCAATTATTCCCTTTTTAGTATTATTATTATTCGCCGCAGCATGTATATACGTACACGTCAGAAATAGATTCGAATTGAAGAGGTCTGTGGAAATAGGGGGCTAAGTCCATAAGGACTTAGCCCCCTATTTTAACTGACATCCTTCAATTTGTAGCGTGTTTGTATTTACTAGCTTGTGCAGACATTATTCAATAAACACATATAATAGGTTAACACGAATAATTTCAGGTGGATTAACAGAATTCCAGAACCAACATGAAGATCTTTGCAAGAGTTACCTCAAATCTCAGGAACACAAGCCCCTATATAGTCCCACGACCCCCATCATAGAACCTGCAATCGAGACGGCGACTGCCTCAGAAATACTGCCATTCTTGTACTTAGGTGAGTCAATGCGTATTTTATCACATTCCGACTATCATACCGTACATGAAATGTCGATTCACCTCAACGTGTTTTGATAATAAACAACTTATGACGTGTTCACAAGTTTGTTGACGTCATCAACAATAAATTCCGAACGGTTTGTGAGGGTCTGGAATTCACAAAATATGCAACATTGATGCACACAACCGCCTACGTTAATATTGCCCAGATGTCAACGTTTCTGAATGTCTATTGGCAATTGCAAATCGCAACCAAGCAGTTTGATTGGCTGAACCTGAGCTGGATCACAGCTCAGGTTCAGCCAATCAAGCTGCTTGTAATTAACAACTATTGGAAAGATTAGCGCAGGCGGTGGTGTAGTTAATTTTATCCCAGATAAACCATTTACATTGTACATACAGGGCTCCAGATAAGAAATTAGTAATTGAGTATTGTCACTCCATCATTTCTGAAGCAGTTGGGTATTTCAAAATTTGAATTGTGTAAAATAGAATCACACTACTGTTTACACATAAGCAGACCGCACTTATTCAATCGTTTGCTTCTGAATGAAAACACATCTTGGTATTTCATTAGAATTGTTTCCAAGGAGACAATTCTAATGCAATACCAAGATGTGTTTTCATGGAAAAATAAGAAAATATGCTATATTTGTGGTCTGTTTATTGTTTTCTGTAGCATGATAAAGATACCACAAATTTGTCATTGCTTTTTGTTACTCACTACTTCTGATTTCAATTGGGTTTTTGGCAATTTTAATTGGGTATTTACGCAAATACGCACCTTATCTGGAGCTCTGTACATATATTGTATAATGTATACGATCATCCGGGCATTTACTAACGAGCACTACTTCCGGTTTATTCCAGGTAATGAACGGGACGCGGCGAACTTACAACGTCTAAACGACCTCGAAATCACGTACGTCCTCAACGTGACGGCACATATCCCGCTTTACTTCGAAAATCACGGGGTGAAATACAAAAGAATTCCAGCGTCAGACAGCGGGCAACAGAACCTCGGGCAATATTTCGAAGAGGCGTGCTCGTTTGTTGGTAAGTGTGCATTTTCCGAGAATACTGGTTGGTCCGGGTCTACCGAATCTTCTGATTTTCCCGCCATATTCGTTGGTTTTGTTTGACACTAAATTACGTGGAGTGCTACGATTCTCATGATGACCACTAGGTAACTCTATAATTATAGAGTTGCCTAGTGTTCTTCATGGGAATTTGAGAACTACAATATAAATTTGGAAGGTGACTGTAGATTCGACCATATCGTACCCTGATCGTACCATGGATGAACCTCTCAGTATTCATAATCACGAACTTTAGCAAAAGTAGTTCGTGCGTAAGGCAAGCGTTTCGCAGTATCAGTCAGAGCCTGGTCGTCGTTTTGGATTTCATTCTAAAGCAATTGATTCGTTTGACATTGTTTACTGGCTGCTGGTTTTGACAACAGCTGCAGCGTCTAGAGTCTACCATCGAACAAAAATGACTCAGAGGCATTTGCGACAATGTAGACGTATAGTATAGTGTAGTGTAGTTTTCGTCTTTGCTACAGTGATTTTGATAATCTCGATGGTAGAAGTCAGACTATGTCAATTATTGGATTGCGACCAGTGTACACCCTGATCAGACTGCGTGTTCACGCAGTCTGATCAGGGTGTACACTGGTCGCAGCCGCCATAGGATACCTTTCTGTATTCGATAGATGTCTAAATAAATTGTCTTTGCAGTAGGATATTAAAAAGTCGTATTTTTCTGCGCAGACCGATATGAGTCAGATGTTTGCACTTAAACATCCGTCTCTGTTTGCATTGAGCTGGAAAAAAATCCCTGACCAGAGCGGCTGAAAAGCTAAATGAGAAAATAAAATTGCGAATTGTCCGGGAAAGTCGGACTTTTCTAATTTCCGCGTAGTCTTAGCGAGATAGTAAGCTATTCCTGATAATTACATCGAACGCTTAGATCGGATTTGCATTTGGAAATTCCGACATTGTGCATCGAAACTCCTGACATTTTATGAGTGTTTTGTTCGTTGTTTTTTTTTAGCAAAAATGCGAATATTTGTAAGACACATTTTCAAATGCATTGACTGAAATCGCCAATTGAAAGCATATCGACACTCGTCGACTTCAGCTCGTTTATGAGTCATTGGTTATTATTCACTCTGGCGTCCATTGTTTGCTGTCAAAATTCCCGATTTCCAATCACAGTTAAGCCGTTGGCAACTGCAGTTGGTTGGCGTTAATTAAGTGACCACTGTCGGCGACATAAATGTATTAGAAGCGACAGTATTACTTCAAACCAAGCAGAAATTGTCCGATAAAGCAGCGCCAGTAACTCAATATTTCTGAAGTTCACGCAAGTCGTAAACAACACGGTTTGCTTCCCGCCTTCTAATATTTAAACCAGCGAAATGTTGATTTTATCATGTTGAACTATGGTTATGTCATACCACGCGGCAGTAGTGCTGTAAAATTAATTATAGCCTTCCGGAATATAGGGTAATAAACAAAAACACGATGCATTAGCCAAGGCTGAAAACAACAACCGAGATATATGTAGCCTATTTCACCAACATTGCAAAGTATACTTATCTAGCAAAGTATACTTTGAGGGAGTAATAATTTATTTTTCCCGAAATGAATGGTTTCATATAGAACTAACAACTGCATATATCTGATGATTAAAAGTATGCAGAATTATTATACTGAATTTATTACATTATCACAGCCAAAATGGCTGTGATAATGTAATAAATTCAGTACAATAAAAAATAATAAATTTATCCTTAAATTGAAAATTTTCCCCTCAAAGTGTACTTAGCAAGAAAAGCATACTTTGCAATTTTTGGTGAAATAGGCTACACAAATTCAAGCCGCACACTACACGCATTCTTCGCTTCACCTATTTAATGTTTATTTATGATTACTGAGTTATATATATGTCCTAGCTAAGGGCGAATCAGTCACCCTGCGTTACATACAGACAAATCGTGTTACATTTTCTGTAGTCAAAGTCATACCGACGCACGCCAGAAATCAGAACAAGGTCTGCAATTCCCACTCGCATCATGAGAAAACATGCTGAAGTGAATGATACCCAGCCTAAGGTTTTATCCCATGACATTATGACTCATTGATGTAACAGCAGCTGGTAGCATGAGGCGCTCGCGCTTGTAACAAGGCACGCTTCATTACATAACGTGGTACGTACAATAATACGGTTACCAATATGCGGCAGAAAAGCACAAATCCTGTTTGCATTGCGGTGATGCTTTCACTTTTATCAAATGTTTGTTCTGGAAAAATCTGATTACAGTTTGTTGCGTGAATAATGAACCGCTATAGGAAACATTACTAATAGAAACAGGCATGAATGCAAACTCATTAAGAGAACATCGGAAGCAGAAAGCATGGTGTTCAAGCACTCGTTGTTCATTTGAATGTTAAATAAAGGAGAACGGAAATGAATGTTTTAACCGTATCAGATAAACCAGTAAAAATAATTGAATGGTCAAGGGGTAATATTTATTTTCATTATTGTGCTGTTTCCTCCACGTTTAATGAGTGTTGTTGGGTTGTTAGTGCCTTGAATATTTGAAGGGTAATTTCCTGCTGTAGATTACTCATCGGTCTTGTTATATACAGCAGCAACACTGGGTGCAATAAACTGCTATATATGTCTGGTATATTTGCTGGAATACCAGGAAACATAATATGTTTGATAATTATTGCTAAATATAGGAATAGTGCGCGAGTGATGATTTAATATGTTATTTATTAAATGTGTTTACTGATGGCATAGCCACGCTTCTTATGGAATTAGTCAGCGAATTTCATAATTGTCAGATTGCATGAAATTCGTCAACGAATTTTATAAATATTCATTGAATAAGCACACATTTATTCGTTGAAGCTGCTCTGATCACCTAGTGTGTTTTCTGTAGTGTTCCCATGTGTATATATCCTCTTAAAAGGTCATTGAAGATGTTTCTTTTTCGTTAAATTATACAGTTTGAATGATGACATTAACCCTTTGAACCATAAATCCCGCTATATCGGTTTATGCAAAAAGTGCAGATCCAGATGAGCCAGCTCGTAACGAGCCGTCTCATCAGGATCTGCACTTTTTTAAAGTAATTTTAATATTTTGGAGAACAAAAACACCCCCTTTTCATAAATGAACGAATCTGAAAATCATTTTGTGACCATTGGATTGGTCGGAACATTAGCATATCACAGTCCATTCCAGTTCCTTAGGGTTGAAAGGGTTACATACTGAAAACCGCATGATGAGAGTAACGGTCAGACCACAGGTGATTGTCAAAAATCACATGCCAGTGGGGCAGTATAGTTTATATCAGAAACTAGATACTCGCTGAATTATTTTCTGGTACTTGTCGGTCAGACTAAGGATATGTCAGTGTAAGAATATTCATTACAGTTCTCGACAGAAACGAAATCATTGGGGATATGCGATTGGAACGTCAACAATAATCAAGGTAATGGATGGTAAACATTGAGACGTGTGCAGTATTGAGATAAAGCTACGGAGTTAGTTGATAACCCATTCCATGGAAAATACCCAATATGGGTATAATAATTTCTAAAAAAAATATGCAATTTTTCTTATTTATCATCGAAAGTATATGTTGTGACCACTCATTTGAACCGTCTCGATGAGACGGTTCAAATGGTGGCCACACCGTATACTTTTAGAGCGATAAGAGAAAACTTATCAGATTTTTAGTAAAGTTCCTACACCAACTGTACGCGTGTTTGCCTTTGCCGTATTCAATGCTGAGTCACTATACCAACAGTTTAAGACACGATAACAATTACAGTTTGTTTGCCCTTCCGCCATTGCGTTCCGCGTTCGCCCAACACATTCCAAAATGAAAGCGGAAAACCAGTGATAGCCGGTTACTGCGTGTTGTTTACGTGTTGACACAGTGGGCTATGAATACCCATAGAGGAAGGAAAAAGCTCTTTAACCCTTCCTTCTCCCCTAAATATCTGATATGTATAGTTCCATGCTCATTTCCGGATTATTCCATTAATAAAGTAATGGGTATTTTTTAAAATAACTAAATAATACTGACATACACTGTAGATCCTCATAAGACGGGTTGTTACAAGCCGTCTCATCTGGGTCTACAGTGTTTACATATTGGTTTTTATCCCGTCAACACAGTGCGTATGTGCCGTGAAACACAGTGCCGTGAAACATTTTTGATATCCAGTCAATACAATTTTTCCATTTTACAGCCATTTGTAGGTGTTGACGGGATAAATAGAATAGTAGGTTAGTGCCGTGAATGGGAAAATATATCTGGCGCGGCACGGAAACGGGATGTGCTCGGCAGAGCCTCGCCCATCCCGTTTCCTGAGCCTTGCCAGATATGTTTTCCCATTCACGGCACTAACCTACTATTCTCTATCTATTTTCCTTATTTCTGAACCAAAGTATATGTTGTGACCACTCATTTGAACCGTCTCGGCGAGACGGTTCGAATGAGTGGTCACAACATATACTTCTGATGAGAAATAAAGAAATTCTTGAGCCTTGCCAGATATTTTTTTCCCATTCACGGCACTAACATACTATTCTCTATTATGGTCTGTGAGGTAGAAAGCAAACATTAGAAGGCAATGCATATTCAGTGTATTATATGCATGTTATTATACCATATTAAGATAACATGTTAAATACTTAAGTATGTTCTTAAATCTTTTTACTAAAATACCCGGTACATGTACGAAATAACATGTGATGTGAATGAGCTAAATAGAAACTTAGGACATTGTGTCATATAGATTGTTATATCTATTATGCCAGACGTCTAAATCAACACATTACACACATTACTGTTATGGTGTTAGTACGAATACTTTCTAAATTAAATAACTGATTTATGATTTGCAATGACACCAATGTCTCGTGAACGACGGATGTAGTACATGTATAATTATCGGTGCTTTGTTAGTGGATGTTAAGTACTAAGAACTGCAGTAGCAGATGCATCGTTTCACCAAAGCCGTTGTTATCGTCTGCTATTGTCTTCGCTTTCCCGCCAAACATTTGCACCTGGCTTTCGACTAAAATCGATTCTAGAACAGCAGCATGACTCACGAACTGAAAACGTTACAGTTTACCCAAAAGTTATGCACGGCACGCCATGGTTCCTTCCATTCAATAAAACTTGAAATCTAGGTCAATTATTTGGCGCTCAACATGTCAGAGTTCTCAATTCTCACTCGATTGACTTCGGCCCATTGATTATTTTCGCTGCGACAATCGCGGTGAGACAGATGTTTGTTTCACAAGGTCACCAGTGAATAGAGCACCCGTCAACCGAGACCGGGGACGTGTGACTCACAACCATATATTTATGTGTCACATGGCAATTTGGCGAACTTTAGAAAAACAACTTTTCATTGAAAAACGGTTGAGATTGTCCGCCATCACGATATCGTGCAGTGACGATGAACGTTGTGAGTAAACGGAGTATTTACTCATTGTCACGTGTCATATAGTGAAATAAGAAACAATTCTTATACCGGGTCATAGACATGTTTTATTAATTAGTGGACGAAGGGTAGACGTGAGCTAAGCCATGAGGGGCCCATGATTATGGGCCCCTCATGGCTTAGCTCACTTCTTACACTGGCCCCTTCAATTTATTGGTTAGGGTTTCACGTCCGTTCAACAGAATGTATATGTAAGGGGGAGTACAGCACTGAAATTGAAAATCTTAACAATGAAATTATCCTTAAGGATTTGTAGTTTAATGGTGTATCTTACTGGGATTCACTTACATGGTGTCAAGTGGTCATAGGGTAGCTAGGGTGTCTGACACCGGCCCAGAACACTGCCTTTCATGGCTGAACATTCGGCTCAGAACACTGTCTTTCATGGCTGAACATTCGGCTCAGAACACTGTCTTTCGTGGCTGATATCGGTACACAAGTATCAGATTTTCTATCTTGTTAGATATGGATGAACAACCCATCGTTCCTAGTATCGTCATATATCTTCAATATTAAACCACTTTACACAGGGCCATGATGAAAACACGTTTTTATTTGTATATAGTATGTTTTCCAAACAATCGTGATATGCCCCTTTAAGGATATATTCATTGTTAAGACACGCATACCCGTTACCTACCAACATCCGGGATGTTTTATTGCAACAAATACATACGAACATATTTCTGTATTTCGCCGAAATGAAAATCGTTTACTATCGCCAATGCGGTTAATGTCAGTTTCTCTATGAGTGTGGAGTTAATTCAAATCAATTTTCTTTGAATTGACCAACGAACATATGTTGATTACAAATTCTCTTTATCGAACATTGAACTCTATAATCGTATGAACTTTACCTATCCGTGTTTGTATTATGAGTAAGCGATCAAAAGAAAATTGTCCACTGATTTCGAAACCCACACTTAGTGATCAAAATAACGCCATGACTGGTGTTTAATCTTGTGAAATAAATGTGTGTTTGATATCTTTATATCTCAAGGCACGACGACAATATGAGTCGTTGGCCTGTGAATGTTCGACGCATGATTCTGTTCTAGAGCATAAACATTAAACACGCGTACCGATTACACATATAGAGAATAGTAGATTAGTGCCGTGAATGGGAAAACATATCTGGCAAGGCTCAGGAAACGGGATGGGCGAGGCTCTGCCGAGCACATCCCGTTTCCGTGCCGCACCAGATATTGTTTTCCATTCACGGCACTAACCTACTATTCTATTTGTCCCGTCAACACCTCCACATGGCTGTAAAATGCAAAAATATAACCCCAGCCACCGCACATATCCATACTCAGTGATTAGGTCGTATTGACAGGATATCAAAACTGTTTCACGGCACCGTGTTTCACGGCACATACGCACTGTGTTGACGGGATAAATACCCATATACAGAGAATACCCGGCTAGTGCCTTTTGATTCACGTTTATCAGGCAAGGCTAGGAAACGCGTAGGAATTCCGAGGCTCGCCTCGGAATTCCTACCGTTTCCGAGCCGTGCCTGGTAAACTTGATATCAAAATACACTAGCATGGTATTGTATGTATCACGTAGCGAGCTTGCCTCATAAATAATATGGATTCAATGATTCGCATGTTTTTCGGCACATGAAAACCAACTTCATATGAAGACAAACAAATCTGACGTATTCATACTTTCATTCTGTCATACAAGTAATATGGAATATTTAATGGTATCTTTAATACCTTAAATATCCTCTGCAAAATATGGAAACGTATTTACGCTGTCCAATTTTGCAACGGATTGCATTAATGAACGGAATTGTATGAACGGTTGTCCCTTATTGGTATAATTATGATCTGATCGGACTACGTAGGTACGCCACCTGAGCTGAGCTAACACTGATCCCAAACGTAAAATAAATGGTTTTCCCCACCAATCAATGTCGACAATTTTTGTTGCATATATGTTGGAATGCTAATTCCCTGGCAGCAGCGTACGCCATCAGTGATAGTTGGTTGTAGAAGCATAGTAATCGCATAATGCTAACAGGTATTACAAGCTTTCAAATGATAATAACACATGCATCACGTTTGTTAATATCATTACTCCCACTACGCGCAGTGAAGTGCTTCGTGTGTGATTAATTAATGCAGACTTTGTATACTTATAAATCTTCCGAAGGCCGTTTGCCTTATACATTAACAACATTATAATATAGTGTGTGGCGACATCTGATATGACTCATGCAACGCTGATAGATAGCTTGACTTATATGCAGTGTACATGAGCTATCGGGTTTCTGATTATGTGTTTACAACTGCATTTTGTTGAAAGTGCGATAAGCTAGGGCGATCGTGTTTCTAAATATGCGTGTACAAATTAGCTTTGATAAGCAGTAGCTTAGGTTAAATTAACCGTGTGTGCTGAGAAAAATAACACGAATCTATAATTATTCCTTGAACTCCACGAAATTAGTGTGCTATGCAAAGACTGCATTTCAATACTAGGGCAAATAGGTCTAACTTTGTGTTAAAATGCACATCTAATTATTTACAGATTGTCAGATGACATGTTATGTATTGTTACTGGAGCTTGGAATTGGTTTCATATTCAATGATAAAACATGGTTTGACAGCACTTCAGAATCATTTCCAATGGAAATGATTCTGAAGTACTGTCAAACCATGTTTGGTAGATGTAGTAGTTGAGCTATCACTTGCGATCATATGCATCCAGACATTATGTGCAGATGTATAAGTGTATACATGTGCTTCTCGTATATGCCTTGTTATACGGCGATATTTAGTCATTCTTACACCAACCATTAATATGCAAGGTAGTCGTGAATGCCCCATGGTCATATTTTTTTGCCGTTGATACTTATATAATTTGGATTCAACTTTTGAATTGAATGTATCAATTTCCATGACTAAATGAAGACAAATATTAGGTTATTTGCATAAGCACACCGGTGTAAACGATATGCTTATCACCTGGCGTATTTATATGTAGCTGTCACATTCGCATGTTTCTTACGCTAGTATATTATGATTTTGAATACACTGTGTTATTGCACAGTAAAAACCCACTTTATACAATAAAATTTCTTCTCTTCCAGACGAAGCCCGAGCGAACGGTGCTAAACTTCTAGTCCACTGCCAAGCAGGAGTGTCGCGGTCCGCGACAATAACAATCGCCTTCATCCTCAAACACTCACAAATGTCAATGACGGACGCGTACAGATACGTCAAGGGCAAGCGCCAAATCATTTCACCAAACTTTAACTTCATGGGTCAACTTTTAGACTTTGAGCAGTCGCTGAATCAGGGACGAATCCCCCGTGTGTTGACGCCGCGGCTGGAGGGTATTGAAACATTCGTGTGACCTGTACTGTACTTTGTCGCTCTTGGTGCTACTGGAAGGCGATTGGTCCATACCAAGGATCATCACCTGCGGCAGTTGTTGGGAGTGCGGATATGATGCGCTTATGGAGAAATGTTTTAGATATTTTCCTTCAGGCGTAGTTCTTCACACAGGAAATACAAGAGAACATCGACGGGAATGTTGAAAACGATTGAATACCGTACATGTACGTTGGAATCTTTGGACTTATATTGTCTATTGAGACCACCGTTTCGGTGGTCTCAATAGACAGTAGAAGTCCAGTTTCCATTCCCCAGGACACTGTTACCAGGGGAAGCCGTTCATGTTGGACATGTGGAATAATTAAACAGAGGTGGATATGGTTGCGAAGAATTTTCTGGACAATAGACCACAATAACTCAGGGTAACTCCATCTTCCTTAATGATCATCGACGATGCTATAAATAGACTAACGACGACGGAATCTGACGATTATATCCGAAATGCACGGGAGTATGGATTTGATAAAACACCCTTTCGGTTTATCCCGTAATAATTCCAGCACAAAAATATTTACACAATTCCCTAACATTTGATTGGCCCGCAGCAAGTCTCTGTCCAAAATTTATATCCCAGTAAACTCCCACGCCGGACTACTTTCCGTAGCCGTGAGGCGCAGTTAAAATAATTATTAAGAAAACGGAAAATAAACACATTTTCTTGATGAATTTATTTCAAATGCTGGAATTATAAGGAATGAATGGCCTCTTTGTGGAATTTATCGGGTATAATATTATGGCAAACTTATAATAAGGGCTTGTTTTTATACCTGTCTTTGGAACATTGGCGAAAATGTACAAGCAACTGCTTAGTTATGCATTTTGCTAAGAACGTTTCAATTTCACTGACTATGTTCATATCTTGCATAATTACAAGATGTTCGGTAAGGGTGTTTTGTTAAATCAGATTATATATATAGCCTAATTTATGTAAACTGATTTTAAATCAAGTTTAATAGAAATCCAATTAATTTTGTCACATGTAAAATCATTGGTTACATGTATCGTAAATAGATTTGTTGCTCGCCATGATAAAACGGGTGTGTTGGTGTTGTGACCGTGTAGACCCCGATACACATTATTGGTGGTTTATATTAAATACATCAAACTGTTTTATTTTTGAAATCTTGAGCTACACTGGTCAAAATTCAATAGTAAAGCCCGATTTTATCACGGGGTATATTTTACCATTACAACTGTGATTCACAGTCGCCAGGTAAGTACTTGGTCCTGGTGATACAATTAATGGATTTTGAATCAATTATTTTCTTTTCACATTTATTTCTCCATCCCACGCGAAAATATTTTAACATTTTAAATATTTTGAAAGTCATTACATGACAAGTCATACACATACAGTCGAACCTCCCCGAACGGCCACCTCTCTACAACAACACGCTCTCTGTAACAGCCGCTATTTTTTTTATCCCAAATGGATGATTTCCTCTATATCTAACCCTTGGACAGCTGAGCATGAAACTTGTCGTCTGATATTGCTTTTGCATTCTTTCTAAAAAAAAACATGTTTTGACAACACTTTAGAATCATTTCCATCAGACGATAAAATTTAATTCAGCATTAACCTCCCTACAACAGCCACCTCACTACAACAGCCAGGTGGGTGGTGGTCGGGCGAATGGGATTTTCCCCGTATTTGTACATGTACTTAAACATTACATGTACTTGTACAGGTAATATATGGGATTTAGTACTAAATCCATTGACCCGGCCTTAAATGACCATAGCTGTTGATAGGCCGTTAAACCCCAACAAACAAACCAAACAAACAAACAAACAAACAAAACAACAGCCAGTTTTACGTCTTCCCAGTGGTGGCTGTTGTAGAGAGGTTGCACTGTATACCTATGTGAGCACATGCGTGTTAGTAGTAATTTAAGTGAAGTGGTCCGTGGAAGAAGGGGGTTAAGAGAGTGACTTAACCCCCTTCTTCCACTGAGCCCTTCAATTATAGAACATCAATACATTCATTAGTAAACGTTAACGCATGTACCTGGACAAATGAATAATATAATGAGTAAAACAGTACAATACGGAGTAACATTCTAACGAGTATTATTTGAATAATCTAAGAAATATTTGAATCATGTCTATTAACAATCCAGTGATGCATATGCGCATGACGTCATCACAGTCTCGCAGTTAAGTTGGGTCATTTGTTTCATTGGATAACAATCAGGAATTCGCTAGGTTTTGCTTTAATATGCGCCAATTACGATCAAACTGTTGTATTTAACCGATTGCCATCAAATATTGCACCGAGTTTACCCTGAATTTTTGTTAGATTACTATGCCAGCGATACTATAGCAGTAGGCTGGAACAATTATTGTTTCTGTCCATGAGAAACACATTACAGTAATGCTTGCACCAAACAAAACTATTTCATCGTATGAAATGTTGAAGAATAGGAAATTATATTTTATTTATTATATACACTGTTGGTGCATAGCAAACAGTATAGACACAGTTCAGACTGAACAAATGTTCAGTCTGATCTGTGTCTATACTGTTCGCCACCACGGAATGTATGATTTGCTCGAGTGTTTTCTGAAGTTCGCCTACAGCGATCAATCCATCAGGGACCACGTCAAACAAACGCTTTAAACCTGTTGTGATTTCAATTATTATCATTAAAATACCTTCATGTCAAAATTACTCATTTTTTCGACCACTTAAAGGGCGCTGTACTTTGACAGGTTGTAATTTGTCTTCCAATGGTTTTCTCCTTATTTTTTTGTTGCTGAAATTGATATTGGATGAATTGACCGCATTTTTGCTGAATATGAAATTAAAATCGAAGGCGTGATTTATATATTTATATGTATCATGAGCACGTCAGGAATCGTTTTCAACAATACAGTTGGCACAGTTAGAATAGTTTACTCAGCGTTCAGATTGAAATGTTTCTTCTATTTCAAAATTCTTTGCATATCTAATAACATATAGAAGTTCTTAGTCTCGTGTTTCTTCTGTTTCGGTATTCTGAGAGAGCATATCCAATCACGTATTATTTATTGTTATATTTAATGTCAGTTTCAAGTGTATTTGTAAAGGTGGGTGTATATTCTTTGACAGTTTTACAACTCGCTTAAAAAGCCTTGTCATCGATAATTAGAGGTTTATTGAAGAATGTTAAGATGCACACTGAAATAGTAAGAATGTTTGTTTTGTATCAACACAACCTGATTTGTATCAGAAGACAGCTCGCAATTTCTCGCTGTCTCGCTGTCAACGTTTTATGCACAAAATGCAAAATTATTCATTTGACATTTTATACCAGTTTAAAGAATGACCAGTGTTTGCCTCAGTGGCTATGCTTTTCATAGCATACAAAGGTTTGATTTTTTCTAATTCTATAATAAACAGCGCAGACCAAGACCAGACTGCACAGCCGTGCAGTCTGGTCTTAACAAACTCGCATGCATCTAAACTGATTGTCAATAACATAAAGTTAATTTTCTCAGAATGTTCTCCCGCGTGTGATTGACTTTGGGCGATGTTCCCATTGTTAAAGTTTTGCGTGAGTCACATCTTTGTTATGTCTTTATTAATGTCACATCGCATTGACGAAAACGCGTCTTATCGACTTAAGAGATGCTTTTATATACGTTTCTGTTCCCCCAATCACGTTTAAGTTATACTCCCAATCGGATTTATTAATCAGTAATACATAGATAAATGTATTAATTGTAAATCGTGTATTTGTCAAACACACAACAAAAACTTATTTGTTTTGCTCTTAATTCTTTAACACTGTAGTTATAGGCCCGTTTTTATCTCGGGATTCAAATCCATTATTAATGTCACCCCTCCATCCATCACTGGTCTCATTGAATACATTAGTCGCTACAATGACACTACAATGACAGTACAAAACATCCCATCGCTACATGATGACGAAAAGAGATCTGTTTTAGAAAAAAATAATGTCTCAAATCGTTTCGCACCAGCACATAACGAGAGACGAACATTAAATATTTATAACATTTCACGTTGTACTTGGGTTTTCAAGACTAATTTAAAATCAAACGAGTCAATTATTGTTAGCAAAAGAACTTATACGTAACTATAGAAGAAAACAAGTTAAATGTTCATTAACCCATTAAAGACGGGATACAATTAGAGTAGTATGAAACTTTTATGAGAAAAAATCCCAATTTTCTTTATTTCAACTCGAAAGTATATGTTGTTACCACTCGTTTGAACCGTCTCGACGAGACGTCAAACGAGTGGTAACAACATATACTTTCATGGAGAAATAAAAGAAAATATATATTTATTTTTTTAAATTATCGTATGCTTTGACTGAAATGGGTTAATACTGGATATTTCTAGCGTTGTCAATACCAATTTTAGTATTGGTGTTATTAGATATTTAAGGGAGTTTTTTTCTGTTTCTAAATGGTGTTTGTACGTCACTTACTTTTCCTTTATTATTTGCATTTCACCATCATATGGACGCGTCATGGTGCCAATGGTAAAATATATTTATCTCCTAATTAGGAGTTAGGGGATCAACAATATTTAAGCATTGGCGTCAGGACACTTACATACCATAATGCTTCGACGTTGTATTTTCTGTTTGTTTTCTGTGAGCATGTGTAGCTAATTTGCTGTTTAAATAATTAGCAGCATTGGTAGCATACATTTTCATTGGGAAATAACAAAAACAATGCACTGTATAGCTTAATGTCTGGTCACATGTAACCATCTGTTTAGTAGTTCAGTAGTTTCATGACAGTGACCAGCATTTATAGGTGCCGCGACAACTTTCACTTTAGAAAGATAAAACTACCACGATCAGCTAGCTAGTTAGCCCTTCAAGTTTCAACTCTCTATTTCATAGCGCAAGAACTGTAGATCCAGACGATAATCATTGTTTGCAGTGTTTGTAAGTATTTTTCACATATTTTAAAACCCTTATTTGATTAATGACGAAGTCAAGATATGAACAAGGAACTATCCTTGTCACACACATTGGGGTGAAATCTTTTAGCCAATCGCTGTCTACGTTTACTGGTATGTAGTATCTGGGCTGGCGAGTTAGCTATATTTCGTCTCTTTGTTATTTTTCAATGTGTAGAGACAATAGTATAACATTCGTATAATGCAATTGTGAAAATTAAAATGAAACAAATATTTGTAACAATCATCGGAATGTTTACACTCGCCATTTAAACAGTATTTGTTATAAGACAGGTTCATCATGAGTGTTTGTTTTCATTTAAACATCCAACTATTTTAAGTGTGTACATGTATATTTAACTATTGTCCTTCCTTTAATGGTAATTGTCCATAGAATATAGGGAATAGTAGGCTAGTGCCGTGAATGGGAAAAAATATCTGGCAAGGCTCAGGAAACGGGATGGGCGAGGCTCTGCCTCTATTCTATTTATCCCGTCAACACCTACAAATGGCTGTAAAATGCAAAAATTGTATTGACTGGATAACAAAAATGTTTCACGGCACATACGCACTGTGTTGACTGATAAAATATACAGATATGCAAGGTAATGGACAACACCAATTGAAACACGGGTCAAACACAATAAAATTTGCATATTATGTGAATGGTACATGGTACATGTATTGCTGTTGTTCATGTTGTAATTCCGAATTCAATCAAAATTATAAATATTGTTTCATACTTATGTCAACATATGATTGTATGTATATGATAATGACAGGTTTGTTGACAATGCGAGTAGTGCTGTCCCCGATCAACCTGTGCATCCGCACTGTCTGATTATGGTCTACACATTTCGCCAGTGTGTTATTGAAACCTCCACATTGACAAATGAAGAACAATTTACGCAATAATCCATATTTATATGCATGGATTTGATGAGTTCAAAAATTCCAATAAGCCTCATTTTATCATGGCGAAGTGTCCCGTATACTTAAATTACAGTGGAACCTCTCGGAACGAGAGGTTCCACTGCAAATTCGCCACATGGGAGCTTTAAGTCATGTCAACTATGAACGTACATTACATTCAGAGACAAATGATAGTAAAACCTGGTATGGAAGATTCGTTGAGCCAATTACAACCTTTAACCCTTTCAACACCACAGACCTCTATAGAGACAATGTTTGCAAACAGTGCAGATCCAGATGAGCCGGCTCGTAACGAGCCGTCTCATCAGGATCTCCACTGTTTGTTAATACTTTTAAACGTCGTACAGATTACCCTTTTAGAAGAATGGGATAATTTGAATGAACACAATTAATGAAATAGCGTGAAACATTGGCATGGAACATCCTATTAAGTTACTTGGTGTTGAAAGGGTTAAGTATAAGACAAATAACATTGAAGCCATGAAACTGAGGCATTCAATGTATTCTATTTAGAGAGGTTCCTCGTCCTATATATGTATAGCTGTGGTTTTGTCAGTATGGTGTCTAGCAGTGACGTAGAAGTTATTTTTAAATAGTTTGTAGAAGAAACTAGTCCCATACGGGGAAATTAACTATTCATTTGTAACCCGCCGCAATAAGACATAGCTCATTCTGTTTTTGACCAGTGTACATGTAGCTCCGGATCAGCTAACAGACCGAATCCACGATTTCGGTATGACACATTCGGAACGTTTACCCAATAGCGAACAGTGTAGGCCCTGGTCAGACTGCGCGGACGCGCAGGCTGATCCAGGCTTACACTGGTCGCAATCTGAATAAGCCCTCTTTATCATGGCGAGTCACAATTCCGCGGAGCAATACGGTAGGTGCATTTATTTTGTCAATTTGAATGTCTTTATACATGTACTTTTGTGTGTATTTTATGTATTCAACAAGTGCTCTTCATTGTATACCATTTGTAGTGTATGTACATATATGTGTACATAGTGTACGTATACATGTACATAGTGTACGTATACATGTACATAGTGTACGTATACATGTACATAGTGTACGTATACATGTACATAGTGTACGTGGATTCACGAATACGCGAATCTTTAAATAAGAAAAATAAGAAACATAACAAATAAAAATCTTTAAAAATATTCAAGCTATTTTGTGTTATTTCCCTATCCATGATCGGTTGTTGGAGAATGGGGGTTATTGTCATTTGTGGCCAGTCTAGCTGCCGGGTGGCTAGTATACTGTTGCAGCCTGGTGGGCCTGGACGAGTCCAATAGCGTCGGTGGGGTTTGTGGTGAGTCTAGCTCCTGGGGCCGTTTCACTAAACTTTGTACGACTAAAATGTTCGCAAGTGCACAATTATGATATTCTGTAAAGTTCAAATTAACATTGTTTTCTTGTAAATAATTATTGGATTTACATTTATTGAGCATAGGCTGCATGTGAAGCATATGCTCAATAAATGTAAATACATCAATTTTAATTTCCAGACGATCCTAAATTTGCACTTACGAACATCTTAGTCGTACGAAGTTTAGTGAAACGGGCCCCTGGTCTGCTAGCACACTATTGTAGGTTAGAACATACGAATAGTGTTACTATATAATTTAACCGAATCCCCCAAATATGGCCAATCTCTCCTACTTTCACTATTCGTATGGATGTTGTGGGACCTACTTGTATGTGACCTGCATCCTTTCTGTACTGGTTCTGCATGAAGTGAACAACAGGTTCACTTACTCGTAAGAAAAAAATCTCCAACCTCGTCATGTCCCCCAATATTGTTTACATTATTTGGCCACGGAAACTCTGTTTACATCACGTGACAAACAGGTTCAGTGTCTTCTTTTAAATGCTACACATATGCTGATTATTGGTGTTAATAACACCCCAACGTGTTCCTCAAGTGAAACTGGCTAGTAATGGATTAATAATTGCAAGTAAACTGGACTGTGACCTTAAAACACCCGGACTAATTTTGTTATCGCGGACTAGTTTTGAACACCCCGCTTGGCGATTTCGTACCATTTAGTATTCTCCAACCTGTATCCACCCCGGTGTGACTGGAGACATGCGCGTCTGGCGTCTGTTGTCAATGTGGCTCCTGATCTATGACTGAGGAAATGACATTTATAACATGTGTAGCCCCTGATTTGTGACTTGATAAATAAATGGGCCTTCTGGGGGCCGTTTCACTAAACTTCGTACGACTAAAATGTTCGTAAGTGAAAATTTGGAATCGTCTGGAAAGTTCAATTGATGGATTTACATGTATTGAGCATAGGCTGCTTATGCAGCATATGCTCAATAAATGTAAACCCAATAATTGCTTACAAGAAAACATTGTTAATGTGAAATTTACAGACTATCATAGGTGTGCACTTACGAACATTTTAGTCGTCAGAAGTTTAGTGAAACGGCCCCCTGGTGTTTATGATCAGTTGGCTCATGGCTAACCCGAATTCTCTGTCTGTAACTCAGGGCGATGCGCTTAGCCCATGTACTACGACTAGAGAAATAGTGCATATGGATTTATTGACCGATTTGATTTATTGGTGTTTAACGGCCTACCAACAGTTAAGGTCATTTAAAGCCGGGCCACCGGGTTTGATCCCTCATGTACATGTAACCTACTGCATTGGCGAGAAAATCCCAAAATCACAACGAAATATTTATATATCGAAATAAATTTAATATATATTATATTCAGCCCTGAAATACATGATGCCAGGTATATATATATACTGTATACTATATGGTACATTGAGTTGCCATCCGCCATCTTTGTATGTGCAAGCCATCGTACAGTTTCACCACTTCGTGCGTTTGCCACATAAAATAATATAACAGTAAACCAAATAAAATTTGGTGCAATACATAATAGAAAGATATGACAACGTGGTGCTATACATATTATGCCAGCAAACTATACAAACGTCGGAATATCTGAGCATGTCTCTCCTCAATCTCAAACTAAATGTTGATGTGTAAACCTTTCAATCTGATGCACAGCCTATGTTAGTGTACACGTTACCCATATGTAAAGCCATATTTACTCGCATAGTAGGTGAGGAGACACCAGGGACAATACAATCATGTAGCTGGTTACATGCCACTGGATTTGATATCTAATAATAGAGTACAGTAGTGGGTATATATGGTATGTGTTGCGTGGTTTGCCAGGTAAAAGTGATACACTGTGCGATTTGCTGTGTATGAGACTATTTACAATGATGGTTCATGTTGTTAAAACACAGGCACAAACTTGTCCAGAAAACTGACATATTTTACAGTTTGGTGTAATATAAATGATAGAGGTCCGTTCTCCTGGTTTTTACATAGGGTATCCTATGTATTGGAATCGCGTCGGACAGTTCGCCACGCCTTAGACACCCCTCGATGGGCTAGTCCGTAGTGATATCTTGGAATAACCACAACAACAAAATGCATTATGTTACTCAACGTTTAACTGTCATACGCAACCGCTAATTGAAAATAATATTATGAAAAACTACTTGCACTGAACAATATCAACAACGGATGTTCTACGTACAAAAATACATCCGATTATTTTGTTGGCTTTCAAGTTGTGATTTTCCCCCATTTGCGTCACAAATCGTGCGGTCATCGCTAAATTTAGTAACAGGCTATTGTTTTCGGCAGAGTTAACTCCCCTCCGAATACTCTCCACCGGATCGATGCGTTCAACACACAAACGATATCAAGGGGTTACAGCTACCTGTTGACCAAAATTTGTTTAATGATCGCGATTGTGTCGCAACAAAACTCGCACGTGTGGGTCTAACTGATGTTAATCCTCATTCTATCGATGTATTTACAGCGGATTTTAGTGACATTCCCGAATTCTGCCTGATTCAGTGATTGACATTTGTCTATGGTGGCCAATACACGCCAACATGAGTGTCAATTCTACGTTCAGGGAAGGGGGTCAATAAGTCAGTAGTGATACATTACAGTCAGGGAACAAATTAATGACAGTATAACACATCCAGCGTATATTAATGCAAGTACTGAAAATACGACAAAAAACAATTTCTAACAAGTTTGGGCTTCCATACATTGAACATTTTGTCAGCGGTTTCCCCAATGACGTCATTTGTATGTTTTAATATACTCGATCCGGGGCCAACTATTTCATTCACAAAACAGAAGTAAACATGGCGATGTCAAAGTAATGCAGAAACTTTAACAAAAATCCTGCTACAACATTGTTTTGTACCGACAAGGCATTTTCAGGCGCGACACCGATTTCGTGGCGGAATTCTTGTAGTACCCTATGTTCAGTACTTTCAGTACTTTGATTATTCTACATGTGATTAGCTACACTATATCATATGTTCTACTTCACATTGCGCGGGTTTTTTTTGTCAAAAGGCACAAAAGGTGAAACTGACTGATGGCTGGAACACACAAAGATGGCCGATTCGGCCAATCCATTTGACGTATATGATACAGTAACGAGGCAGTGTTCACATATATGTTCCACATTCTGTATTTATATCGATTATAAGGTTCGACAATGTCCAGCCGTGCCGTGGCACGATGAAACTGTTTGAACCCCAAGGCCGTAGGCCGCGCGTTCAAACAGTTCCCCAGTCAACGAGTTTAATACCATAATCATCAAATCAACACAAATGCTAGATTTTTTTATTACATAAGTACATCACCATAATATGAAGCTGTATTGATTACGTAGCATGTTTTCTGTACCGGGCTCATTTGCATATGTATTAGTGTATTATGATTTTTATTACACTGTGTTATTAACCCTTTCAACCCTAAGGAACTGGAGTGGACTGTGATATGCTAATGTTCCGACCAATCCAATGGTAACAAAATGATTTTCAGATTCGTCCATTTATGAAAAGGGGGTATTTGTTGTTCTAAGAAATATGAAAATGACTTGCAAAAAGTGCAGATCCTGATGAGACGGCTCATTATGAGCCGGCTCATCTGGATCTGCACTGTTTGCATAAACCGATATAGCGGGCTTTCGGGTTCAAAGGGTTAAACTGTGAACATCCATTTGATGTAATAAGCACATTTTAAGCTACAATATTCAATCCCCCTGATCATATCAAACGAACACTGCGCCCCATTCAGTCAATATATTATGAGTGTTTTCAAAATGTAAAGTCAAACCCCTCTAAACCGGACACAAATAGACAATAGTTCTACTTAATTGCAATAGGGTTCATTGCATTTATCTCCGCTCTCTGTTCGTGATCGAAAAACACCCACGTGTGTCTTGGAGTAGTTGTCCGTCTATTGGGCAGTATAACCTCTCTAAACTGGACACCCTGGGGACCTCCCATGGTGTCCGGTTTAGAGAGGTTCCACTGTATTTAGCGTATTCTGACTCTGATTTACACGATGATAAACTGGTGATCATTGGTATTGGTGTGAACAGATTTTTCTCACAGGAGTCTCGTATTACAGACAACACTCGCCAGAGACGTGAACATGTTTGATACATTTTCGAGTGTGCAATGTATGGGCATGAGGATGTGAGAAAACAGTTATTATAGGAATGGATGGCCTTTTTGTGGAATTTATCGGGGTATAAACTTGGAAAAGTCGCGGGAATACTGGACGAAGGCCGGAAGGCCTCGTCCAGTATTCCCGCGACTTTTCCAATTTTATATCCCCGATAAATGCCACAAAAAGGCCATTCATTCCTTATAATTCCAGCATTTGAAATAAATTCAAAATGTGTTTATTTTCCGTTTTATTAAGAACTATTTTAACTACGCCTGACGGTTACGGAAAGTAGTTCGGCATGGGAGTTTACTGGGATATAAATTTTGGACAGAGACTTGCTACGGACCAATCAAATGTTAGGGAATTGTGTAAATATGTTTGTGCTGGAATTATCTCCTCGTGCATGCGGACGAAACGTGATCTAACTGTTGCGTGTATTTCGAAATAGTTTATAAAAATTTCATTGTACGTATATCACCAAAGCATGCATGGGTCCTTACATTCAATGCGTGACGTACAATGTGTGTGCATATGATTGTGGTAATTGAACACCCCACATAATATATAGTATCTATTTATTGAAATGTCTATTCATGAACGTTAGTAAGGAATGTATGTAAATCTATATACGTGAGAGACTATAAACGTATGCATGCCTCTGTCTGTTTCACGAATCCTGGCCACATTTTACGGCTATATAAATAATGCAAAAACAATATATTTTTCGATAACATTTAATTACCGCAAAGTTTATGAATTAACATACTTTTTATTTCGTGAAATTTGGTCCAATATTGATTTTATTGCGAAAAAACAATTTCCACATGTTAAATCCCCAGAGACATCTTCATGGGGATTTAGCATGGGGAATGTTTTCTAATTTCAGAAATAGTGGACCGATTTTCAAAATGAGACTCTTGTGTTCTTAGTTAGATCATTTCCAAGCTATCTAGCTAGATGTCAAAATCAATTTCCAATTTATTTTTAGTTATTCGACTCCTCCTCCAGGTTCTCCACCTCTTTTTCCCCATGTTAAATTCCCATAGAGAACTATTTTTTCGTAATAAAATCAATATTTGACCAAAGTTCGCGAAATAAAAAGAAAGCTCATTCTTAAATTTTGATAAAATTTAATAGTATAGAAAAAAATATTGTTTTTGCATTGTTAACATGGCCGTACAATTTGGGCAGGTTCCGTGAAACAGACAGTAGTATCCATGATGTTGGTTGTAAAATATAAATACAGAACATAATTAAATAAATAATAAACATAAATACATGTCTTAATATCAATGCACCAGGATGCAGAGCTTGTAAAACATAAAGCTCTGTTAACCCTTACTACGCTGAATTCAATTGTGTCGTCTGCTGGAAATGTTTTATTTTCAATATTTCTCGACAAAAACCTGTTTAGACAGCGCATGAGAATCGTCTCCAGTGGAGACGATTCTCATGTGCTGTCAAAACCAGTTTTTTGTTAAGAATTAAAGCAAAAATGAAAAACAGCAGACGGCAATTCCCGCCAACAGCGTATGAAGGGTCAAGTATGCCACACAACAATATTGGAGGAGGCATTTAGCGTTACCCTTGTCCGTCCGTCACAAGGTTAACGTTTTTGGTTCGAGCCTGTATCTTCAATAATGTTAGGCCTACAGCCACCATACCTGCACGCTATGGTTACCCAGTGCACCATAACTCACTATGAATCAACTGACATTGGTGTCACCTTGACCTACAATTGCAATATTTATATACAGTCGAACCCCTGTAAACCGGACAGAGAGACACATAAGTTGTTTCACTGTAGTTATTTCCCTTGGTTAAAGTCGTTGATTGAGCTTGTTTATTATCAAATTCGTATGTGCGGCATCCGTGTTTTGGGAACAAATTTCTAGTTTACTATATCATATGTACAAATAGGCTTCCATTCTAACGATAATGTCTGTTCATGATTTGAATTCAAATATATGTAATATGTAAAACACATAAAGCTGTCAAACACAGTATAACCTCACTAAACCGGAGAGGTTACATTGTATTTGGAAGCAACAATTGAGTATTAAAATGGTTCTGGCAGTGATGCTTAAAATGATGGGTTGACTTGATAGTGGATGGATGTAAAGATACTGAAAATATGTTTTAAAAGGAAACTATGATCAAGAGCAAAACAAATGCGTCGGCCGGGAATCGAACCCGGATCGACTGCTTGGAAGGCAACCATGCTAACCTTTACACCACCGACGCTTGATATGTGACTCTTGATGATATACGTTTGTCATGTTAAAACTATCAACTGTCAATGTATTGCCTGGAGCAATATTGTGTAGTGGAAATGGATCGAATTGTCGCTGTGCTTTTGGCTGTACCTAGCACCCTCTATACATTGTTTTGCACAAATGAACACGTGATATAAAACTCACATGCGCACTTCATCTGGCAGTCGTATTCGGCGATTATCAGGGATCGATTGACTTGGAATTTTTGAGTGGGAACGTTACAACACCAGGCATATTTATTTGCGTTTCTCAGTTACCGACATGGCCGGATGGGTTGAACTGATGGATGCAACTTGGATATGATGGCCAGGTTCGAATTCATCAAAATTATTTTAAATAAAAAAACAAGAGGTTAAAAAATGCATGCGTCGGCCGGGAATCGAACCCGGATCGACTGCTTGGAAGGCAACCATGCTAACCTTTACACCACCGACGCTTGACATTTGTTTGACAAACACAATGACAAATGAACTCGAGAAGATTGACAGTCGACCACGTCAGGTCTACCGACAAGCTTGTAGGACGGACAGCGTAACGTTTCTTGTAAGTCTTGTTTTCATCTGTCCGGTATGGTCGTAGCGATGTTCATAATGATGATTTCCTCAGTTTAAGTTGTATACCTCAGCATAATATGGACAAAATGGTTACTTATTATTCTTTCGGGAGACGTCCATCCGAACCCCGGCCCATAGATAGCGACGATTTGCTGGATTTGTCATTTAGTTCCATTCTATCTACGTCATTCACCCAAGAATCGGCGTCCGAAATAATTTTATCAGATGATCTATCTCACCACCTGCCATTCGTATATTGTAGCGTTCAAAGCATGTACTCAAAACTAAACATATTACGCACTGAGCTCAAAGACTTTGACCTAATAGCTTTTACAGAGACATGGCTTGGCCATGAAAATAAAACAGATGATATGCTGTTTTACAATTTTAAATCTCCAGAAAGGAATGATAGACAAGGCGATAGGCACGAAGGTGTAATTCTATATGTTATAGACACACTTTTCCATAAGCGTAGGCGAGATCTCGAGCTCCCTAACTTTGAATAAATTTGGATTGAAGTTGTGTCAGATAAGAAACATTTCTTATTTAGCGTCTTTTACAGGCCCCCGAATGTTAATGCTGTATATGGTAATAGTATCGAAAACTCAATTCATATGGCGATAGATACTGGCCATAGAGATATTGTAATTGTTGGCGATTTTAACTACATGTATAATACTTTGAACTCCCAATCCAATAGAAAGGTGACTTCAATGTGTACGCAGTTGTCACTGTCGCAGTGTATTACCTCTCCAACTCACTTCACCGAGCATTCTGAATCAATCATCGACTTATTGTTTGTATCAAATATAGACAACATCGTTAGCAGCGGAGTAGGAGATCCATTTTAACCACAAGAGACACGGTTTTACTGTCCTATATATGGCCTTCTAAAATTTTCGAAGCACAATATAAACCGTTTAAGCGCAAAATATGGCAATATGAGCTTGGAGACTACGACATGTTACGAGGAGAAATATCAACCACAAACTAGGACAACCTAAAATCTGAAAATATTAATGAATACGCCCATAATGTAATTAATAAAGTCATGTCTCTTGCCCAAGAATATATACCTAACAAAGAAATACTTGTTCGACAATCTGATTTACCATGGATAACCACTACTATTAAGAGAATGATCAGGAAGCGGAAACGATTATATCATAAAGCAAAACAATCTAATAACTATTCACATTGGTTAAACTTTCTAAGTTTCATGAATGACGTTGTTTCAGCAATTCGGGAATCAAAAAAAGATTACCACACTTGGATAAGTAACAAATTAAAATCAGGTCAACTCCGTTCAAAAGATTGGTGGTCTACTTTGAAACATTTTATATGCGAGAATGAAAATAAAACAATCCCACCACTTCAACATAATGGATCAATAATCGACGATAACATGGGGAAAGCCAACATTTTAAATAACCTTTTCTGTGATCAAACTCTTTTACAAGAACCTTCTGTTCCTTCACCCATAGTAACCCCTTATGCAATAACCAGTTAACTTGAATATATCACCATTAACGAAACAGAATACAAACAATCCTTTCTAATTTGCCCATAGGTAAAGCCTCTGGACCAGATGGCGTGAAGAATCGTATACTTAAATAAATGAAGTACGAATTACCAACTCCTCTAAAAAAATCTCTTTAAAAAATCAATTGAATGTGGACTATTTCCAAACGTATGGAAAGAGGCCAATGTGTGCCCGATTTTTAAAGCTGGCGATCCTTCTCTCACTTCGAATTATCGTCCCATCTCCCTGCTTAACACTGTTAGTAAAGTTCTTGAGAAGGCGGTTTTCAAGTATTTGTACAATAATTTTAATGACAATACTATATTAACACCATTACAGTCCGGGTGTGTACCTGGCGACAACTGTGAACCAACTGTCATTCCTTTATAATACATTCTGTCGTGCATTAGACGATGGAAAAGAGGTGAGGATGGTATTCTGCGACATAAGCAAAGCGTTTGATCGAGTCTGGCATACAGGTCTTCTTTTGAAGCTGAGAGCCGCAGGTGTTACGAATAATATTCACGACTGGTTTAAAAGTTATCTTAATAATCGCAAGCAAAGGGTTATATTACCAGGTGTTTATTCTAACTGGAACCGAATTAGGGCTGGCGTCCCGCAAGGATCTATTATCGGTCCTTTGTTATTTCTATTATATATAAACGATATTGTTACGGACATAAACTCTAATATTCAACTTTTCGCAGACGACACCAGTTTATATCTTATTGTTGATTCTCCTGCAACAGCATCCAGGACTATAAACAACGATATTGATATAATTACTAACTGGTCTAATACCTGGCTTGTATCATTTAAACCAAGGAAAACTGAATCACTACTTATATCACGTAAACGTAATAGTGAAGTACATCCCCCAATCCTCAAGAATAATGTTAATGTCTCAGAAGTTGACAAGCATCTAGGTATATATTTTAACAACGAGGGAACACGGCACCAACACATATATTACATAACCGGAAAGGCATGGCGTAGGATCAATGTTATGAGAAAATTAAAATACATAATAGATAGAAAATGCCTTGAAATAATCTATCTTACTTTTATTAGACTGGTATTAGAATATGCGGATGTCGTTTGGGATAAGTATACCCAATATGAGTAGGATGCCGTCGAAAAATTCAGATTGAAGCAGCACGTATCGCTACAGGTGCCACTTTGCTTGTTTCAATCGAGTCATTATATATAGAAACCTGCTGGGAAACATTAGAACATAGACGTCACTTCAATAAATTGTCCCTATTTTACAAAATGAAAAATGGCACCTCACCCAGTTACCTGGTCGATGTCCTTCCACCGGAAACAGATACTTCCAGTTACAATTTACGAAACCATGAGAATATACAGATTTTACGGTCCAGAATCACCCTTTATTATAACTCGTTTCTACCATCCGCTATCCGGGAGTGGAACTCTCTTCCAGATGACAATTGGAACGCCCCATCACTTAATTGTTTTAAAACCAAAATAAAAACAAATAACGGAGAGGTCCCAACCTACTACTACAGTGGTCTTATGTATGTTTAGATATTACACACACGTCTTCGAACGAAATGCAGTTCTCTCAATCATGATTTATATCATAAGAACATTATTGACTCGCCCAACTGTAACTGTGGACAAGCTGAAAATGCCACCCATTTCTTTTTCCACTGCACTCAATATGGAGCACATAGAGCCCAACTAATAGACAACATACAAACTTTTTGCCAACCCAACCTCCACACTACACTCTATGGTAACATACAACTTGCCGATAACTCCAATGAAGCCATTTTCGCATCAGTTAGACTATTCATACAAAACACCGGTCGTTGCCTGCGTGTGTACATACTTATCACTATCTGACTTGGGGTGGCGCTAACTGGGCATGGCTTGGTGTGTGAACAAGACTCCAACTCCTATTGTGGCTTGCTTCATTCCTTTTTTTTCCATTCCATGTATCACGTAATTGATTGTATAGATTGTCTTTATATTTGTGTCAATATTATATTTTTAGGAAATTTTAAATTAATTTAATTTTCCGTAAATGTCGTCAAAAGTTGACAAAACTTTCAGAGTACATGCGGAATTATACTCTGAAAATTGTGTCAACATTTTACTTTATTAATGCAAAAATATAGTAAATTTTATAAACGTATTTAGTGAAATTACGCAGATATCCGAAGGTACTCACTCACACACATGGCGTGTCTCAATAATGGCACAGCTCCGGTTAGAGAGGTTCCACTGTATTTGAAAGTAACACTTGAGCATTAAAACATATACAGTATGTCAGTGACATGGCCGGATGGGTTGAACTGATGGATGCAACTTCGATATGATGGCCAGGTTCGAATTCATCTACATGATCTTAATTAAAAAAGTAAGAGATAAAAATACATGCGTCGGCCGGGAATCGAACCCGGATCGACTGCTTGGAAGGCAACCATGCTAACCTTTACACCACCGACGCTTGATATGTCATGATATGCGTTTGTCATTTCTAACTATCAACTGTCGATGTATTTCCTGGAGCAAAAGTATATAGTGGACATTTCACATTAACATTGTTTCCTTGTAAACGATTATTGGATTTACATTTAGTATGCATATGCAGCCTATGCTTAATAAATGTAAATCCATCAGTTGAAATTTCCAGACGATCCTAAATTTACACTTACGAACATTTGAGTCGTACGAAGTTTAGTAAAACGGCCCCATGGTTAGAGAGATTCTATTGCATATAAAAGTAACAATTGCGCATTAAAATGACTCAGTCAGTGAAAGATAAAGTACGGGGTAAATGAATTTGATGGCTGGATTGAAGTGCTCGGTGCAATATGGATGTGATGGCGAGTGCTATTCTACATATTTTAGTACGAATAAAAACAAGAGGCAAAACAAATGCGTCGGCCGGGAATCGAACCCGGATCGACTGCTTGGAAGGCAACCATGCTAACCTTTACACCACCGACGCTTAATGTCAATTATGATGATATATATCTTGTCATTTCTAACTGCCAACTGTCGAATTGATCGCCACAGTCAATAGTAGTATAATCGAGATGCATGATCACGTGCTTACAACAACAACAACGTCGCCCACTCCAAAGTAAGTATTATTTGATATTGTCCTTAATATGCAACGGATTTTGATGAAATATTAAGTTTGGCACAGACTTATGTCGTTTTTGCGAAGAATCGATTTCCGTGTCGGAGACACGGAAATCGATTCTTCGCAAAAACGACAGAAGTTCGGGCGAACATACAGAGACCACCAAATGCAGCTTAACAAGACGCGTTTGATGCGCCATATTTCATCAAAATCCGTTACGTAATAAGGACACTATCAAAGCATACGTACTTTGAATCAGATGGATTCTGGAAATTTCAGTACTTGTTGTTGTTGTTAGTACCACGTGATCATACACCTTGATTTAAGCCAATGTGGATTTTAATGCGGAATGTTTATCCAAAATATAAGCAATAATAATACAATGCATACCAGGCGACACTATACATGTAAAACATTGTCAGGTAACGAGCTTTGTATTAGCCGACGTGTACAGACTGATATTATATTGCTGTATCAGGCATTGACCTGAAACGAATATCTGGGTTGCAATATGTTATTGTATGTTACAAGACGAAGCATATTAATTTGCGTTTACAAGGTGCATGATCACGTGGTTACAACAACAACAATTACTGAAACTTCCAGAAGCGCCTCCGATTCAAGGTACGTATTCTTTTATATTGTCCTTATTATGTAACGGATCATGATGAAATATGGCGCATCAAACGCGTCTTGTTAAGCTGCATTTTGTGGTCTCGGTACTATAGCCCAAACTGCTGTCGTTTTTGCGAAGAATCGATTTCCCTGTCTGCTGACACGGAAATCGATTCTTTGCAAAAACGTCATAAGTATGTGCCGAAGTCCCGAGACCACCAAATGATTATGTGCGCGTGTATCAATACATTTGCAGACGATTCGTTGAGAGGCGTCCGCTAAAAACTTGCAAATGATTCCTTGAGCGTGTTCGATATAGTACATAAGCTTCCAAATGATTCCTTGAGCGTGTTCGATATAGTACATAAGCTTCCAAATGATTCCTTGAGCGTGTTCGATATAGTACATAAGCTTCCAATTTGATTCCTTGAGCGTGTTCGATATAGTACACAAGCTTCCAAATGTCCGCTATAAACTTGCATCTGATTCTTTGAGAATTTCCGCTATATAGAGAATACCAGGCTAGTGTCTTTTGATATCAAGTTGATCAGGCACGGCTCGGAAACGATAGGAATTCCGAAGCAAGCCTCGGAATTCCTGTCGTTTCCGAGCCGAGCCTGACAAACTTGATATCAAAAGACAATAGCCTGGTATTCTATGTATCAGGTAACGTTTTATGCTCGAAAATGACCACATATGACGTCATTATCTATGGACTGAACACGTACGTGTTGTGTCATTACACATACACCACTCGGTAACGTCACGTGACGTCATCCGACCAATGGAACATCAGTTTTCATTTCGTTGTGTAACTCGGTTGTTTGTATAAGGTCAATGCATGCTACAAGAATGTGTTATCGGTCAGTACGTATTAGGTGAATACAGGGCAGGTTAGCTGATAAATTCTTGCAGATGATTCATTGAGCATCTTGAGCGTTTTCCATAGTGTATATCAACTTGCAAATGTTTCTTTGAGCGGCGTGTCCGCTATGCACGTGCAGATAAACGTACATACAGTGGGGTCAGCGTGTAAGTGCACGCACGAACGAACACGACAGGTTGGAACTGTATGATGCTTTGAACGTGTTCGCTATAATCGTGCAGATGGTGATTTGAACGTGTTCGCTGTAATTGTGCAGATGGTACTTAGAACGTGTTCGCTATATATACGTGCCGGTGATTCTTTTTGTGTTATCAAAGAGTGATAATGTCAATATAAAACAGAGACATCATTCGAATGCATTACTTTAATTATGAACACAATGGCAGAGTCACATGTTGTAAATAAAAATCAAGAAAGACAATCAAAATGCCTCGGCTGTGCTTTTGGCTGTACCTAGCACCCTCTATACATTGTTTGGCACAAATGAACACATGATATAAAACTCACATGCGCACTTCATCTGGCAGTCGTATTCGGCGATTATCAGGGATCGATTGACTTGGAATTTTTGAGTGGGAACGTTACAACACCAGGCATATTTATTTGCGTTTCTCAGTTACCGACATGGCCGGATGGGTTGAACTGATGGATGCAACTTGGATATGATGGCCAGGTTCGAATTCATCAACATTAGTTTAAATAAAAAAACAAGAGGTTAAAAAATGCATGCGTCGGCCGGGAATCGAACCCGGATCGACTGCTTGGAAGGCAACCATGCTAACCTTTACACCACCGACGCTTGGTATCAATAATAATGATAGCTGTCATTTCTAACATTTACTATTTAATAAATTGCCTATGGCAAACTACATGTATTTTATTACGTAATAGGACGTGGGTCGACTTGTGATTTCAACTTTGACATATTCATGAGGTTGTGCATTTTTATACCCCCGCCACGTAATGGTGAGAGCGGCATACAGTATAACCGGCGTCGGTAATAGGACGTATATTGGACGGGTCGTATTCATGAGGATGTGCATTTTTTACGCTGCAGTTCGACACATATACTCAGGATCCGTATCATATATGTGTCGAACTGCAGCGTAAAAATAGCGTTACTGTAAATGTATTGTAATTTTCAAATTTGCGGCGTATATCAGAAAACGATAGGTCGGAAAATCTGTTTAATGGCGACGCATGTTTTCCGACCTATCATTTTCTGATATACGCCGCAAATTTGAAACTTACAATGCGGTTAACCTATTTCTAATGCACTCCTTTACTACTGGCGTGGGCATACATATTGACTTTTTTTGCGACCGTTCATCAACAATGATATACCTGTAATGTATGACCATCAGCCAATCAGATTGCGTGATATTTATGGAGTACATTAGAATACGTTGTAAACTCACGCTCAGGCCTAAACAAAAACATAATGTGGTACTGACAACCAGACCCTACATTGTACATATGACGTAATTTGCGTACTTTAGACTCTTGTCCTCCGTGAGCCTGCAGCAATAACAACAACAATACATACACAATAGTGAACCTATTCCACCATATTGGCATATACAGCCGGGGCCCGTTCCACTAAACTCCTTGCGACTAAAATGTTTGTAAGTGAAAAATTATGATAGTCTGTAGATTTCACATTAACAATGTTTTCTTGCAAACAATTATTGAATTTACATTTATTGAGCATATGCTGCATATGCAGCCTATGCTCAATAAATGTAAATCCATCAATTGAAATTTACTGACGATCCTAAATTTACACTTACGAACATTTTAGTCGTACGAAGTTTAGTGAAACGGCCCCCTGTTTCGTAGTATTTAAATATAAGCCGACCCTCCCTACCTATATTTTTCCGGTTACAGAACGTGTTCGCTATATACAAGTGCCGACAGTTCTGTTTATGTTATCAAAGAATGGTAATGTCAATATAAAACAGACACATCATTCGAATGCATGGCTTTAATTATGAATAAAATGGTAGAGTCACATTTGAAAATAGAAATAAAAAAGACAATAAAATATGCGTCGGCCGGGAATCGAACCCGGATCGACTGCTTGGAAGGCAACCATGCTAACCTTTACACCACGACGCTTGTTATAATTAATTATGATAACTATCATAATTTTTTTTAACATTGACTGTTTAATATATTGCCTATGGCAAACTACATGTATTAGTATTACTTAATAGGAACGTGGGTCGACTTGTGATTTCAACGTTGTCGTATTCATGAGGATGTGCAATTTTTATGCCCCTCCCCCTCGCCACCTAATGGTGATGTGGGCATATAGTGTAACCGGCGTCCGTCCGTCCCGTCTGTCAGTACGTCCGGAAACCTTTACGCTCGGGTATATTGTCTTATACTTTCTTTTTCCTTCCACATATCTGCTTGATATTTCACACACACACATTGCTGTTTAATCGTCCTCTACCGCCCTGTGACAATCCACGATCGTCCTGCCCCCGCTAAGCCCAGGGTCAAGGCCACATACTTGGTGCGTTCGAAACTCGGGTAAGTGTCTTATAATGTCTGTTTCATTGCATGGATTTGCTTGAAATTTCACACACCCATTGCTCTGATGGTCTTCTTTCATGCTGTGAAATCCACTCTTCTATATATCTGGGGACCGTTTCACTAAACTTCGTACGACTAAAATGTTCGTAAGTGCAAAATTATGATAATCTGTAAATTTCACATTAACAATGTTTTCTTGCAAACAATTATTGGATTTACATTAATTGAGCATAGGCTGCATATGCAGCCTATGCTCAATAAATGTAAATCCATCAATTGAAATTTCCAGACGATCCTAAATGTGCACTTACGAACATTTTAGTCTTACGAAGTTTAGTGAAACGGGCCCCTGGCCCTCTGTGTTTTCAAATGTGCCTCGTTTTCTTTGTCTGTCATTCTTGTGTCGACAGGCCACATTTTTAGTTTCTCTATAGTTCGATGCTCCCAGGACGTGTGTCATGTTTACAAATCGATAATATACATGTACGGATGTAACATAATGCGCAGTAGACTCATGCCCATATGACTTGTACTGTATTTATTTAAGATGCGTCTTGTAAGTTATAATAAGTTATGTAAATGCCGCATACAAGCGTTTCTTTGTGCGCGTTACACCCACGAATGTCTTGATCAGATCATGTTTAAAAATGTGGTTGTGAATGGCGGAATGGAGCTTATGGGTTTTGTGACCACTGTAGATCAAGATCAGCCTGATCAGGATCTGCAATGTTCATCATACCATCATTTAAACACCCGGCGGGATTCTAACAAGCAACATCTTGTCAACTTTTGACTTTATTTATGAAAAATATTTTAAATCTTTACATGCACGTGCAGCCATATCCAACTTTCGCGGCCACCTTACATGTACCTGTAGAAAGTCTGTATCAGTAGCGACGATTTTTATATGGAATTATATAGGAGACTATTACCTTTTCTTACGTAACTTTTAAACTTCAATTATTGAACTTTATGATGATGTTTCGATCGTGTTTTTAAAATAAAAATGTTTTGGTCCTTTTTAGCTTTAAATATAGTCGGTAGTTTTTATATGATTTATATAGCAAATTGTGATTTTTCTTCTCGATTTTCGTTTGGAAAATCGCAAAATCTCTTTTATAATAATAGTTACAAGAAATGCACAGGTATTTTCAATTAGCTCATTCATTTTTCTATCTATTGATATAAAAATTATGTTTCTAAGTTAATATTATTTTGGTCCTTTTTAGATAATAATAATGACACCATCTGTTTTCATTTTCCATTTAGCGTATCACGGACATCTTCGACAATTTCCGTGATATTCGTTGAAACGGGCACCTGCTTACGGTCACTCTAAAAGTGTATATGTTGCCCGAGGCATGACCGTGTTGTCGGTAACATTATTAGTGAACAAAGTAACCAACATTTGTAATTTCAGCATAGACTTTGTCTCATTTGATTATTTCGATAATTGCAACTTGCAATACTTAATATAATTTCATCTTAATTTGATTTGGCTAGAAATAATTAATGTAATTCCCTTTATACATGTACACGTGAATTATAAGTGTTGGTCAGACTACGTTAGTTTACAAGATTACTTACACTGGTTGTAAATATTTGTATCGTTGCATGTTTTCTCTTGATTTCAGGGCAATATTAACGGGATTTATACCGATTATCAAAACTAATATTGGTGAAAGTGTCACAAATTATAAAATTGTCAATAAATGGAAATGTGTTGATTTTATTTACAGGGAATTAAGCAGAATTATCGCGAATTATTTACTGCAAACTAAACCTTGAACTATATTTGTACAACCAGTGTAGACCCCGTTCAGAATGTGCGGATGCGCAACTTGATCTGGGTATACACTGGTTTCAATCGTTGTTTTGCATTAGGCTACATGTATATTGCCCTAGATATTAACTTAAAATAAGTTGATTCTTTGTACCTGCAAACTAATCATTTGCAGTTAAATTTCTGGGCGTGTAAGCTTAATACATGTACGTGCAGATGACTCATTGCTCATGATATCTAGACATTTACAGGGGGTTATATGAGTTTGAAAACTACACACTTGCAATAGTACGAGGGAACGAATTGTTATTTCGTGGGAACGAATTAATAAAAAGAAATCAATGTCTCCTGCGGGGTTAAAAAAATAAAAAGAAATCAATGTCTCCTGCGGGGCTAACCCCGCAGGAGAAATTGATTTCTTTTTATTAATTCGTTCCCACGAAATAACAATTCGTTCCCTCGAATTACCAATTCGTTCCCACGAAATGACAATTCGTTCCCCTCAATATAGCAATTCGTTCCATCGAATCAACAATTCGTTCCCACGATGTAACAATTTGTTCCCATGAATGAACCATTCGTTCCCGTGGGAACGAATTGTTATTTCGTGGGAGCGAATTGTTAAATTGAGGGAACGATTTGTTAATTCGTGGGAACAAATTGTTAAATTGAGGGAACGAATTGTTATTTTGTGGGAACGAATTAATAACAAAAAAATAATTCTGCTCTGCGGTGCTCCGTACAATAGTGTATGTTTTCAAGTTGTGCATATATATGTACATGCATCTCTATCATATTTTCAGAGGGAACTTTTGCATATAAATACATTGTACTATAAATACCAGCAAGTTGTGCCTTTTTAACAACATAATTATTATGTTGAGAGTGGAACCTCTCTAAACCAGACACAAAGAAAACACCTGTGATCTAATTTGTGATGAGTTTCTTGGTCATTTATCTCAGGTGATAATGTATATTCATGATTGCATAGCACACGAGTATGGCTCAGAATGATTAAATGCCCGATTTACAGTGAAACCCCTCTAAGCCGGACACCCTCGGGACCTCCCAGGGTGTACGGTTTAGAGAGGTTTCACTGTACCATTATCCTATGCATATATCGTAGCTCGAAGGTTATTGAACGCGTGTATTTACGTCGCGGAAGTTGCATGTACAAAGTGTATCGCAAAGCTATGACGCATACCCCCACATGTATACACAAACAGTAGCCAGATGGTAGCATACATAGGAAAATGTAGATTAAAGGTATACACCCACGCAGGAGGCACATACTACTCTTTATAGAATTGAATAAGTGTATAATTGTGTCACTAGTCCACCAGTTCTAAAAATTACGAGTGCCTGCTATAAAGATATAATCATGTAGTAATGTTTATTTTACTGATAGTGACGCGCGGTGGTATCAGGCTATTTTCATATGCAAATGAGGCATGATTTTAGTTATACTAATTAAATGCGTCACCTGAAAAAATAATATTTTGGACAGATTATAAAGTATGATCATTGCACATCAAAAATTAAATACAGAGAATAAATAGTAATGTCCGTTAACATTTTAAGGAAACACGGTTATCGCCCCTGATATCAGTGTGAAAATATACGTCTGATATAAAATGAATACTAATGCCAATCAATACGTGGGGTAATGGTAAATTAATGTTTATTTTGCCAGAAAATGTCTCAGATGGTGTCTCTGATATAAAGAACATTTTGTGTCTACTGAGTGGGCATGTACCTTTAATGATCATGCAGCCAGCATTAACTCAATGCCAGATATACAGTGGGGTCAGCGTGTAAGTGCACACACGAACGAACACGACAGGTTGGAACCAACCTGTCGTGTTCGTACGTGTGCACTTACACGCTGACCCCACTGTAACACATATTTCTGATTGCTGGAACGAGCACATCTTTCTGATTGCTGGAGACTGAGCACAGCTCTGGATCGACCAGTCCGACTTATTGATTTCGCACGATATTGGAGCATTGCTCAGAAAGTTGATCAGGATCTGCAGCGTTTGTCATTAGTGTTAAGATCTTTAAACAATACCCATTTTTTTATTAATGGAATAGTCCAAAATTTAACATGGAACGTACGTAAGTGCACACACGAACGAACACGACAGGTTGGAACCAACCTGTCGTGTTCGTTCGTGTGTGCACTTACACGCTGACCCCACTGTACCATACGGCTATACTATCTTAATCTGTATGATGGCCGGTTATCAGAAACCATACTTGGGTTTTCCGGTTAGCGTAATCGGCTACGAGCACGCTTCTCATCAAAGCGGCACAGGGGCCCGTTTCACTAAACTTCGTACGACTAAAATGTTCGTAAGTGCAAATTTAGGATCGCTTGCACATTTAAATTGATGAATTTACATTTATTGAGCATAGCCTATACTCAATAAATGTAAATTAAATAATAGTTTACAATAAAGCATTGTTAATGTGAAATTTACAGACTATCATAATTTTGCACTTACGAACATTTTAGTCGTATGAAGTTTAGTGAAACGGCACCAGGTTCGAGCCTTGACCGGGGCAGAACGTGGGATGTCCAGACGTAGACACCAAATGGTAGTCCACTGTCTGATGTCATTGACGGAAAGTATCGAATGTAAGGAATAAATATCAGGAGAAAAATATTCGCCCTAATAATGCTTTCCGAGCATGTTCTCCATTGTTTCGCTCGAAATACGCACATTTTGATTGGCAGAGACTGAGTACAGCTTTAACGTTTAATAAGCACGGGAGAATGCTACACTGTAAGCGGTAGGCAGCACATCCGTGTTCATTTTCAAGTGCCGTTTACGGAAAATAGTACAATGGATCCTCTCTAAACCGGACATCCTGGGAGGTCCCCAGGGTGTCCGGATTAAAGAGGTTTCACTGTAAATCAGGCATTTGAGCCATAGTTGTGTGCAATTCGATCACGAACATACATTTTATCACCTGCTATAAATTAACCAAAACCTCATTAAAATAAGATCACATATGTTTTCTTGGTGTCCGATTTAGAGAGATTCCACTGTTGATTTTCGAAATCAGATGCGACACGAGGAGGTTGGGGCGGGGGTGGTAATTTCAGAGCCATTCCCATCATTAGACAATGAGTAATTGATTACACCCACGAACTTTATGAAATACATTCCCTCGGTGCGCATTAATTACAAATTAATTGAAACCAACCGCTCCCATTCTGTTCTCATATAACCACAGACGGGTGCCATGGTGGCGGCAAATCCTAATTATCAATGCATGTTGGGTTAGATTTCGGGTAATATCCAGTAACTGACAGAAATTAAAAACAAATGAATTTGGTCTTAAGTAGTTTGTTAATAGTTATTATTACTTATATATCAATTTTTGCCTAGAAATTGCCTGTATTTGCCTACAGCAATAACATACACAGTCCAGGCTGATACGGCGTGTTTTCCAGTCTGATACTGAAACTTCTAGTCTGATACTGCCATTTCTAGTCTGATACCATCGTTACTAGTCTGATACCGCCATTTGCAGTCCGATACCATGTCTCGCGCGCGTATTAAACCAGTTCCTTTGGGCATGCGCATTGCGTATGTTTACTTTATCGGCTGCGTAAATTTTGACAGATGCCGGGAATTTAAATGTGTGGGCTCTGTATTTCATCATTCAATCATGGATAACGGTATAGATTTTAATATAGGATTATCACAACTGCCGGGTGATTGATATTGAAATTGATATCTAAGTAATCTAAGTAATAATGACGTTAATACGTGTCTTGTTTGATATCGGCCTAGGTATCGTCCCTCGGTAACTTGGTATCAGCCTTCGACCTTCGGTCTCAGGTTGATACCAAATTACCTCGGGCCGATACCTAGGCCGATATCAAACAAGCCACGTATTAAACTCTAAGTAGTAGTAGTAGTAGTAGTAGTAGTAGTAGTAGTAGTAGTAGTAGTAGTAGTAGTATTAGTAGTAGTGTAGTAGTAGTATTAGTAGTAGTAATTCTTTATTCCTCCATAAGAAGAGTTATTTTACATGTATACAATGTACATACAAGCAAGGAAATAAGCATGGGCATTATAAACGAGAAAAAAACGGGTATCTTTTAACGACAATCCCCATATTAATTTAATTAAAAGTATTAATTGAACACATGACAAGACAATATGTGCATATTAATCAGAAAAGCAACATGCAAACAGAGGCACTTTGTGGTATGAATGACAACCAGCCGTGATATCCAAATTAACTCAGATATAATAATAAGCTGAGGTGTGACAGCAGTCATCTTTTCAACCAACGGAAATGACGTGATTTACATTGGGCGCGGTTCGATAATTGTAACTTACCAATGCACGTGAAGGCCTGGAACCCTGTTGGTGTGCATGGTTCTCGGCCTTTACGCGGATTAGTAACTTACAAGTATCGAGCCGGGCCCAGGTCACTTCCGTTGATTGAAAAGATGGCTGCCGTCACACCTTAGCTTATTATTATATCTGAGTTAAGTTGGATATCACAGTTGATTGTCATTCATACCACAAAGTGCCTATGCATGTAGACGTTCTTAACATGTCCTCCAATTTGCATTTGAAATCAAGCAGTTTGCGACTCAGCCAAGCAAACTGCATGGTATGCATTTGGTATAAACATATTTTATTAAATAGTAATTACATCATTTTTCGGTATACAAGCAATGTAAAGAGGATTGGAACGAACGATTGCTATCTTATAGAGTTCCTCTCCTTGAACACGGTAATTAGGGTCCCAGGCGGAAATAACTCTTGCAAATCTAAAAAAAAACCAATGATCTCACATATCAGCCTGAGGCTCATTCGATGCAATAATAGCAGATACAATTCAAGTGTGTATTATGCTGATGGATTTTTGGTAATAATATAGAAAAAGGGGTTTGAGCTAAATATGTATGGATTTAAAGCATGACATTTCGGTAAATGGTCACAAAATAATATACTCCTCGTTTACATATTTTGGATATATTATCGCAGCTGGTATCGTGTACTCCGTACAATCACTGGTTACGTATTTCATGCTTCCACCGGAGATAATAACATCCGAGGGACGGAAACCCAATAGGGCTGCAGTTGATTGTTTTATTTATATTTATCCAAGACAGTATCATGAATTTGCAGGATACTTTCATGACTTTTCAAGATATTTTCAAGACAGAAATTGTTATTTCCATTTATTCAAGATAATATTATGAATGTTCAAGATGTTTTCTTGAAAATTCAAGAAAACATCTTGAACATTCATAATATTATCTTGAATAAATGGAAATAAAAATAAATCAACCGTGGCCCTAATGGGCTTCCGTAGATTGAAGTGGCCCTCTATAAGCGATTCATGATTCATTCGATCACAATCAATAACAAGTGAATAACCCAATATCGGTTATCATCTAAGTGTCATATAAACAAGCGTTCAGCGTCCCAAGACGAACATCATCGTATCCCATCGGAGCAAGGATCGACCGATGCGTACATTAGCCATTAACGTCATAGTTTGTCCAGTGATCTTTGCGGTTAATAGTCACCGGATGGTGAGAGACTACTCACATATGTATGTAGCGAACCATGAGTAAATTAACACTTAAATGATTGATTGATTGACTGAATATCGGTTGATTGATTGATTGATTGATTGATTGATTGGATTGATTGGTTGGATTGATTGATTGATTGGTTGATTGGTTGGTTGGTTGGTTGGTTGGTTGGTTGGTTGGTTGGTTGGTTGGTTGGTTGGTTGGTTGGGTTGGTTGGTTGGTTGGTTGGTTGGTTGGTTGGTTGGTTGGTTGGTTGGTTGGTTGGTTGGTTGGTTGGTTGGTTGGTTGGTTGGTTGGTTGGTTGAATGATTGGGGTTTTATGTCCATTCAACAGCAATATCATAAATACAGACGTAAATATACCTGCATGATCAGTAGCCGATTTCACCAAACCTGCTAAGCAAACTTATCTAGCTACGTATACGTTGAGGGAGTAGTCATTTATATTTCCCGAACTGCATTAGTTCATATAGAACTAACGACTGCATTCATAATGATTACAAGTATGCAGAATTATTATACTGAATGTATTACATTATCACAGCCAAAATGGCTGTAATAATGTAATACATTCAGTGTAATAAAATTAATAAATTTATCCTTAAAATATGGCTGTAATAATGTAATACATTCAGTGTAATAAAATTAATAAATTTATCCTTAAAATGAAAAGTTCTCCCTCAATGTGTACTTAGCAAGATAAGTATACTTTGCAATTTTGATGAATGACTACACCAGTAGCATATTTCATCAACATTGCAAAGTATACTTTACTAGCAAAGTATACTTTGAGGGAGTAATCATTTATTTTTCCTGAAATGCATTATTTCATATAGAACTAACAAATGCATATATTTCATGATTAAAAGTATGCAGAATTATTATACTGAATTTATTACATTATCACAGCCAAAATGGCTGTGATAATGTAATAAATTCAGTATAATAAAAATTTATAAATTTATCATGAAAATTGAAAATTTCTCCCTCAAAGTATACTTTGCTACTAAAGTATACTTTGCAATGTTGATGAAATAGGCTACTGATCACTTCGCTCCCGATGTGAGTCCCAGTAACATTCGTCGTTAAGATGCGAATAATTAAGGATGGAGTCATCGTTCAGCTATGTATGCCACACAATGACTACACCAGTAGCCGATTTCACCAACATTGCAAAGTATACTTTTCCAGCAAAGTATACTTTGAGGGAGAACTTTTCAATTTTAGGATAAATTTATTATTTTTTATTATACTGAATGTATTACATTATCACAGCCATTTTGGCTGTGATAATGTAATAAATTCAGTATAATAATTATGCATACATTTAATCACCAAATACATGCAGTCGCTAGTTCTATATGAAATAATGCATTTCAGGAAAAATAAATGATTACTCCCTCAAAGTATACTTTGCTAGAACAGTATACTTTGCAATGTTGGTGAAATCGGCTACTGATCAATTCGCTCCAGATGTGAGTCCCAGTAACATTCACCGTTAAGCTGCGATTAATTTAGGAGGAAGTCATCGTTCAGCTATATATGCCCTCCCATCCACACAGAAAATATGAAACAGAGAAACATTAATTCAAACTTCAAACCATTCAAAAGATGTGGCCATATTTTATTTTCGGATAATGTGATACTGGCTCTGTATATCACCCCAAAACATATGCGCTCCTTCAAACGTTTGTCGTGACAAATATGAATTCTGAGTGCAGTGTGTATACTCCCCTTCCGGCAATTAATACCAATTTCCGACAATTAATATCTTAGTACAGGATTACATCACGCTAATGTTAGACGCATTTCCGAATACATTAACCACAGACTAACACAACTATAAAAAAGTATGTGCATGTACTACCAAACTTATAGTTTCTAAAGTAAAACCAATCCGGCAATGAAAATGCCCCGCCTTTCAAACAGCGGTCGAAAAAACGTGGACAACATCAGTCAATTTCAATTTATGTATTCGATCCTCGACCGGGGCAGTATGTGCATGTATTCATATTTTTATTTCATGAAATAGAAATTTTATATCCAAAATAACTGCAGTGATATTTTAATAAATACGGTACATGTATATTAATTCTACACATCCTTTTCATCAAATCAAAACCGGTCTCCTGAATGTCCAATGTTGATGGGTTTCTGCAAATGGTTGTGTTTGTGTTGGTTGATTGGAATACAGCAGTGAACGTGGCTCAAACGGGGGAGAAACGTGGTCAGTTTTCTTATCCAAGGAAATGCCGTCTTTTCATGTAAAATCCAAGCGCATGAACATTGAAACAAAAGCGCAAAACGGGTTATCCTTAATCTCTGCATATGCGCAGTGATATAAAACAGTTAAAAGCTTCCGATGAAAACGCGAAGCATTTTCATTGCAAACGTTTCTATATCACTGGACATGCATGGTGAAGATAAAACGGGGACGCACAGAAACCACAACAACTGGTTTTCTGGCAAACATAGCGCAACCGTGAGCCAAAATGTGGGTCAAACCATGTCTCCATGTGTCAACTCGGAACAAAAACATAACTGTACATATCGATGGTCTAGTAACATAAGGTCCGTCGTAACTGCTATGCTTTAGCATAGCAGTTACGAACTTATGTTACTAGACCATCGATATGGCAATAGTACGGTGTTCCGTTAAGGCCATCGTAATATCTCTATCGGGTCGATAGTACGATAATACGATACTACAATGACGATAATACGATACTACGATGACGATAGTACGATGCTACGATGACGATAGTACGATAGTACGATAGTACGATACTACGATGCCACGATGGCGATAGTACGATACCACGATGACGATAACGCGATACCACGATAGTATGATGACGATACTACGATATTATATCGTACTATCGTCATTGTAGTATCGCACTATCGTCATCGTACTGTCGTGATCTCGTAGTATCGACCTGATAGCGATATTACGATGGCCTTAACGGAACACTGTTTATCGTAGTATCGTACTATCGTCATCGTGCTATAGTACTATCGTCATCGTAGTATCTTACTATCGTCATCGTAGTATCGTATTATCGTCATCGTAGTATCGCCTTCCGGATGGACATGCGCATTCGCATCAAAACAATGGATGACGAGGTAATTCGCCGGTATTTTGATACATGTAATCATCATTAGATTGATTTAATTTCATTTAATAGGTATTTAAGATAGATTTGTTTGCGCTATTAACAAGGTGTGTGATCACGTGGTTTCCTAACCCGATTTTCCGACGTGACGTAATCTGTGACGTCATTTTTACAGTCGATTTTCATTAAAATCTTCCTAACAAACGGACGGATTTTGATGATATGTAGCACACCAAATACGATGGCATATGTGTTTTATGGGTGCTCTGAAAGTTCTTTACAATAACTTATAAATTTCACAAAGAATCGAGTACCGTTTATTTCTTACATTCATGTGCTCTAGTGACAAACAATGCGCATGCGCGTGTCCATCCGGAAGACGATACAACGATGACGATAGTACGATACTACGATGCCGATAGTACGATACTACGATGACGATAGTACGATATAATATCGTAGTATCGCCATCGTACTATCGTGGTATCGCGTTATCGTCACCGTGGTATCGTACTATCGCCATCGTGGCAGTATCGTACTATCGTAGTATCGACCCGATAGCGATAGTACGATGGCCTTAACTGAACACCGTACAATAGACACTTTCCCCAAGTTGCATACATGTGGATTGTTAATATTTTCTTCAAGACACCCCAAACTGTCGATTAAACTAACTGTTGCTATTTGTGGTGGGTCTAACCCTATTTTCATTGCACTACAAGTGTTGACGATATCTAAGGCAAAATAACTGAAATTACAGCGAAACCCCTCCAAACTTCCCAGGGTGTGACTGTCCGGTTTATAGAGCTTACAATGTATATAGTGCACTCAACTGTATTCATGAATGGAACCAGTATAATTGGTATCTAGGCTAAATACTTTCTTATCGTCCTCTTCTAAGGGAGTAGTATAGAGGGAGTCAAAATGATACCACCTAACGGTGGTATCATTTCTCCACCCTCTATACTACTCCACCACCCCCCGAAAAATCAAAAATTGGTTAACGAGGAAATTGTCTCCCACCAACCACAAACATCCAAAATGTGTGTCATAAATACATCATGTTGTTTTCACGTCCAATTGAACATATAAAACTATAGTCTTAAAAAGGATTTATTTTTGTCTCGTTGTCATAAATACATCATGTTGTTTTCACGTCCAATTGAACAGATAAAACAATAGTCTTAAAAAGGATTTATTTTTGTCTCGTTGTCATAAATACATGATGTTTTTACGACAGTAAATTTATGAATTTATTCTAATAAGTTTCCGATTTAAATGCGTCCTCGCGCAATAGTCTATATTCCAACACCATATTTTCCTCCTCCAATATAGATAATTTATTTCGCAGATCAGCAACTAATTCTACCAGCTCTAGTCTACCACGTTCACCTGTAGCCACAGGGCAGCGTAGTTGCTTATGTCTACAAAGAGTTTGGGCACTAACGAATTTACAAGGGCATCTGGGGCATTGGAAATTGTGGGGGGGGCACAAGGAAACTTTCTACGTCTCGCTAGATGCCTTCGTAGATAGTCTTTACGCGTAAACGTTTTACAACAAGTCCTCAACACTCCATTATATATGTATATGTTTATGTTTATATTCAATTGGTCGTAAAAAAAAACATAATGTTTTCAAGACCAATTGAACAGATAAATTTCATAGGTTATACAAAAGTATATTACAGAAAATATGATAACGTCAGAAACTAGAGCAGAAATAGAAAGTTTGAGAAGAGAAGCCGAATCTCTAGGGATTACTTTATAGTAAACGGTGAGAGTTAGGGGGTTGACAAAGCTTGATAAATGCCACAAAGAATGAGGCGTTTATGAAGCGGTTTACCCGCGCCCACAAAGAGGAGCCTTTAAAGATATATCCAAAGCGGAGGAAGTAGGTCACAGAATTCAAAAAGAAAGTATTGCGGGGTTAAGGGCTAGTGTAATCAAACCTTCAAGCACAAATAATTTGTCCCAAATTAGACGCCAAAATAATAATAAGAAAAAATCTATCGTTAGCGCGATAGTGGAAAAAGGTGAAGAAATATTGGGGGCTCACGATGAAACATTGGAAAAGGTAGAAAATGGAAGACGGGTAGTTACATTATCCTTTCGTAAAAACATTAACATTAACGAGTCTGAACGCATGTCCGATAAACTCGCTCCGTATCTAACAACCAATTTTTATTTGAGATATTCATATTCGTACAAGCTAGAACATATGGAGGAAATTAAAAATGGAAAACCTAAAACTATAATATTTCACAAAAATCTCGGTGGTAGCGAACCACTACCAACAATGAAAACCGTTAAAAAATGGCTGTCAGATAAGGAGCAAACACGAATAATGTCCGATAAAATAGACAGACCGAATACAAAGTGGAAGTTTGTAAGATGGGTAGAGGTTTTCGTAAAGCTAATACAGGGTAGTAGGGGAATAGATTTGGGACTACAATCCAAAGAAGCGGCAGGAGGAGAACTTCCAGAATGGCTGAAGAATAAAAAAGGTATGTATTCTTTAGATAAGTATAATGACGACCTTTGTCTGTTCAGGTGTCTAGCTATGCATATGACAGATAAAAGACCCGACAGATGTACAGAAAAGGCGAAAGAACTTAGTAAGCAATATTTTGGTAGTAATGTGGTTTCACCAATTCCTTTTTCAGATCTGAAAAAGGTTGAAGAGTTTTTTAAAATCGGTATAGAAGTATATCAACCCACCGAATGTAATGTATGGTGGTTGAAAAAGGTACCAGCACACTATAAGGCAATAGGTAATAAACCAATGACAATAGGACTGTTTAATAATCACGCATTTCTGATAAAAAACCTTAAAAACCTATCTAAAATTTACGCCTGCGATAATTGCAAACAGAAATTCACGAAAGCGAGTAATATGAAGAGACACGGACCAAAATGTATGAAAGGTGAGACAAAAATAGTATGTGATGGTAATTATTTAGAGCGCCCGCGTTCGTCGTTCGAGAAAGCGTTTTACCCAAAAGGTTCTAACAGTTATGGGGCGATCGATTGGATGTATTCGTGGAAAAGCGGGAGGGAATTCACATTCACCACGAACAGTGCGGACACGGAGGTGAAAGATGGATTTTAGGAGCTCCGGTAGATGGATACTGTCCAGAAACCAATACCGTATATCAATATCACGGCTGTTACTGGCACGGGTGTGAGATTCATGCAAAGCATAAAAAAGAAGAACGCGCATCCACAATGAGAAGAGATAAAGTTATTAGAAAAAGCAAAGAATTCAACCTAGTAGTTATGTGGGAATGCGAATTCCAAAGAACGGGTAAAGATATAAAGATCGGTTGTGACACTACTCTTTATCCATATCAGATAGTATACGATTTTGAGGCGTATCTCCAGCCAGAAGTTGAAACTACCGGTAATAGTTTAGAGTACGAAGCTGAGCACGTTCCGGCAAGCGTTAGTATAGGAGATAATTTCTCAGGAACAGTAACTCATATTTGATAAAGATCCCGCAAAACTTATAGAAAAATTCATAGAAGATTTGAAAGTCAGGGGAAAAGCTATAAGAGAAGAAGTGTGGTCAAGATATAAGTTTAATACGGAATATTTACGTAAAAACCAAATCGCCAAGATCGAACAGTGGATAGAGCAAGTACCGGTTATAGGTTTTAACAGCAGTAAGTACGATATAAACTTAATAAAGAAATACCTAGTAGGCGAACTGACATCAACAACAAAGAAAGTAATGGTCGGAAAACGTGCAAACGCAACAATATTTCTATTTACTCCAGAATTTAGATTTCTTGATGTAATACTTTATCTAGGACCTGGTGTAAGTTACGATAGTTGGATAAAAGCCTACGACTGCAAAGGACAGAAATCTTTCTTTCCTTATGAGTGGTTCGATTCTCCAGACAAACTGGATTACCCAGGACTACCCGATATAGAGAATTGGTATTCCAAACTATCTGGAAAATGTTAATAGATGAAACAGAATTAAGTAAATGTCGTAGAATTTTCGAAGAAAATAATATGAAAACTTTCAGAGATTGGTTGAAATATTATAACGATTTAGATGTAGCACCGTTCCTAGAAGCGGTGGAAAAAATGTGTGAATTTTATAAACACAGAGGTGTGGATATTTTCAAAGATGCGGTAACACTACCTGGAGTAGCTATACAATATTTATTGAGAGGAAACCATTAAAGAACAAAAATCTTCAAAGACGATTATACCGGAGGATGCTCTATATGCACCAAAAGAAGAAACATACGAAATGATGAAGGACGCTCTAGTTGGTGGTCCATCAATAGTATTTACACGCTATGCAGAAGCCGGTGTTTCCAATATTAGATCAAATGAAATTAACAAACCTTGCAAGGCTGTTTTGGGGTACGATGCAAACGCGTTATATTTATCTACGTTAAATAAAGAGATGCCGTGTGGGAGAGAAACTATACACCATATAGATACCCCACATAACCCTAAATTATTAAAAAGTTTTGTAAAAGAGTTTTATCTGGAGACTGGTTTGGGTTTGCGGAGGTGGATATAGAAGTTCCACACAACTTAAAATAAAACATAAGTTTTCTGAAATGTCCCCAATATTTATAAACAGAGAAGTAGAGGTTGATGAAGTTCCCACACACATGTTAAAATATTTGGAAGATACTGGAAGAACTAGAGGAAATGGAAGAAAATTGGTGGGATCTATGGAGCCACTAAAGTATTGCTGTACGCGCCACTGGTGAAATGGTATTTTAAAACACGGCTGAAATAACGGGAGTTCATCGTGATTTTAGTTATATTAGTGGTAAACCTTCGCATGGTTCGCAAAAGGAGTTACTGCCGCAAGACGAACAGGCGTGTGAAACAAATAAGAAACCAGTAGCGGATATAATGAAACTTATTAGCAATCTGTTGTGGAAAATGATAGAGGCAAAAGAGAGACATTTAATACGAAATATACACAAGACGAAACCTGTGTTGACAAAGCGTTAAGATCTGCATTCTTTGATGTTTAGGAGAGATAGAGATGCGTACGAATTATTTCCCGAAAACCCGGTGTGCAGTAAAGAGACCTTCCAATTTGGAATAGCGGTTTGGTTATAACTAGCTAAATTGGAGAATGTTGGAAATTTTACTACGACATTTCTAGATAATACAAAACAAGAGAAGACTTTGAATTAATACAGATGGATAAGATAGTATGTATATAGGAGTTAGTGGAAAAAAAAACGAGAGAAGAGGGGGGAAATTAAAAATTGATTTAGACTAACTTATTAGACGAGTTTGAAAAAAGAAAAAAATAAATGGTTGGCTTGGGAGAAATGGAAGGCGAAAGAGAGCCCGGACGCCCCTTTTCAAAATGGAATTTAGGGGGATAGGGCGATAGCGTTATCTGTAAGTGTTATTTTGTAGAAAAAATTAATTTCACTAAGTATTTGGGAACAAAATAAAAATATAAAAAACTCTGCGAAAGGAATGTCAAGAGAACTAACAATTTATTTGGGATAGATATATAAGGTATAAGGTGAAAATACAGAAGATGGAAAACACATTATAGATGTAGCAAAAATAGAGGATTTTAAAATGAAAGACGGCGATATGAAAACGTACTGTCAACAAAAATTAGGGACTTCGGCATACTACGAATAAAGACGCGTGTTACAGACGGAATACATACAGAACTTATTGATTTTAGTAATGGGGGGTAGCTGGTGTCAGAAGGACATATAAGAAGTCTTCGCCGAACAACCCTCGAGATGGATCATCCAAATAGTAGAGCGGGCTCATTCGGGTTTGGTTAATAGATCGATTAGATGATTATACATTGAGAGACCACACTGGATCAGTCGCGCGGCGGTGCCACCTTCGAGCTTCGGGTTGATAGATGTACCGGACGTCAATATTGATGGAGTGCAATCGTCGATTGTGCTCCTCTAAAACCAAGGGGTCGCCACCGCGCGAGACGGCAGAGGGCTCGCTCGTCACCTTTTTTTTTAAACATGATGCATCTACAGGTTCTTACTATCAATCTGGTACCTCTCCGTTCAGTGCGGAGTCAGGGCGGGCAGTATGGCACACACTCGGTCGAACGCGAATGAGGGATTACAAGTTTCTTTAGCGTATGGGTGTCCGAACAGTCTCTCTGCCAGGGTTCGATTGAAGCGTTCCTCGATCCCTGGTCCGGTGGATGTTGACGCGGCGGTCTGATAGAGAAAAAACTTTATGAGCTTAGACACTAGATGAGAGGAGACCGCGCCCATGAACTCGCGGGCCGGGATCGACCTGGAGAAGATTCGGCCATTTGAGAGGACTCCTTTATATATTTCTGGAAAGAGCCTCGGCCAATTCCTTAGACTCCTTTAGTGGCAAAACGGTCAGCCCCTATGGTAACGACTCGCTTACGATCAACGATTGTTCAGTGAGTCTTGTACGTTTTTCGACGACGCGATAGTGGGGAGAAACAGGAGATGCTGGTGAACTTGGTTCGGCACCGGGCACGTCGAATTTCGGGGCGGAATATTGTGAGGCGCGGGTAAATAGATCTGCAGATGGCCTGCTTCTTGAGCCTTCCTTGACAGCGTTTTCTGAAACCTTGGTCGCGCGCGAGGTTCTTGATGGCCGCGAGTCCATTCAGTAGCCGCTGGACTATATTATGTATTCGAACAGCTTGGCGTTAGTTTTGGTATCAAGTTTGCGCGTGTTTCTCGTGATGCGTGGGGTGGCGGGGGGTGAAGTGATTCTAATAATATCGGACAATTCCAACATGCCTCGCCGTTGTCCGGTAATGGTCGTTAATAATAAACCTTAGTTGGAAAGTTTCGCTGCAGCCCAATCGCGTTTGGGTTGGAACAGGAGAGGGAAATTAATTCAATCAATCTCGATTGGGAGGAATTCTAACATCCGCTTTGCGAAAAGGGTGGCCGCTTTTTTGTCTGAGACAATCTGGGCAGAGAATATACTCATTGCACCCAGGTAACACGATGTTTTGGGGCAGTGTAGCTACATCGATATAGCGTCATAAAGTTAGTCAATAACATCGTTTTTATATATATATATTTTAAAAAAAAATGTTTTAAATAATTAATTTAAAATCTCGATTGAATATAATAGCCGGCGGACCCACACACCATTCCACGATGATGACGCGATCTCGCGGTCTTTTGGGGGCTCTGACGGTAATAGAAATCTGATAAGTTGGGGCTAGGGATTCATTGGATCGAGATTTTGGCCGGATATGCCAGCGCGTATCGCGGTTGGCTTCTTCAACGTTCTGAAAAAGTTTGCGCGGCGTTGATTTTCGCGGCGAAGCTTTCATTGACCGTCCAGATGGGCGGTTCGTTTTTTCGACCATGTTCCTTTGCGCTATTGCTTTGTTTACAGCTAATCATGACGCTTACGTCCTCATCCACGTTCGAGCTTATTTTTAGAGATATAAAGTTGCTCCGTGAACGCCAAATGCGTTTAAAGCGCACCATACTATTACTGCGATTGAAGCTTTATTTCCTATATTAACTGGGTAAGAATTCTGCTTTAACTAGTAATTGGGTCAAACTGCGGCCGCAAACATCCTAAGGTCGCGAGCCCTAAGTCTCTCACGTAAAGTCAATTTGGGAAGCGGTTTACTAGGGCCATCTTTGAATAGTCGAGCATAACCCGATACTGAAACCCTGATATCACCACGGCGTGATAAAGGCGCAATCAATAAACTTTTTACCATCTTGTTCAGCCATTGTTATAAAATATTGCATACTAAAATGGGTCGCGATCAATGTTTAAAATGGGGCGCATCCAACTGGGTCGGGGTTGTTTTTTCAATTTCAACCTGTTGAATGACTGTTGTCTGCATCGGTAAAGCACATACAAGGTGCCAAACCGACCGACCACCAAACAACAACCACGGGATCCAATCAGTATTGGAGTTGGGAGCAATCGGTTTCGATCCACTAGCGAGTTGGGGGAGAAACAGCTAGCACGGGTGTTTGTGTCTCCGATTGCCCTCCAATTCAATTTGAGTTTGACATCTTGAAGCTCGGGCGGTATTTTATCTTGTTTAACTTTTCGGGTGACAGCCGCCGCCCGCCCGAGCTGCTGTCTTTTCGGGTTGTATGTCGTGCTGTTGAGGGTTCATCCAAGTGCTCTGGTTCAACTCCAATTTCGATTGGGTTGAGTGTGGATCCGTCACTCTCTCGGGTTGTGTCTTGTGTCATCATTTATAATATCAGGGCTTTTAGTTGTGGGCATAAATGTCCAATTGACAGTGTTTACCGTGGTCAACGCGGTTGTCAGCGGAGATAAGTACATTCCAACTTGTGATAAATTGAGGCAGCATGCCGTTCTAAGAGTGTGTCCTATAAAGGGTCAGTCTCTGATCGTGAATCACCTTCGGTGTTTGGTATTGGGAGAAGTCTACTAACGGTAGCGTACCAATGACATAGCGCGATCAAGAGTTTTTGTCTTCTCTGCTCCCAATTTGGATTTCGTAATCGCGGCTACATTTTATCAATCTCCGCATGTTCTGAATTTATCCACCTTGACAAACTGAGAGGAGCTACGTGATAAGCTCGATTGTCCCCCAGAACCAGCGCAGGCTAGCGCTTCGTCGCGTCCGCATTTCATTTTCATTGGAGTCGTTGCCATCAACCCAATACCAAACCGCCGTTGTGTTGATTCGATTGCTCTGTCGGTCAGTATTGTGGCAGTGGAGTGAGGTTTCTTCTATTAGTGATCGAAGAAGTTCGTCGCTGTTCTATTTTTCTTAATTTTTTCAAAATTAGTAATTTAATATTCTAACAGTCTCATCACTTTAACATATTTATTTAATTTTTTCAAAATTATTATAAATAATAATGCGCACACCGATTACTTGATAACCATTATGCTCGCAACAAAGTTCGCAGCGGAGCACCAAATTTGTTAACATTGATAAACATTGTTCAGTATTTGTTCAGATTATTCAGCATTTGTTCAGCTTTTTCAGCATTGTAAGATTGTTCGAATTGCTAAGCATTGTTCAGTATTTTGTTCAGCATTTTAGCATTGCTAAGCATTGCAATAAGCTTATTACTTTGCAAATTTTCCTAATTTTTTCCATAATCGTTAGATTTAGTTGATAAAATTTATACGCAGTTGGTTGATCAGTCTTTAGCAGAAGCTTGGCGTGTCTTAGTTTTCGAAAGTATCTGACCGAACCTCAGGGCGCTCCTCGCGCGTTGGGATAACGTCATTCTCTGAAGACAGTATCCGAATGAGGTCTGGTCCTTGCAGTGGAATGAGGGCGACCCATTTGTATGCTCGCGCAGATCCTTGAGGACGGTCGTTGTATTTTTGTGTGGATATCCAAACGCTTTGCACTCGCATGGCGGCAGAAAATGCGAGCTCGGGAGCATGTCTTCTTTATGGTCTTCGCGCCGTGGCTGAGCAATGTCAATCACGTATAGGGTGGGCTCAACCCTGAAATATTCTGGGTATAAACCACGCAACCAATGTGAAACTATCACGGGGGTCAATAAGTATATCAGGGTCGGTCCTATCACGGGCACCCGTGATAAGTTCGTTGTGTCGCCCCAGTGTGGACATAGGATCACAATGTGAGAAGGCATCGCTGGTAGGATCTCGAGTAAGTTGAGGATGAAAACCGTTTTTCCACATCCTGTCTGCCCACATATTATGGCGGAGTGAGCATCTCCAATGTGAATTGGTATTGCTTGCTTGATTTCTTAATTTTTTCAAAATAATGTATTAATAAATGTTTAGATGATTTTTTTATTAATAACATCGTTTTGATTTAGTAGATCGCTGATTACGTATTCGACCATCTTCGATGTTGAGTTGTGCGTCTGTAATTAATATATAAGTACAGTTCAATGGCCCGGCTCCGTCCGCTCTTTGGTTATCTCGGATCGTTCCACCTCACTAGGCGTTCTCAACTTGGCGTCGTACCGTGTATTTGGTCATGTCGCTGGCTGCATGTCTAGCCATAACGCGTATTTGGTATTCGGTACTCCGCGAGGGAGGAACGGGCCGAGAGTTGCAGGTCTTTAGCACAACTGTGCAACCTCCGGGAGAGAGCCTAGATCGGGCAGAAACTGCTTTCTTATTCATCCCACTGTGGTGCGCGCGAAAGAAAAAAACTAAAAAACCCCCCGCGCTGTAGAGTGGATTGGTGGACTCCCTCGATCGTTCACTCTACCTTCGTGATTTGGGGTTATAGAAAATCTGACGGTTTTTCTAGCACCGAACGCGAACGAGCATCCCTCGAAACACATCAGTATACTTTCATCGAGCGGGCGGGTCGTGACGTTAATATTCCACAATGTGTGATTTTGTTTTTCGGCATCTTGCGATGGCGAAGAGGGAAAAGAACTCGGTCGGTAAAGTATGGCAACGCGAGGCGTACTGGGTATGATCAATCGGTAGTTCTGGGATCGTGGACCATTGTCGTATCCAGCGAAACTTTTATCGATCGTATACGTCGATACTGGACGGTGGTATGATAACTCGGCGTAGTTCGGTTGGACGTAGTTCGTATTCGAGGCGGTCAGCAAAGCGCTCTGTAGTTGGGCATGTGATCTCAGCAACTCAAAGTCGTAGCGGGATGTAGAAGCGGTTGCCGTAAGGCCCTGCTGACCGCGTTGGTCACTCGCGTAGTTATCTGCTTGTTAGCAGCGATTTAAGTTTGTGTTACGTCTTATTTTTGTGGTGTAATACCTTGATAGGACAGCGTTTTCAAGCTGTGTGAGTCTTCCACAGGTCCTGATAGCAATGGTAGACGTCGCTGTCATCGATCGACATCACTCATTACAGAATCTTTATCTAGTCTTCTTGACTGATGGGCGACCAGTTCTGAACGACGGGTTCGGGTCCGCGTCCGTCGACGTTAGCGAAATAGTGAGGGAGGCGACAGTACCGGTAAACAATGACGTCGTTAGCTCCGAGGTTGGCGGAAGAAGGGATAAGAGCTGTGGTCTGGTCGACGTCGATGGAGTTGTTCGTAATAACGGACACTCTGTCTCACGCCTTTTGCCCCGAGGGCTCAAGCAGTTGCGGTATGGATTGAGTTTGCCGACCGTATTGCTCGAAGACATAATTAATTTTATTGAAATAATTAAACCTGTTATTGTGTTTTGTCTTTAATATAATAATAATTTTATTTTTTATTAAAGATGGCTGGTCTCGATATTGGAGGACGAATTCGATCGCACTACGGGGCGACGAGAAGATTACTCGATGATGATGATTATGTTGATGATTCTATCCATATAGCCGCGGAGAGGGCTTGTGGGACGTTGATGTACTACCTCAATGATGATTGTTACTGTTGATGATACCTATCCATTTAGCCGCGGAGAGGGACTTTGGACGCTAGGGTAATGAGGACGAAACGTCCTTCATAGAGTACGCCCGATGCGAGTAACTTTCGAACGTGGGAGGCCAAATCCAAAATCCGGCATGGGCGGGTGGTGCCAAGATTCTGAGGGGATCTCCCACAGAATGAGCTGGCTTACCGAGGAACGGAAGACTCTGGTGAAAACGGTGGGAGCGTTAGTGTCTAAAAGCGGCATCTCCGCCACGTTGGGCGTTTCGCAGCACTAAAAAGAGGTGACCTTGTGGGTTATATGGGGAATACTGGATGTTGCTGACGTACAAGAACACCAAACAAGTTTCCTCAACCCTCTTGTATTGAAGCGTATGGAGCACTACTCGCCTCGAAGCTTCGGGAGTGTCGACGACTTCAGGCGCAGTGCCTACAAAAATGGTAAAAAACCTACAGTTCTACCGACGAAAAGCTGGAGAAGACGGCCGCCACTATAGAAACGATCGAGCCAGCGAAAATCCCTCGCGTATCCACGACGTTATTACACGATTGAAACCACGGTCACGCAAATAAACGGCACGAAGTTGCCCCACCGTTACCTCTTCGCGAATCGGGGACTCGATAAGGTTCTGCACAACAACTCGGGGGCGAACCTATTCCAATAACCTCACCAAACTTCAGCGCTGGACACACATATCGCTCTAGAAGAAAAAAAATAATGCAAAGCAGCGGGGCGATAGAGAATCTACCGAGCGGAATCAACAACTCCCTTGCGTCGTTGCGGGACGAAAGAGACGACGATTGGAGGCTTGCCTCAATAACGTGAGACGCTTTCCGGTAATTAAGTCGTAGCGCGAAACAATTCGAGGGTCTCTGCACGAGACACTACATAGGTGCGCGTATTCGCACTCTGTCGACGAGAAGGCGGTCACTGATAATAACCGTCATAGCGGCTTTCAGCATGTTTATATCGACCCTAATTCTATCTATATTCGTTCTAGTTTTAATATATCACAGGTTGGTCAGCACAGCTCCATCACCGCTCCAGCACCAGCCCAGTCCAGCATCAGTACCATCCGGGTGGGGTAAAAGAATGGATAAAAAAAACTAAAAGCCTGCCAATCTCCTGGTAAATTAGCAGGAAAGTTGTTGGCTGCCGCATACCTGGACTGATCGAAGTATCGTTTCTTATTGCTATTATATTATCAAAAACGGTGGATGGCTAGCCAATAATACTTGGGTTTAATAGTCGGCAATCGCGGTTCCTATTATTTTCTGTCAGAGAGTTCTACAACCAAAGCGTAAATAATCAGATCGCAGAGGGCGACGACGAGACCCAATTTCTCTCTGTGTGTTGTGCTTCCAATTTCAACATTGTTGATGATTTGTTGTTATTTTACCAATCGTCGATTGTTGGTCTGTTGTTGGAATCGATGGTGCATCAATTTACGACTTGGGGGTACTGGGTGTCGATTTACGAATTGGGGAGGTTGGTATCCTTTTGTGTTTTATGAAATCGGTTCCACTGTTGGGGGTGCGCTTGATGAATCCGTGTTCACGTTACCGTGGTGGCGATTTATTTTTGATTGGCGGTGGCGATTAGATATGATTAATTGTAACCGTCAACCGGGTCGATCGTAGTTATAGTGTCGGCGCCACTAAAGACTATTCCTAATACATAGTCTACTGGGGGTGTGGCATTCTGTAAAAACGTCTTGATAATTATGGATCGCTTCTCCAGGTCCCCTAGCTGAGGATGGCGTCCTCTACAAGTTGCCAAAATTTGTTTTTGTGCATCAACGCTTTTCCCTGATGACAGTATTAGAACTGCGAGATTGTTTTTGTGCGCCGAGAATTGCCAGACGTAGGCGAAATGGTGTCGTTTGTCGGAGTAACCGGCTGCGAGAACCTAGGACCGTATTTAAATTCAAATGTACCCACGCGTTCTGAACCTCAGAGCTGCTGTATGTAATCGACGTGATGCCTGTTTCGGAGGAAACATTTTACAAGAAAAAACCCGCCACAGTGTCGACCTCCAGGAACTCCGGCGCGTCGAAAAGTTCTAGTCGCGGGGTCAAAATTCCGGCGTTCCGACTGAGATGTGGTACCGGAGTGATCGTGTCATAAAAATCAGTCTGTGTCCAATTCCCGACTGGCTGTGAATGAGAACGTCCCGAGGCCGGTGCTGGTAGGAAATGCTTTCTGTCTCCAGTCCGCGTCTTTTTGAAAACGTAAAATTCGTTAAAACAGTCTTTCAAAGGCCATCCGTTATATGTATTGGAAATGGGATCCAGCGTGGTCTTGAGGTAGTGAAATACTAGTTCTTTGAGAATATCCTAATAGTATAATACCACGTGATAGTTGTAGACACACTTCGGAGCATGACATTCTGGATGTCAGATAGGTCTTTTTATATGAATCTAACACGGCTGTTTGAGCACCATACAGCGAAAATTATTTGGTTCTGCCAAAACTGATCGGTTGTTGCTTTCAGCCGTTTACACTCCATCGTAGTTATCTTGGGCAAACCTATTAGTGTTCAAAGTTGTTAGGGAAGTTTGGGTGGAAAGCCATGTCGGTCTAAACGTTTAGGTTGGGGTAACAAGGCGGGTTAACAATCGTCTTTTTGGTTGTGTATTTAATCCCTGACCGCCGTACTTTACATTAGAGTTAAGCTAAATGCTTTGGTATCCATTGAAAGGTATTATTATGTTTGCTTACTATAACTAATGTTCAAAAAGGGAGTTGTGAACTTTCAAAATTAATAGACAACTTGTGCGGAAAACGCGGGTTAGGCCTTAGATCAATCACGTTCACGGTTTGGTTGGCAGATGTGGGGAAGATGTGAAGGGTTTTACAAAGTGAGGATGGACAAACAATTAGGTGTAAAGCTGCCTACGGGACTGTGGGGAATAAGCAGTCAAAGATTTTGTCAATCAGAGCTTTGACGGTATATTCAACCTCAACAGTATCGAATGCTACCGGGCTCACAACAATGAGATCAGCATGATGTCGACTGGTCTCCGGGGTTGGGTATTAACTCGGTTTTAGAGGACATACTCCTCAAACAAAGGAGTGTTCACGGGTGGAGTAGTCGGTGAGTGACTAAATCCCGGTGGACTTCACTTCACGAGAAATCTCAGGGTGCACCTGGATCGGGTGAACAATCGTACAAACGATAGACGGATCCCCAGACATTACTGAAAAACGTGCCCGACCAGCTTTGTTCTATGGCGAGACTGTAATGTGTAGACTTCCTAACACCCAGAGATGAAAGTTTTGAATCGGGACACATCCACGAGTTGAAGATTTATATTCTGATGATAAAGGGCGAGAGTTGATGAACGATTAGATTTCGGTCGTCTATAAATTTCAAATTATTAATTTTAGAAAATTAGAATTTAAACGATGGTTCGTAATTAATATTTATCAACATTTTGAGTATATACGGACCAGGTAGTTCTTCCGAATGGGTGACAAATTCAAATATTTGGAACTGAGACAGGGGTGGGATTCATCCGACAGGGGGGCGACTTTTTAATACAAAAAAACAAAGGGTCCTTGATCCAATAGAACTATTTCGAGGGCCAGGGACGAGATATCTCAGAGGTCTACTATCACAACTTAAGAGAATATGCTGGCTGTGGTATACAAATGTCGTTGAAGAAAGTTACGGAATAACCGAACTAGGTAAAAAAAATTTCCAAATTTAGAAAAAGGGCCCGGTTGGGATTGTTAAAGCCGAGAAGACGCCAGACTGACATTACGGGGGTTATGACTGCGTTGCGCTTATAGAAGATCTTCAGCAAAAGAGGCTACACTTGCTGAATTAGACGGGAAAATAATCGATTTTCGAAATGAGGCCAGTCGGGTATTGAGAAAGCACGAGAATACACCAGGCGGACCTTATTAATGAATTGATTTGTTGCGTCAGAGGGATTCTCATAGAGAGAAGCGAAACTTACTGAACTAGATAAAAAAATAATCCAATTTCGTGAAAGAGACCCGGTTGGGTAATGATAAAGTCCGAGAAGAACAGGTTACCTTGCAGAGGATTGCGGAGCTTATGATGCCGTTGCGCTTAGATAACTCTCACAGTAAAGAATGGACAACTTACCGAATAGATGAAAAAAATAGCCGAATTTAATAACGAGACCAGGTCGGGGGTTGGGGGGTCCGAGAAGATCACAAAGAGGCTTTGCGGAGGCAGTGATGGGGCGTTTACGCTCAGAGGACTCTCTCTCAGAGAAAGCGGGCGGCACTTATGACTATATGAAAAAAATAACGAATTTAAAAAAGGACGGTTTGATCTTGATGGGTCGAAGGTATGATAAAGCCCTAGAGAACAGGCGGAATATTACGGAGGCTTATGGGTGTTGCTCTTAGAGGGACTCTATCAACAGAGAAGCGGACATATTAAACTAGATGAAAAAATACAGAATTTCAAAAAGAGACCGGTCGGGTATTGATAAAGCCTTAGAAGCACCAGGAACCATTACGGAGGCTTGATGCGTTGGCTTAGAGGTTTCAAACAGAGAAGCGACACTTACTGAATAGATGAAAAAAATAACGATAAATGAAATGATCGTATAGCCGCGACCAAGCTCTTGAGGAGGCCTCTTATGAGATTCGTACTGAGCATATAACGCAAACAATGCGCTTGCGGATTAGTGAAAATACAATGAAAACACAAAAACGTGTCATAACAGTTTGGGCTGAGAAGCGGGGCATTGGTTGTGGGGACTATGAATATTCGTTCGGTGCAAAGCGAGTAATAAATATGGGGGATACATCTATGAAGTGCAAGGAGAAGTTATCCAAATGGCGGTCTGCTCGGTTAATGTAATGGTAAACCAGTGGGCTCGGTCCGCGTTAAATATTTGTAGTAGATGGGGAAGAACGGGGGGTTGGAGTCACTAAAAATCTTGGAGATAGTTCGAGTGGTTTTCGTTCTCGGTTTGATGATCGAATAGACTTTCCAAGGTAGTGTTTATTAACTTTGTTACGAAAATGTGGATCAAGAGAGTTTTCCTATTGTTCATTGTTAATTGATACTTTATTGGTAAATACTAATATATTTGATGGAAATAAAATTTAACTATGACGAATCACGCTTCAATTGTCAATACGATCCACAACACTGTATCCAACTCTCATCTCTCCACCAACACTGTATTCAACTCTCAATACATCCACAACACTGATTCAATTAACGAAAAAATGTTCAGATTTTAGGTTGAATAATATCGTCGCTATGCGGAAATTTAGTTAGAGAATGTGCAATAGAAAAGAATCTAATAAATATAGGGCGCGCGGCCAAACATAGCTGAAGCATCTAGTACGGTTTGGCAAGTGTTTCTGTGTTGTGTGGGCGGGGACTGCTGCAACGCTATCTCAATTGTAATAATGATTCACTTGCAGGGGTTTTGAGTGGAATTACCGTTTTATTGGAACACTTTGTCTGGGTTGTAAATAGGGCGGGGGGTGAAAATCGATAAAAATAACAGTAGAAAACATGATTAGGATATCCGTTTCGCTAGGTCTAAGGGAAAAAAAAAAATAGCATCGACGTTTATGGTGTTCCACAGCGTTGGCGATAAGAAAAATATCAAATTTAGAGTTTGATAGTGGTGGAAGAAATGGGGAGATATGAGAATTAAAAAAATGATATAAGGTCAAGGCTGTGGCCACCATGCCAAAAATTGAGTGTATGATTGGGCTAAATATAGGGTAAACTTGGAAATAAAGTCGGAGGAAATGTTACAGCACATTATAAAATAATAAAAAAATTAAAAAAATAATTAAAAAAAAAATAAAATAAAAATAATAAATCTTAAAAAAAAAAAAAAAAAAAAAAAATTCTTATTTTATGAATTTTCTATTTTTTCAAAATTATATTGGTGCAGTAAAACCAAATTTACATACTATACAACATGTGTTTTTCATGAGAATTATCGGCTCTGTTGTACCTCGGCATCAATTAGCATGGGCTAAACCGTGTAATTGAAACATTGTCGTTACACATAACATTAATTTTATGTAATAATTGGGGTAGTGTTAGCTTAATTATTAAAAAAAAATATAAAATTAATTATAAATTAACAAATAACGAACTCACAAGTTTCTTTCGCAATAGGTTATTAATAAATACATATAATATGCACTCCATTTGTATGTTGTATGGAAAATGATGGCGTCTAATATAGTTTGTTGACTTACAACAATTGGTCTCATCTTGCATGCCATGTTGTTGCATCGTATGACGTCCGTCTCGTTGTTTAATGGTGAGTTATGATATTGTGTGTATTTGCGCTGTAATTGTGTTAGCTCAAAAGGTGCGGCCTAAAAGATTTGCTAAGAGTTTGCAATTCGGAAACCAAATTCACACATAGGTTCGTCTTACTTCGCTGGTTTCTCTTAATAGGGAATGCAATGGGGTCAAGGCGACCAGGACTGTGAAGCAACAGATGCGTGGGCGTAGAAGGTCCAACACCCCAGTGGTGGGTGCCGGTAGAAATTGCCAGTCGTGGGGTGTTGTGCACGAGTGGAGGCTTTATTGCTACTTTTTTTTTTTATTTTTACAAATATTATTATCTTTATACGCGCTATTCGTAGAAATGTATATTCGGTAAACGAATCGTTGGGTTTTAACAACCTTTTATTTATTAAACTTTGTTTCATTCCGATTGCTTATTCCCGTCTTAATGTTTTGTATTTTGCTTTGTATGGTTGACATAATTTGCGTATAATAGTAATGCACGTTTTTATCGGAGCGTAATAAATTAAGTGATATTTCATGTATTCGATTCGCTAGGTGTTCTCATTTTATAGATTTATATTAGGACTATAACCCTGTATTCTTGTAAAGTTCTTCAACACAAGTTATTAAAACATTTTTATAGTATATATTACGTGTATAGAGGGATTCAAAATGATACCACTATTTACAGTGTGTTTATGTTTATCTGGAGAGTATGTGTATCTTCTATAAAAATGGACACTAATTTACATGTTCATAACAGTGTAATTGAGATACATTGTCGTCTTGCTGATAACATAAATTAAGTTTCTGTTCAATAATTTTCAATTTTTCTAATAATTTTCATTTTTTCGTTTACAAGCGATATTGTAGAAACGCATATCCGTTAAACGAATCTTTGATTTTAAAACTGTTTTATAAAATCTAGTTAGATAATGTTTCGGTAGTGTTTCTCGATCCTATTTAGTCGCTTCATTATATAAATTTGATACTTATACCGGCGACATTAATTGACGGGTTTAATATTGTAAATGCAACGCCTTTTTTATCGCAGCGTTAATAAAATTACGCTGATATTTCATGTATTCGATATCACTTAGTATTGTCATTTTACGTGTTTTAATACTGTAGAAAAACAGCGTAATATCCTTCATCAAAATCATTATAAAGTCCAATTCGTTGTGGTATTATATTATCAATTTTGATATAATATTTTTTTTATAACTATTAAATTTCTATGGTTCATTGGACGTGAAAAAAACTGATGTATTTATGAAACGAGGGCCCAAGACAAAAATAAATCCTTTTTAAGACTATAGTTTTATATGTTCAATTGGACGTTGAAAACATCATGATGTATTTATTGACACACTTTTGGATGTTTGTGTGGTTGGTTGGGAGACAATTTCCTCGTTAACCAATTTTTGATTTTTTCGGGGCGAGTGGTGGGTAGTATAGAGGTGGAGAAAATGATACCACGTTAGGTGGTATCATTTTGACTCCCTCTATACTACTAAGGGCTAGTACAGAATGTTTAAGAGTCGTGCGGGAGGCGAAGGACGAGTGGAATTTTGTATCAAAGAATACATTCAGGCAACGGAAAATTGAAAACATGATTTTTGTTTAGTTTTATTTAATTATAATTATATAAGACATTATTTCATGCCATTAAGTTGAATGCCCACACTACCACATTGTTGTCGGCCTAATCAAAATTGATGGTTGGTGAGGATTTGAATAAATGTAAACACACAAAGATACACATGATATGTTTTCGTTCCAGCCATAAGCTTTTATAAAATACCCTAAGTGGAACGGAATATGTATTCATAGGAGTTGTAAGTAAGTAAATAAGGTCTATGGGCGGATCTAGAGCAGGGTTTCCGGGTTGCACCCTTCCCCCCCCCCCCCCCCCCCCCCCCCCCCCCCCCCCCCCCGCCCCCCCCACCCCCCCCCCCCCCCCCCCCCCCCCCAGTCCACGGAGTTGTACAAGATACAGTTTACCACCAGTTTGGAAGTCTGATTTAAATGCCGTAAAAAACAGGGAAGTGCATTTAGAAGAGCTCAACAAATAGGACAACCCCCTAGCTACGGACGGTACAGGAGTAGATGGCAAGAGTTACCTTCGCAACTAGACAACCCCCCCCCCGTTCTCCAAATGCTGGATCCGCCCTGAAGGTTCAGTGTGATGGTACGTCGTTTACATGACTGACGATTTACTATCGTATTTATTAAACAAGTTTACTGACTTCAAAAGAAACGCAGATGTGTCGTGTTGCTCATGAACTCAATTTCATATCACATGATAACAATATTCTACAGCGGGTCAAACTAGAGTGACATATTACAATGATATGTAACGTATATCGGTACCGGTTCAAGGGCACGTTTCGTTTCACTAAACTTCGTAGGACTAAAATGTTCGTAAGTGCAAATTAAGAATCGTCTGGAAATTCCAATTGATGGAATTACATTTATTGAGCATGCAGCCTATGCTCAATAAATGTAAATCCAGTAATTGTTCACAAGAACACAGTATTAATGTAAAATTTACAGACTATCATAATTTTGCGCTTACGAACATTTTAGCCGTATACAGTTTAGTGAAAAGGGCACCAATTGTATATATGGCCGCTGTACAGTGTTGAAACAATTACCAGCGTCCCGCTTTTTATTAATTCTGAATAAACCCTAACTGAAGTTCAGAGTGAAGGCCATGACCGTGAACATATGTACGCAACACGTGCTTGTTATTTATCTGATAAACTGGAGATTACATAAATGTAGGCAATCTTGTGCACGATACGCTGGTCGGTTTCACGAGAATTACAACTTATTGGTGGAGAGAATAAACAGGCAAAAATACGTCAGCGGTTTTAGCGCTATAGTTTTGCAAGCAAACATTTTTGAAAACACACCATTTTACACATCCACTTCATTACAAATTGTACTTGGACATAGATCTAGCAGATATAAAGTATAACAACATGTCGGAAACTGCAACCGATTATTAAGATGGTACATTATAACTGGATAAAACATTAATATCCAATCATGTGACATATTGTACACCAACTCAACTAAATTTCGTGGCTACTAAATTTCGCGATTTTCGTACCTGTCCATATTAGTGACGATTATCGTTCGCTGTATGAAGACGTGCGCTATTAGCTTTCGCGACCAATTGTGGAAATAATATGTTTGTATTGCAATTCTGACCCGGAAACAGAACTGCTGCATAGGGGGGGGGGAGGGGGGGGGAGAGTTGGTGAACCTGAAGGAGTCGATATAACGAAAAACAAGGGGGGGAGGGGAGAATTGAGTGAGTGAGTGAATAGGGTTTAACGTCCGCTTTTCTGACATAGAGGTACAAGCCTCAGGGAGTCTACACGCAGACGGGTCAACGGGGTCGAGTCCCATATCCACCTGTCCAAGGGGGGTAAATCCCAACTTCAGAACTCAATATTTACAATCAAAATATATATTCAGTCCTGAAATTAGAACAACCTGATCTGGTGCCAGGCCCTCGCCACACCAGCATCATTTATCCCATCCCCTAAAAGTAATAGGATTAGCGCTAATCTTACTTTTATATATGGGGCATAGCCCGACTCAACTCTCACATACAAGAAAGCCAAAAATGTACATGAGGGCCAAATCCGGTATAGTGGGTTCCGGAAAGTATGAACCCAATCGTTAAGCCAGTTTAGTCGCCTTTTACGACAAGCAATGGCTACTGCAGCACTATTCTCAGGATCAGTTGATCCCGCCCCGGTGCCTGCACGGGGCTCGGGGGAGGGGAGAAGAGTTGGAGAACCTGAAGGAGTCGATATAACGAAAAACAATTGAAAATTGAAACATGGGTAGATAGCTTAGAAATGATCTAACTCAGAAAACAAGTTCAAGTTTGAAAGTCATTTCACTATTTTTGAAATTAGAAAAAAATCCCATGTTAAATCTCCATAAGATGTCTATGAGGTTTTAACATGGGGAATTTATTTTTCCAATGAAAGCAATATTGGACCAAATTTCACGAACTAAAAAGAAGGCTCATTCTTAAATGTTGAAAAAAATTAATATTACAGAAGAAAATATTGGTTTTGATTTGTTTATATAGCTGTAAGATCTCGGCAGGTTTCGTGAAGCAGACAGTACATTGTTTTACATTGATCATACTACGAGTACGTGACCATAACAACCCTGTAGATCCACCAATTGTTCATTAACGCTTAGTGTTCACGTATGCAAAGAAGCCGGCAATGCAGGATCTGTAGCCGATTTCACCAACATTGCAAAGTATGCTTTACTAGCAAAGTATACTTTGAGGGAGTAATCATTTATTTTTCCTGAAATGCATTATTTCATATAAAACTAACAACTGCATATATTTGATGATTAAAAGTATGCATACTTATTATACTGAATTTATTACATTATCACAGCCAAATTGGCTGTGATAATGTAATAAATTCAGTATAATAAAAATTAATAAATTTATCATAAAATTGAAAATGTCTCCCTCAAAATATACTTTGCTACTAAAGTATACTTTGCAATGTTGATGAAATAGGCTACAGATAGCTTCGTCATTCCTGGACGTTTTGTTACATGTACCGTTGGTCTCCGAAGAACTTAGAAAACGTTTATAGACTTTTTAAACTGGTGAACACTAGGGGTTAACATCAACGCTTAGTGTCCACGTGTGCAATGCCGGCTTCTTTTCACACGTGGACACTCAAGGTGCATGATCACGTGGTTACAACAACAACAACGTCGCCCACTCCAAAGTAAGTATTATTTGATATTTTCCTTAATATGCAACGGATTTTGATGAAATATGGCGCAGCAAACGCGTCTTCATGAGCTGCATTTGGTGGTCTAGGGAGTTTGGCACAGACTTATGTCGTTTTTGCGATGAATCGATTTCCGTGTCGGAGACACGGAAATCGATTCTCCGCCAAAACGACAGAAAATACAAAGACCACCAAATGCAGCTTAACAAGACGCGTTTGATGCGCCATATTACATCAAAATCCGTTACGTAATGAGGACACTATACAATAATACTTACTTTGAATCGGTACTTGTTGTTGTTGTTAATACCACGTGATCATACACCTTTGGGTACGCTACACGCGGTAAATCCAGGAGGTCGTTTCACTAAACTTCGTACGGCTTAAATGTTTCGTAAGTGCACATTTAGGATCGTCGGCAAATTTCAAATTACACTGATAGAGCATGGTATGAATATCGTCAGAATGTATTGTTAAATTGGGCTGACGAATAGCTATTTCGTGGGAACGAATTAATACAAACATACATGTCCCCTGCGGGGCTCCGTACTATCGCATGTTACATCTATGAAGTTTATAATAATTAATGTCTTCCATGTAATCAGACTGGGCGGATGCGTAGGCTTATTTGTCTCTGCATACGCTCAAAACAAAGGCAGTGAAACCAACACTTGTTTTTATAATGGCCAGGGGGCCGTTTCACTAAACATCGTACGACTAAAATGTTCATAAGTGCAAATTTAGGATAATCTGGAAATTAAAATAGATGGATTTACATTTATTGAGCAGCCTATACTCAATAAATGTAAATCCAATAATTGTTTACAAGAAAACGTTGTTAATGTGAAATTTACAGACTATCATAATTTTGCATTTACGAAGATTGTAGTAGTACGAAGTTTAGTGAAACGGCCCGCAGATTGTATGTCACTGCCAAATAGCGATGATTGTATACAAGGTCTACGCGGATACGCATGTTTCTGCGCTGATGCGTAGGTCTACTTGGGTTTACGGTGACAGCGCTCCAGATAAGGAATTAGTAACTGAGTATTTTCACTCCATCATATCTGAAGCAATTGGGTATTTCAAAATTTTAATTGGGTAATATAATATCACACTACTGTTTACACATCAACAGACAGCAACAATTGAATAGTTTGCTTCGAAATGAAAACATGTCTTGGTATTTCATTAGAATTGTCTCCTTGGAGACAATTCTAATGAAATACCAAGATGTGTTTTCATGGAAAATAAGAAAGATATGCTATATTTGTGGTGTGTTTATTGTTTTCTGCACCATGGTGAAGATACCACACCATTGTTATTCCTTTTTGATACTCGCTACTTCTGATTTCAACTGGGTTCTTGGAAATTTTAATTGGGTGTATAAGCAAACACGCAGCTTATCTGGAGCGCTGGGTGATCGCTGTTGTATTACACCGCATTCGTTCTCACTGCGATGTTGTACCTAAGAAGATGTGATAATCACATGAAATTTATTGACAAAATGTCCGATATTTTCAGTAAATGACTCCGAAAGTGAACTTTGAAATTTGACGAAATTTTCACATCAAATCAACATTTGCTGTGAACGTTTCGTTCACAGCAAATGTTGATTGATGTGAAAATTTCGTCAAATTTCAGTCATTTACAGAAATGTTTTCATGAAATATCGCACAGGTCGCACAGGTCGCACAGGTACATAATCACATGGCTCGTCTCATAAACTGTTTGCCGAGAGTAACTCTCACAGTGCGATTACATCGCTTTTTGCAAGTATCGCGTTTTTTATAACTTGGCGGTTGGAATAAAAATAGCATCTTGTCAGATAAGACTTTGCCAGAGAATTCTTAGTCACAAACAAGTGGTTATACGTGTGGTACAACGGAAATGCCACGGGTTAGCGGGGGATATAACAGGCACTCTCAGAAGCCAGCACGGCAAATGTCACGAACTGTCACGCGATTAACGAACGCGGTTGGTCAAACGGATAGTCGTACAATTCGAATCTAGGAGAGGAACTCTATAATATAGCAATCTTTCGTTCCAAACCTCTTTAGACTGCTTGTAATGCTGTAATTATTATTTAATAAAATATGTTTATACCAATCTAGGACCCCAAATCTTTCCGCAAGACCAGACTTTTGCGTTATCGTTTAACCATTTCAACACCACAGGCCTGTATAGTGGTATTGGCAAAACGTGTAGATCCGGCTCGTGACGAGCCGTCTCATCAGGATTTGCACATTTTGCAAGTAATTTTCATATTTTTAAGAACAAAAACACCCCCTTTTCAAAAATGGACAAGAAAATCAGTTTGCGACGGTTGGATTGGTTGCGAAATTAGCATATCAAAATCCATAATGGTTAATTTCATGTTGGAATGAAATGTAGCTTCTACTCCAGATACAGGACGTAGTTTGATTATATTTGAGAGTATTCACCAATCTACAACAACAACAACAACAACAACAACAACAACAACAACAGCAATAACAATATTGATAAATAATAACAAATGAAACATCAAGAATATAAACACCTACTGTCTGTTCCACGTTTTGCTTCAGGATCAAAAAACGAAAAGTTTTGGAAATTGACTCCCCATGTTAAATTACAATAGGAAAATATTTTGTTCGCAATAAAATCAATGTTTGACGAAATTTCATCAAAATATTTTTTTGGAGATTGTGACTTTTTTTTGTTCAGTATTCAAGAAAAAGTACTTACTTTTAAATATGTTTTTGATTTAATGTGTTTAATAGCCAAAAGTTCGTCGGCAGCAAAACGTGGAACAGACAGTATAGGTGTTTATGTTCTTGATGTTTCATTTGTTATTATTTATCAATATTGTTATTGTTACACATTAAATCAAAAACATATTTAAAAGAAAGTACTTTTTTTACCAATAACAAAAAAGTCACCCTCCCCCAAAAAAATTATTTGATGAAATTCCATCAAATATTGATTTTATTGCGAAAAAAACGATTTTCCTATGGGAATTTAACATTGGGGCTAAAAATAGACTTTTTTTTAAATATTTTTTTTATTTGTGGACCGATTTTCAAAATCTAACTTTTCATTTCTTAGTTACATCATTTTCAAGCTATCTCGCCAGGTTTCGGAGTCGATTTGCAAATCTTTTCGTTTTTTGATCCGTCAAAAACGAAAAGTTTTGTAAATTGACTCCCCATATTAAATTCCCACAGAAAAAATTTTTTGGCAATAAAATCAATATTTTTTTTGGGGAGGGTGACTTTTTTGTTATTGATGAAAAAGTACTTACTTTTAAATATTTTTTAGATTTAATGTGTTTAATGGCCAAATGTTCGTCGGCAGCAAAACGTGGAACAGACAGTAGAAAAAAAACAGCGACAATCGCAACAACGATGTTTTATTACATTTGTTGCATTACAGCGACGTGGGGCCTTGATGGTGATAATCATTTTACTTTGGGTCAGTGATTTCGGAAGCATGTAATCGGACTTCATGCTTAGATTCAAACAAATGTTAGAGATTACTCAGTCAAATTTGCTTTCAAATTTAGTTTTTTTGAGTCTGTGCTCAGGAACGTTGTGTAATCGCTGACGCTGGGTAAGTGTATTTACTTGGAAAGTTTTACAGTCGCGTGTGCTTTAGTTGTACACTTGGAAAACAGACATAAACTTGGTCGAAACGTGGGTCAAACGTGTGCCAAACGTGGGTCAAATGTGGGTCAAAAGTGGGTCAAACGTGGGCCAAACGTGGGCCTGGGCCAAACGTGGGCCAAACGTGGATCAAACGTGGGTCAACCACGTGGGCCAACCAAATGGGTCAAACGTGGACCAAACGTGGTCCAAAAGTGGCCCAAATGTGCATCAAGCGTGGGCCAAACGTGGTACAAACACGGGCAAACGTGGTGCAAACGTGTTGCTAACGTGGTGCAAACGTGGTTCAAACATGGTGCACAAGTGGTGTAAACGTGGGCCAAACGTGGGTTAAATGTGGGTCAAACGTGGGCCAAACGTGGGTCAACCTCGAGTTTCCTGTACTCCTAGTATACCCTCTTATAGTGTCATGTTTTGGCCGCCACATTTAGCTACGCTGGGAAACGTGGCAGAACGTGGCTACAATGTGAGCAAACGTGGAACAACGTGGCTAAAACGTGATCAAACGTGACAAAAACGTGAACTTGATATTTTAATGTTGGACATGTTCAATAATCGCTGCATGTTCCCCTCAACGTGGCAACATTGGGGCAATAACGTGGAACAACGTAGTACAATGTGGCTTCAACGTAACCAAAACAACGTGTAAAAACGTGATCATAACGCGTCCCACCGGTTGCTACGTTATGTTGCGTTTGATGACGCGTTGTGCTGCGGTTTGCTATAACGTAGTACGACGTACAACACTCTGCGGCAGCGAGGCATAACGAGGCACAACGTGGCGACAGCGAGGCTTGAGCGAGGCGGCAGCGAGGCATAGCCCGATTGTGATCAATGAAATTCTCTTTTCCCATACGTCGAAACCGTTTTCCGTTATCTGATTTTCTTATCCAATGAAAATGCCTGTTTCCTGTAAAACCTTTGCGCATGCGCACTGAAACACAAACGCAAAACTGGTTTTCCTAAAACGCAGCGCATGTGCAGTGATACAAAGAACGTTTATACTTTTCCGATGAAAACGTTGCGCATGCGAGTGAAGAGAAAACAGGGAAACGTATGGAAACAACAAGCCACGCGTGGGTCAAACCAAAACGCCGCGCCAACACTCAGAATAAGCACACACACTCTTCTGTAGAAACATGCTGCTGATCGGCTACATGATTCCGCATGGACATCTACGTTGCGGCTTGGCTCGTTACAAACTCGGGCTAAACGTAAACTGGCAAAGGTACCTTTTTTCATGCGACAGTTTACGCATAATGTCAGTCTCCTCTAGTGTGTGTGCATGGTCGACAGACAAAAATGTTACACCAATTAGGGATTTCATCATAAACTATCTATATTGCTTGTTAGGATTAAGCATGACGGGTGTTTCATTGATGGAATGGAGAACAGTGCAGATCCTGATTAGACTGTGCGGATGCACAGGCTGATCTGGATCTACACTGGTCGCACATCACATTTTCCTCGTTTCTTCAAATGTGCTATATGAATCGTTGTATATGGCTGATAATGACGACATGGTGTTTGTGGTACATGATTTAGCATACAAGCTCGGGCTAAGATGGGTCACAAACGTAAACTGGCAAAGGTACCCGTTTTCAAGCGGCAGTTTACGCATGCCATCAATCTTCGCTAGTTTGTGTGCATCATCGACAGACGAAAATGTTTCACCAATTACGGATTCCATCATAAACAGTTTTGTATCTTTTTACTGTATCGTCAGTTACAGTTATGTCAGCGTCCGATGTATGTTACTATGTTTAGGTAACGCCATTTTATTTATCTATTTTTAGCAGCATTAAAGGTACATGCCCACTCAGTAGGCACAACATGTTCTTTATAGGAATTAAATAAGTGTCTAATTGTGTCAGAACAGAACAGAACAAAGCCTTTATTTGCAACACAGTGCGTATGTGCCGTGAAACACTGTGCCGTGAAACATTTTTGATATCCTGTCAATACGACCTAATCACTGCGTATGAATATGTGCGGTGGCTGGGGTTATTTTCTTGCATTTTAAAGCCATTTGTAGGTGTTTACGGGATAAATAGAATAGTAGGTAATGCCGTGAATGGGAAACAATATCTGGCGCGGCACGGAAACGGGATGTGCTCGGCAGAGCCTCGCCCATCCCGTTTCCTAAGCCTTGCCAGATATGTTTTCCCATTCACGGTATTAACCTACTATTCTCTATGTTCTATTCTGTTCTGTTCTCAGACCACACAGTGGTATATGAGTGCATACAATTACAGAATAATTTGTATTATCAACAACAACAACAACATGGCGGACAATAAATGCCTGCAGATATGTTGAAAGACAGAATATACCAATACTTAATTTTGGCTGAAATAAATCGTGTGTTATCACCAAAATTGAGCATGACTTTTGTAGAAAGAACGTAGTTGGAGATACATTTACAAGGATTGAAACTATGTGATTATGACGCAATGGGGCTTGTATTTTCACTATTCCACCAGTTCTAAATATTACGAATGCCCGGTATACAGATAAAATAATTTAGTACTATTTATTTTACTGATAGTGACGCGCGGTGGTATCACGCTATTTTCATATGCAAATGAGGTATGATATTTTTTAATTATTTATACTAATTAAATGTGTCGCCTGAAAAAATAATATTTTCGACAGATTATGCAGTATGATCATTGCAAATCAAAAAAAATGCAGACAATAAATAGTAATGGTCGTTAACATTTTAATGAAACAGGGTTATCGCCTTTGATATCAGTGTGGCAATTTACATCTGATGTAAAATGTATAATAATGACAATCAATACGTGGGGTAATGGTGAATGAATGTTTATTTTTCCAGAAGATGTCTCCGATGATGTCTCTGATATAAAGAAAATTATGTGCCTACTGAGTGGGCATGTACCTTTAACTATGGCTGTCGGTCGCCATTTGTGGGCCATCCTTATAAGCCGGTACCGGTACAAATCGAGACCGGTACCATCCGGTACCTCTGTAACGGTAACAGTAATGCGTGGTGAACGCGTTTATGTATTTCTTTTATTACCAACTTCAAATTGCTTTGGCTGGAAGCAATGTGAAGGGTACAATTTACGATGGCATTTATCCTTTACGGTTCCCTATTATGCGCCTGGGGCCGTTTCACTAAACTTCGTACGACTAAAATGTTCGTAAGTGCAAAATTATGATAGTCTGTAAATTTCACATTAACATTGTTTTCTTGTAAATAATTATTGGATTTATATTTATTGAGCATAGGCTGCATATGTAGCCTATGCTCAATACATGAAAATCCATACATCGAAATTTACAGATGATCTTGAATTTGAACTTACGAACATTTTAGTCTCACGAAGTTTAGTGAAACGCCCCCCTGGTCTGGCCCTCCGGTATTCATAAAGTGTATCTCAGAGTTGGGACAGGCACATTTTCCTACTTTTTTTGTGTCTGGCGATAGAGTTTCAGTTCTTTCAGTACTTTCGTTGGAACAGGTGTACATCTCTAGAGTAATCTGCGTCAGAGAGGTGTTTTCTCGGACCGATCTCTGAATGGCAGACGCTCTATGTCTGGCAGTTTTCTAGTTATTATAGTCAGACCCGTACGCAGAGGGGGTACGACGGGTGCAAATGCACCCTCCCCTTAACCCTTTCAACAACACAGGCCGGTATAGTGGTATTGGTAAAACGTGTAGATTCAGACGAGCCGTCTCATCAGGATATGCACTCTTTGCAAGTAATTTTCATAATTTTGAGAACAAAAACACCCCATGTACATAAATGGACTGGTCTGAAAAGCATTTAGTGATTGGATTGCAAAATTACATATCAAAATCCATTCCAGTTACTTAGGGTGAGAGGGTTAATCTGCCGAGTAGAGGTCTGTCCGTGGATGTTCACAAATATAATGTTTAGCCCTTCGCGCCGTCGATAACGCACCCCCCCCCCCCCCCCCCCCCTAAAGTAATTCCTGCTTACGGGCCTGAAAAGTTATATAATGTACCACATGTACGTATGTGGATGAGTCACGTGGTCCAAGCCGAGAATTTCCTGTACTGTGGCTGTAACTGGAGAAATGGGGCTTATTGTGACCAGTGTATCTTCCGATCAAGTAGCATACTCCTGTAGCCTGATAACGATCGATATTGCTAATTAGAATTAAGCATGACGGGTGTTTCATTGATGGAATGGCGAACAGTGCAGATCCTGATCAGACTGTGCGGATGCACAGGCTGATCTGGATTTACACTGGTCGCAAAGCACATTTGCCTCGTTTCTTCAGTCATAGCCACTAATGTGCTATATGAATCGTTGTATATGGCTGATACTGAAGAAATGGGGCTTGTGGTATTTGTGTCCAGTCTATCTCCTGGATTTCTTGCAGAATCCTCTAGGCTGATAAGAATACATGTCGTACATGTATACCTTTTAGAAGCATGCTCAACAATATTCACTGTCTGAATGGCAAACGGTGCAGGCGTTGATCAGACTGCGCAAGCTCGGCTGGATCTACACAAACAGCGAATGCTATAAACGGCATTTCTCCAGTCGGATATGCATGTGAGAAGACGTGGCTCGAGACATTTCGACTAGTGTAGACCGAGATGAGCATGCGCATACGCTCAGTCTGATCAAGGTCTGCACACATTTCGTCAAAACAAAAACAATCAAAGTACTGAAAGTACTGACTGGCGGGAGACAAGTAGCCACTTGTGAATTTGCATACTCAGAAATTCTTTGTTAGAAATATATTCGATGTTGATTATTGGATGTACAATCTGCAAATTTGGAGAACTTGCCTGCTCTAAACACAAATAGGTTGATGAAGCAAAGGTGCTTTATGTCCGACTAATAAACCGTTTTACGAGGTATATTGCAGACGTATTATGTGAAATCTTTTCAAAATTATGACTGGGCGTAGGCCTACATACGTGTATGCTGCATGAACGGCAAAATGTTTTCATGAATTTTGTTTCGCTCACCCAGAGGGTAATTTTTCGAAAATCGCCCGTAAACCACAATATGAAAAAGAAATGGCCTTCGACGCCGCATTGCGACTGCGTGGTACACGATACGGGGGGCGTCTCAATAACAGCAATTTGTTCTCTTCAAAAGTAAAGTTGGGCATGCCAACTATTTTACACATAATGTTGAGCATTGCCGTTGCTATTAATGACTTGCTTTCAGTTCACTCGCTGACTTTAAATGTCACCTGACTGTTGTTAATTGCGAACGCAAATTGAGCCTATTGAGACGTCCCCCGATGAACAGAGAGCCACTTCCGAAAGTAGACCCGTCCAAACGGCCAGAATCACGATCCCAATAACGTGGAGACAGTATGTCTCCCGCCAAAAACGCAGAATGGATACAAAAAAGTGTCTCAACTATAGGAAATATAGCTGCACGTTTTCCGCTTTCTAGACAACAAGGGGCCGTTTCACTAAACTTCGTACGACTAAAATGTTCGTAAGTGCAAAATTATGATAGTCTGTAAATTTCACATTAACACTATTTTCTTGTAAACAATTATTTGATTTACATTTATTGAGCATATGCTGCATATGCAGCCTACATGTATGCTCAATAAATGTAAATCCATAAATTGTAATTTACAGACGATCTTAAATTTGCACTTACGAACATTTTAGTCGTTGCACTATATCGTTGCACTATATCGCTACGCCACGCTACACAGTGAAGGTGTGCAGCGTAATAGCATTTACACTTCGCGCACTAAAATATATAAAACACCTGCAGGGTGTTGCCGTTCATACTTCATATTGTAATTGAGAGACAATTCTACAATATGACACACAGATATTACCATAAACTTACCTAATAAAGTGCGCATTAGCAAAATTCATAGGTCACTCTCCACGAAGCAGAAAGTAAACACCGCTTCAAACGCACATTTGGAAAAACTATTCCGTCATAACTCGTATCTAATGCAATATAATGACATGCAATTAGAGTTATGTACTCAGAACTACATAGGTCGTCAGCCAGAAATGGACCCCCCCCCCCCCCCCCCCCCCGGGGGGGATTTTTTCTGAAACTACATTCAATTACGAGTTTTATGCCGTATGTCTGCGCTCTGTAACCCGCTAGATGAATGTTTGGCACCATTTTGAAGTATACCACCCTCGGACATTTCGCAATTGTGAAAAATCACATTTGTTATTGAAAATCGACTGTTGTTTATCAGTAGAAACAACTGATATGGCAGTTTTGTATGTTTTCTGATGTGTTCATAACTATACAATGGAATAATGTTCAAATACATAATATATGCTAATTCAGATGAAGAATTATGCACGTTTTCTTACCCCACCCACTGAATTTCAATGACAAAACACCTACCTTAATAACTCCATAAAAGTATGGTACTTTTGTATTTCTTCGTGTCAATGGTACCTATAGTCTGTTTCACGAAAGCTGCCCAAATTTTACGGCCATATAAGCAATTCAAAAACAATATTTTTTTTCGATAATATTAAATTAAAGGAAAATTTAAGATTGAACCTTCTTTTTATTTCGTGAAATTTGGTCAAATATTGATTTTATTACGAAAAATTGATTTCTCTATGGGAATTTAACATGGGGGGAAAAGAGGTAGAGGAGTGTGGGAGGAGTCAAGAAACGAAAACAAATTTGAAATTAACTCCGAAACCTAGCTAGATAGCTTGGAAATGATCTAACTAAGAAAATAAAAGTTAAATTTTGAAAACCGGTCCAGGATTACTGAAATTCTAAAAAAATTGCCCCATGTTAAATCCCCATAGACATCTTCACTCCGTGAAGATGTCTATGGGAATTTAACATGGGGAAATTTTGTTTTCGCAATAAAATCAATATTTGACCAAATTTCACGAAATAAAAAGAAGGCTCATTCTTAAATTTTCATTTAATTTAATATTATGGAAAAAAACATGGTTTTTGAATTGTTTATTTGACCGTAAAATTTGGGCAGCTTTCGTGAAACAGACTATAGTATAGTAGTGTTAATTAGACATGTTAATTGCATATGTGCCGATTATCTGATGTCTGCAGTCTATGATACAATGTTAAAAACAAAGTATTTTTCACCATTCCCCACCCACACATTTTACAATGGGAATTTTACATGTAATGAATTTCATTTATGTTATGCACTGTCACTTACTTATACATTGTTGAATGCATATCCAACTACTTATGCACTACCGATAGCTATCCGTGCACACTTCAGATACAGTGTATCCGAGTGTTCGTCCGTCTGTCCGTCCGCTTCGCATTTTCTTAGTGATGGTAAAAACTACGCTATATGTCTCATTATGCAAATCTCTCTCGGTGTCTATTAATTGTATCAATGGTAATTCTACTTACGAGTGTTAGCAATATATAGTGAATGCCCATATTCTGATTACATAATGTCTACAGAAGATGATGCAATGTTAAAACAAAGTAGCTCTAACTATATATTCCCCACCCACTGATTTCACATAGACCATTTTACATGCAATACTTTATCTTACTTTATACGCTGCCAGATACTTATGAAAGGTTCATATGAACGTGTAGCTACTAACACCCGTATACACGTATGTGGCTGTGACTGGAAAAATGGGGCGTATGGGTTTCGTGACCAGTGTAGGTCCCTATCAAACTGTGTAGGCGCACAGTCTGTTCAGGATCTGCACTGTTCACCATTTCATCAGTGAAACACCCATCATGCTTCTAACAAGCATAATATATCGTTACCAGGGTACAGGAGTGTGCTCTTTGATCAGGAGCCACACTGGTCGCAAATCCCGTGAGCCCCATTTCTCCTGCCACAGCCACATATTAGTTATCCACACACATTTCAGATACAGAATGAATGTCCTTACCATGACAATTACCATGTTTTCTATGTTGTGTATTCCAACATGAACGTCTCTGATACATATACGTAATACTCTCAGCTGTTGACAGGCCTTTACACAGCATTAAGTAAAATAAATAAATAAATATAATTATTAATGTCAATAGTATAGGTCGTAGGTACTAATTTGCAAATTGGATATAGAAAATATACCTTTTCTACCATGCTGAATGGATGATTTGTAGCACATATTACTCCATGTATGACAAACAGAAAATATACCTTTTCTACCATGCTGAATGGATGATTTGTAGCACATATTACTCCATGTATGACACAGTAAATACTAAAATACAGAACATTAAGATAGCTGTAACTAATACGAGCAAGCTAAGCTGGAGTAAAACAGGACCAATATATTACAGCCAGCAAATAAATGAGTTTGTGTGACATAAAAATGAAATTATATAGTAGAACCGATGAAACTGGGATATATCCCGGTTCCACATAATGTACACACTATTCATCGTGCATTCTAATAATATTCCCTCAACCCATTCCGAGTCATCAGCAGGAACAGGATTCAAATGTGTAGTTGACACCAGTACTTATAAAATCATGTATGTAGTAAAACTGTATAACTTGTATAACTACTGAAATACAGTATGTGTCATACGAGAACGTGTGTTTTCCAATGTGTATGACCGTCATCCATTACCCGTGTAAGTGCATACCAGTGCATGCATCATGGCCATTGCCTAATACATGCAGGTATATTGCTACATTAGTCTTATTTGAGAGGCACCCATGACGATATTGTATTTTGTAAGTGAGGCATTGTAAGTAAATATTTAACCATGATTTCATAATAGTGACATGTGATAACCTGTAAGGTTGATATACCATTTCATAATTTTCATATAAACAAAGACATTGCAGGTGCATGATCTTTCTAAAAGCATGTATATGCTCTTCAAATATATCCACTATATTCATATAGCTATTATGTACGCATACATAAACTATTCTGTCCAATTTGTTTCAACATTCAGTGTTCTTAATTATAGCAAACGTGTTGTGTCAAATTACCAATATTTACTATATATACAAACCAATAGTAGTATGTATGTAGTCTGAAAAAGCGATTACGGGGTATTCAAACATATATCTAGTCCAGTTTAAGAAGTATGCACATCTACCAAGTGTAGCCACACACACTCATTGGACCATCAATATACATTTAAATCCCCATGAATGATAACGTATGTCCATAAAATATTATGCAATGTATCAACATGTTCATCTAAACAATATCACACAGCCTCTATCGAGACTCATTACATTTTGGCGTTTACAATACAATTGAACTATTGTCTACATGGCATTCTAACTATTACGCAGGCGGTAAGGATCAGCTTTGTGGAAGGCGTTTTCTGCCGCATTGTACCACAGTTGTGTGTTTTGCTGGCTCTTTGGGGTTGTCTGAATATATATTTCTTTATTTGACAACAGGTAATGTCATTCGTTATTTATTTACTGAATGCAGAATTATATTTACATTATACCTGTTTAGCACATAATACCACACGTAGTTTGTAGTTAATAGACACGTCTTTGCCTCCATATACCCCTATGTGGCATTGAATCCGCATAACAATCCCTATGGTTGTCTTTCAAATGTATTACACCGCAGATGGACAATCATATTCCATTACTACAGCATGTAGTCGCGCATATGTCATGGGCTAGCAGAGTTTGGTGTCATCGCAAGATGCGGGACGTCCTCGGGCTAAGGGTATTATCAACTATTTTTAGAAATGAATACAGCACATGTAGTGGTTAATGTAGAACTGATTACATCAGTGACTGCATGAATTACATATCGTTACCATGTATTGTATTTATCTTCCAATCCATCTCACGACCAATGTTTAATTTAAATTGTTGTCACATGTGAAGACATATGCTGGATGCATAATATGGGAGAAAGCCATGCATGTTTGCAATAAGCATATCCATGCCATTTATCATACCATACTACATACTGCATTGGCCAAATGATCATCATGCTCGCTTAATTGTCAGAAGTGTGCTCATTAACAGTAATAACATTGTATTCCTTCAGCCAATCCATTTTGGACACACTTTGAAACAGTTCTTCAATACTCAAACTGATTGAAATACATCCATATTTGTCTTTGAAAATAAGCAGAATATCACATTCTATACATAACAATGTTAGTGTTGTTTAATTACTGAAAACTGCAGCTTCATCATCAATATTACTGAACATCTGATAATTTTGGCGGCCATTTTGAATGTATATTATAGCATTGTCTACCAGGATATGTATATGTTATCAATTATTTGATTTGTCTACCTCAAACTGGTATGTATACATGTAATAGGTGCATGAAAACAAGAACAAGAACATTTTGGCGGCCATTTTGACTTTTAATTGTGGAAGGCTATTGCATGACTGTCTCCTGTATTTTCCATTTATTTGTGAGGGAAAGCAATGTATGTGTGTTTCAACTTTATGAATGTCTGTATTTGTTCGTAAAAGCATAGGACTCGCAGAAAAAATATTGTAAAACAGCCTATTTCGGCAGCCATTTTGAAATATATTGCCATTTACGGATGTAATTAAATGTAAGATGTATTCTAAATCATTTTAGATTCCAATTGTGACTTAAATTATAGCAATTTACTCGGTTAATCAGACTGAAAATTAACAGTCCTTAATAAAATAATATAATACTGTTCGGCGGCCATCTTGTAAAATGGCCGCCATTTGTTCATCCAGAGGTTTTTGAGCGCAGACAACCAGGATTAATAGACAATAGACTACTGAATCCGAAAATCATACTCACCAAAAATCCCACATGGGGGGAGGGGGGGGGGGTATTGCTGGCTCAAGGTCTAACAAGTATTGTTAAATCTCGGTTCAACTGATACAAGCTGTGAATGACGTAATCGACACTTTCCGATAATTAACACATCGCATGCTCAAACCGATTACGTCACGTAATGATAGGCCACCGGGTAGACACAAACGTTGCATAAGAACGCAACCGGTGCGTCATTGCACGGTCACAAATGAGACACGTCATGTGATTCTGTACCTACAAACATCTGCGTAATTTCATGAAATACGTTTACAAAATTTACAATAGTTTGCGTAAATGGCGTCAAAAGTTGACAAAATATTCAGAATACATGCGGAATAATATACTCTGAAAATTGTGTAGACTTTTGGCTTAATTTATGAAAAATATAGTAAATTTTGTAAATGTATTTAAGGAAATTACGCAGATGTCCGAAGGTACAAAATCACATGACGTGTCTCCAATAAACGTCTCAGTAAAACCTCCTCTAGACATCGTACGGACATCGTAAGGATACCTTGCGGATGTCCTACGGGCTTCATACGATCTCTCACGGAGTGTATATACCCCATCAATGAACGCTGCTGGATCCCGCGATCCCCGCTCGATTCCCTGCCAGACTCCGTGAGAGATCGTATGAAGCCCGTAGGACATATATGTATATTTTTATTTATTCTAATAGTAGCCCACTCTCTAATAATAGCGCCAACCCATTTTTGCATTCTAAATATGTTATTTTCACACACAAAAGCCATGTGAAAATAACATATTTTGATCCTATTTCCCACAAATTGTATAGCCACGGGGCGTGTATTACCTAAAATACGGTATGTGACAAATGGTGACTCATAGCATTTGCGAACAGAGTAGATCCTGATCATCCTAGAGTGTCTGAGTGTCCAAATTGTACCTACCTTGTTTGGTAGCAGGGGTAGACTCCTTTTCCGACTGAATATCGAGCAGAAAATGCTCTGATCAGACTGTGCAAATGCGCTGGCTGATCTGAGGATACACTGATCCCAAAGGACAGTAGTGTCACATATTTTCAAAATCGTACGGTCTTCAAAAAATTATAACTCAGTGTTAAAAGTTGCCGATGCGATGCCCTACGATGCCCAGAAATCGGCGAAAAAGTCACCGATGGCTGTAGGATGTCGCCGATTCCAGTAGGAAATCGTCAAAAATACACATCGTACGGGCGCCTTATTGCCTCAGTCACATTTAAACGGCGACGAGTTCACGATTAGTTCAAAAAGTGTTTTGGCCCTTTTCGGCCGGTGGCCCTAGGGTGACCAAATGGCTGCCCGGCTGTTTTTGCTGATCGGGAACACGCCCGGAAAATTTTAAGTTCAACTTAAAACCAAACTCGACGTCGACCACTTTTTACTCGTCTGAGTGTGATCGGCTGGCACACATCGGCCGATGTTCCACCGATGTTCGTACGATGTCCAGCGGGTCATCGCCCTAAACAAAAATTACATTTATCGTCGGGCCGCCCGCCGATCCCCCGCCGGCGATCCACCGGGCCCTGACCGGTGCCCGGCCGACCCCTGCTCTCCGGCGGGTCACCGGCCAGGCTCCCTCATGTCTCCGCCGGGGGCCCTGAGGGTGTACGGCAGGGCCACCGCCCGTCTCCCGCCTGCTTGTCCGGGGTATAAAGGCTTCGCCTTTTCCATCTCATTTCACATCCCGTTACGAGTCCAAGAGAGGAGAAGTCGAGGAGAAGAGAAGAGAAGTCGAAGAAATGAGAAGAGAAGAGAAGTCGAAGAGAAGTCTAAGAGAGAAGTCCAAGAGAGGAGAAATGGCACTCGTACCTCCGCAATGCTTGTGAGTTGCCGTGCTGCGGGGCGTGGACGTTAAAACCCTACAATGATCGGCCGATTACCCTAGGAGGCCCAGCGGACATCGGCCGATGTCCGACTGATGTCCGCCCGATGTCCGGCCGATGTGTACATATCGGCCGGCGTCCCGCCGATCACCACAGAATAATCGGTGGGTCATCGGAAGGGTGTCGGCCATACACTGTCTGATTTTTACTCCAATCAAAGTACTGAAAGTACTGAACATAGGGTACTACAAGATTAAACTAGATTGATTGATTGATTGTTGGTGTTGCAGTTTCATTAACCCTTAACGGTACATGCCCACTCAGTAGGTACAAAATGTTCTTTACATCAGAGACATCATCTGAGACATTTCCTGGCAAAATAAACATTCATGCGCCATTATTCCACGTACTGAATGGCATTATTATACATTTTATATCAGACGTAAATGTACACACTGATATCAGGGGCGATAACCGTGTTTGCTTAAAATGTTAACGGACATTACTATTTAATCTCTGTATTTAATTTTATGATGTGCAATGATCATACTTTAAAATTTTTCGAAAATATTATTTTTTCAGGTGACGCATTTCTTTAGTAAAAATAATTAAAAAATATCATGCCTCATTTGCATATGAAAATAGCCTGATACCACCGCGCGTCACTATCAGTAAAATACATATTACTAAATGATTATATCTGTATAGCGGGCACTTGTAACGTTTAGAACTGGTGGAATAGTGACACAGTTATACACTTATTTAATTCCTATAAATGACATTTTGGGCTTACTGAGTGGGCATGTACCTTTAAAGCGCTGGAAACGACAATTGTCGTCTGCTGTTTTAAATATTTTTATATTTTCTCCTCAAAAACACACTGAGACGATTCTAATGCGCTGCCAAAACAGGTTTTTAAAGAGATTAAAATATACAAAATGAGCAGATGGCAATTTTCTTTTTCAGCGTTTTAATGGTTAAGGGGTAAACTATTGATATGGCACAAGTACAGTCTGCACTGCTACATTATGTACCAAAACATTCAACAACATTACAGATTATGCATAGCAATATGAGAAACATACGGTAACACATATACAAGACATCATCAATTCAAGTATAAATACAGACTCCACATATCTATGATCATTATAGATATATTGAAAACTGATTGAAGAGCAATAGTTACAAGAATACCGCCACGGAAGCGGTGTCGCGCCTGAAAATGTCTTGTCGGTACATCGCCAAGTTTAGTAGTATATAAGAGTCAAAATGATACCACCACCCTCTGGAAGCCACCGGCTACACGTGGTGCCTCCCACCGGGTGGTGCTATAATTAATGACTCTTATATACTACTCAGATTTTCCTCCATTTTTATGAGAATATTTATGAGAATGGGAGTAATTTTAATTTTTCAAAACACGAAGGGGGGAGTAGCATAATTTAATTTTTCCAAACACAAAGGGGGGAGTAAGCATAATTTTTTTAAAAACACACCCTACTGTTCGGCGGGTATGTATGAGAACTATTTTTCATCAACCGCGAGACCATATATTTATGACATGAGAAGATACACCCTATTAGAGATAAGAATCCCTATTTTATACTCAGTATATTACATAACATAATGGTTCTAGTTAAGTGTGCGTGGTTGAAGACAGGTAGTCACGAGAGATGTTTTCGTACCGGTATTTACGAATATTGCAAACATCACCGTGCATGGATGCGAAGAGGTTCCGTTTCGCCTCGCCCATGTCGGCATTGTGGGGTAGGGACCAAAGCCGAGTCATTGCTATGTCCACCATGCGGTGGCACTCAGGCTACTCATCGAATGGTTAACAAGGGATTACGTGCTCGCAAGTATTATCGTTTAGTAATAATTCAAATCGGAAAGTCAGTTAGAAAGATATGATATGTTCAATTTTTTTTAAAAATTAACCACAACTTACACCCTATTAAAGATAAGAAAACTATAAGTGTTAGTACTCACAAAAATGGATAATTAAAATAGAAATGGGAATTGGAATTTTATAATGACCTTATTGATGAATATTACTATAAATTGAAAGCACTATATATAATTGAATACATGAAATATCAGCGTAATTTATTACGTTCCGATAAAAACGTTGCATTTACAATATTATACCGGAAATTATGTAAGCTAAGCAAGAGACATATTCGTGAAATGAAGCGACTAAATAGGATCGGAGAACAACTAGGTGAAGAGGGTGAAACTAATTTTACAAGACTGTTTAAAAACAACGATTCGTTTACGGATATAGAGTTTTACGATTCTGTCTGCGCCGAGTTACCGTATTATGGATAAACCCCAACGATTCGTTTACCCACTACTAATCAAATATCACAATGGTGCTGTAACATTTCCTCCGACTTTATTTCCAAGTTTTACCCTAAATTTATCCCAATCAGTACACTCAATTTTGGGCATGGTGGCGCGCGCCTTGATCCTTATATCATTTTTTAATTCTTCATATCTCCCCATTTCTTCCACCACGGATTCAAACTCTAAATTTGATATTTTCTTATCGGCCAACGCTTTGGACACCATAACTTCGATGCTATTTTTCTTAGACCTAGCGAGAACGGATATTCTATCATGTTTTCTACTTTTTTTCTCGAGTTTTCCACCCACCGCCCTAATTACCATACAAAGTGTTCCAGATAAAACTGTAATTCCACTCAAAACCCCTGCAAGTGGAATCATTACAATTGTAGATAGCGTTGCAGTAGTCCCCGCCCCACACAACACAGAAACACTTGCCAGAACCGTACTAGATGCTTCAGCTATGTTTGCCGCGCGCTTATATTTTTTAGCGTGTCTTTTTCTATTTGCACATTCTCTAACTAAAATATCCTGCATAGCGACGATATTATTCAACCTAAAATCTGAACTTCTTTCGTTAATTGGATACAGTGTTGGTGGAGTGGTATTGAGAGTTGGATACAGTGTTGGTGGAGTGGTATTGACAATTGGAAGCGGTGATTCGTTCATATTTAAATTTTAGTTCAATATATTAGTATTTACAAAATAATTTCAATTAACAATGAGACAATAGTGGAAGAACTCTCTGGTTCACCGATTTTCGTAATAAAGTTAATAACACTACCTTGGGAAAGTCTAATTCGATCATCACCGGCAAACGAAACCAGCACCGTCGAACTATCTCCAGAGATTTTAGTGACTCAACCCCCCGTTCTTCCCCATCTACTACAATATTTATCGCGACCGCGCCCACAGGTTTACCATTAGCATTAACCGAGCAGACCGCCATTCTGACAACTTCACCTGCAGCTGTCATAGTGTATCCCCCATATTTATTACTCGCTTTGGCACCGAACGAATATTCATAGTGCCCCACAACCAATGGGCCCCGCTTCTCAGCCCAAACTGTTATGACACGTTTTGGTGTTTTCATTGTTTTCACTATTCCGGCAAGCGCATTGTTTGCGTTATATGCCTCAGTACGAATCTCATAAGAGGCCTCCTCAAGAGCTTTGGTCGCGGCTATACGATCATGTTTCAGTTTATCGGTTATTTTTTCATCTAGTTCAGTAAGTGTCGCTTCTCTGTTGATAGAGTCCTCTGAGCGCAACACCTCATAAGCCTTCGTAAGGTCCGCCTGGTGGCCTTCTAAGGCTTTATCAATACCCGACCGGGCCTCTTTTTGAAATTCGGTTATTTTTTCATCTAGTTCAGTAAGTGTCGCTTCTCTGTTGATAGAGTCCTCTAAGAGCAACACCCTATAAGCTTCCGTAATATCCGCCTGGTGGTCTTCTAGGGCTTTCTCAATATCCGTTCGGACTCCATCAAGATCAAACCGGGTCTCTTTTTTAAATTCGGTTATTTTTTCGTATAGGTCAGTAAGTGCCGCTTCTCTGTTGATAGAGTCCTCTGAGCGTAACGCCCCATAAGCCTCCGCAATGGCCTCTTTGTGGTCTTCTCGGACCCCCTCAACCCCCGACCTGGTCTCTTTCAGAAATTCGGCTATTTTTTCATCTAGTTCGGTAAGTGTCGCTTCTTTGCTGTGAGAGTTCTCTAAGCGCAACGCATCATAAGCCTCCGCAATGGCCTCTGCAAGGTTCGACTGGTGGTCTTCTCGGACTTTATCAATACCCGACCGGGTCTCTTTTCGAAATTTGGTTATTTTTTTATATGTTCAGTAAGTGCCGCTTCTCTGATGAGAGAGTCCTCTGAGCGCAACACCTCATAAGCCTTCGTAAGGTCCGCCTGGTGGTCTTCTCGTGCTTTCTCAATACCCGACGTGGCCTCATTTCGAAAATCGATTATTTTCCCGTCTAATTCAGCAAGTGTAGCTTCTTTGCTGAGAGAGTCTTCTAAGCGCAACACCCATAAACCTCCGTAATGTCAGCCTGGCGGTCTTCTCGGGCTTTATCAATCCCCAACCGGGCCTCTTTTCTAAATTTGGTTATTTTTTTACCTAGTTCGTTTAGTTCCGTATGCGTTTCTTCACGACTTTGTGTATTCACAGCCAGGCATATTCTCTAAGTTGTGATAGTAGACTCTTGTGAATCTCGTCCGTGGCCCTCGATATAGTTCTATTGATCAAGGCCTTTGTTTTTTGGGTAGTTAAAAAGTCGCCCTCGTCGGGATGAATCCCCCTTCTGCAGGTTCCAAATTATTTGAATTTGTCACCCAATCGGAAGAACTACCTGGTCCGTATATACTCATAATGTTGATAATATATATTACGAACATGCGTTTAATTCTAAATAATTTTCTTAAAATTAATTAATTTGAAATTTCTAGGACGACCGAAATCGGGTAATCGTTATTCAACTCTCGCCCTTTATCATCAAGAATATAAATCTTCAACTCGTGGATGTGTCCCGATTCCAAAACTTTCATCTCTGGGTGTGGGAAGTCTAAGGTTACAGTCTCGCCATAGAAACAATCGCTGGCGGGCACAGTTTTCAGTAATGTGCTGGGGGATCCGTCTATCGTGTTGTACGATGTGTTCACCCGATCCAGGTGCACCCTGAGAGTTTTCGTTAAGGTGAAGTCCACCGGGTTATCACCGACGTACTCACCGGGGTGTGAACACTCCTTTGTTTGAGGAGTATGTCTCTCTAAAACCGAGTTGAATACCCTCAACCCCGGGGAGACCACTACATCACTGCTGATGATCATTGTTGTGAGCCCGGTAGCATTCGATACTGTGAGGTTGATTATACCGTTAAGCTCTGAGTTGACAAAATCTTTGAGCTGTCTTATTCCCCACAGTCCGTGAGGCAGCTTTACACCTAATTGTTGTCCATCCTTCACATAGTAAAACCCTTCGCTCTTCCCCACATTCTGCCATCCAACCGTGAAGGTGATTGATCTAAGGCCTACACGGCGTTTTGCGCAGCAGTTGTCTATTAATTTTTGAAGTTCACAACTCCCTTTTTGAACATTAGGTTATAGTAGCAAACATAATAATATCTTTTCAATGGATACCAAAGCATTTAGCTTTAACTCTAATGTAAAGTACGCGGTCGGAGGTAAATACACACAAAAAGACGTTGTTAACCCCCTTGTACACCCAACCGTAACGGTTAGACCGGACAGCGGCTTTGCCACCAATTTCCCTAATATCTTTGAACAATATAGGCTGCCCAAGATTACTACGATGGAGGTGGATAAACGGGTGGAAAGCAACACCGATGCAGTTTTGGCAGAACCAAATAAATTTCGCTGTATGGTTGCGCAACAGCCGGGTGTGGAGTTTCATATAAAGACCATCTGACATCCAAGAATGTCATGCTCCAAAGTGTCTACAACTTTCACACGTATTATACTATTAGGAGGATTCTCAAAGAACTAGGTATTTCACTACCTCAAGACGACGCCTGGGATCCCATTTCCAACGCATACGACCGTATGGCCTTTGAAAGACTGTGTAACGAATTTAACGTTTCAAAAGACGCGGACTGGAGACAGAAAGCATTTCCTACCAGCACCGGCCTCGGGGACGTTCTCATTCACGGCCAGTCCGGGAATTGGACACAGACTGATTTTAGACACGATCTCTCCGGTGACCACATCGTCAGTCGGAACGCCGGGAATTTTGACCCCGCGACTATGACATTCGGGCCGGAAGTGTCTGGAGGTCGGCACTGTGGCGTGTTTTCTTGTAAAATATTACCTCCGAAACGGGCTCACGTCGATTACATACAGCAGGCTGCTGAGGTTCAGGACGCGTGGGGTACATTTATGTTAGATAAGGGTATAGGGTTCACGCAGGCCGGGGTTACTCACGTCAACGAATCTATTCGCACGTACGTCTGGGCCATCCTCGGCGCACAGAAGCAAACTCGCAGTTCTATACTGGGCACGGGAACGGCGTTTGATGCACAAAAACAATTCTTGGCACTTGTAGAGGACGCCATCTCAGCTAGGGTGGACCTGGAGAAGGCGATCCAGAATTATCAAGACGTTTTACAGAATGCCAGCACCCCAGTAGACTATGTATTTGGAATAGGTCTTTATATGGCGCCGAGCAATATGATACTACGAGACGACCCGGTTGACGGTTACAATAATCAGATCGTAATCGCCACCGCCATTCAAAAAATCGGCCACAACGGTAACGTGAACACGGATATCATCAAGCGCACCCCCAACATGATCGGGTTCAACAGTGGAACCGATTTCATAAAACACAAAATAGATACACCTCCCCCAATTCGTAAATCGAACCCAGTACCCCCAATTAGTAAATTGGATGAACCATCGAGATCCATCAACAGACCAATCGCGATTGGAGAAACACCAATCATCAACAATGTTGAAATTGGAAGCACAACACACGAGGAGGAGAAATTGGGGCTCGTCATCGCCCTCGTGGCGATCGGATTATTTACGCTTTGGTTGTAGGAACTCTCTGACAGAGAATAATAGGAGACCGGCGATTGCCACGATTAAAGCCCAGGTATTTTTGGCTAGCCATCCGGCCGTTTTTGATAATATAGATAGCAAGTAAGAAACGATACTTCCGATCAGTCCAGGTAGTGCGGCAGCCGCCTTTCCAGCTAATTTAGCTAGAAGACTGGCGAGGGTTTTTAGTTGTTTTTTTATCCACTCCTTGGCTCCACCGGATGGAGCGGGTGCTGGTGCTGGTGCTGGTGCTGGAGCGGGTGGTGGCGCCGCACCACCAGTGAAAGCTAGAACAATGGTCGATATAGTCATGCCGATAGCAACGAGGATGCTTGCTATCGTGACGCCCTGCTCTCTGAACAGAGTGCGAAGACGCTCACCGAGTGTCGTCTCCTCGTGCAGGACCCTCGAGATTGATTCGCGGATCCGACTTATTTGTGTGCGGAGAGCCTCACGGTTAACCGAGGCGGCCTCCAAGCGAGCTTCTCTTTCGTCCCGCAAAGACCGCAGTCGTTCGGCGATCCGCTCGGTAGATTCTCTATCGTTACCGTCTTCCTCCAGTTTTCTTTCTTCTAGCGCGATATGTTCATCCAGCGCCGTGAGTTTGGAGAGGTTAAGGACCAGTTCGCCCCGGACCGTTTGTAGAGCCTTATCGAGTCCACGGAGTTCTCGAAGAGGTAACGGTGGGTCATCGTTGAGTATTTTTCCCAATTGCGATTGGACGCTGAACGTGGTCTCCATCGTGTTAATAACGTCGGTGGCTATTTGAGGGACCTCGCTGAGCTCAACCGTTTCTATCGCGGTGGCCGTCTTCGCTATAGTTTCGTCGGTAGACTTTAGGGCCTCTACAGCGCGGGCCGGTATAATTGTTTTACCCCTATTCCAATCCGTGAATCCTAGTTCGTCCCTTATGAATCGGCCACCGCCCGGGTTTCCGGCAATGGTGCCAATCGCTAGGGGTTTACCGGTCCTCGTGTTGACTATTAGAATATTTGATGCTGCTTTTAGTCGCAATCTTCCGTTCATATCAAATTTGAACTTGGAGTAGTCGCGACCGACAGAGGGGACCAGACCTTTTTCTGCCAAACTGTTGTAGTAGTCGTTTACAGCTCCCTCGAGTAATTCCCGACTTTGACTAGTAGTAGCGCCACCAAATTGTGATTGGATTGGAACTGGAGTCTCGAGGGAATCCTCGAAATTATCATCACCATCGAGGTAATCGTCTTTGCCGATTTCATCCATTTCAACATCGTAATCAGCCATATTTATAATTTTCTTAAAATTAATTATGTATTAAAGACAAAACCATACGGGTTTAATAGTTTCAATAATTTTGAAAAAATTAATTATGTCTTCGAGTCAATACGGTCGCAAACTCAATCCATACCGCAGACTGCGTGAGCCCCTCGGGGCAAAAGGCGTGAGACAGAGTGTCGTTATTACGAACAACCCATCGACGATCGACCAGAACCAGCAGCTCTTAGTCCGCTTCCCCAACCTCGGAGCTAACGACGTCATTGTTCCGGGTACTGTTCGCCTAGCTTTCACTATTTCGCTAACGTCGACGGACGCGGACCGAACCGTCGTTCAGAACCTGGGTCGCGCCATCGTCAAGAAGACCATGATAAAGATTTCTGGTAATGAGGTGATGTCGATCGACGACAGCGACGTCTACCATTGCTATCAGGACCTGTGGAAGACGTCACACGAGCTTGAAAACGCTGTCTATCAAGGTATTGACACCAGCAAAAATAAGAACGTAACCAAACTTAGAATCGGGGCTGCTAACAAGGTAGATAACAACGCTAGTGACAACGCGGTCGCGGGCGCTTACGGCAACCGCTTCTACATCCCGCTCGACTTTGAGTTGCTGGAGAGTCACATGCCCTACTATCAGAGCGCTTTGGCTGACCGCCTCGAATACGAACTAACGTTCAACGACTACGGCCGAGTTATCATAGCCAGCGACATGTTATCGACGTATACGATCGATAATGTTTCGCTGGAGTACGACATGGTCACGATGCCCGAACTAGCGCGATTGATCAGAACCCAGTACGCCGGGCGCGTTGCCATACTTTACGACCGAGTTCTTCGCCATCGCAAGATGCCGAAAAACAAAAGCGACACATTGTGGAATATTAACGTCAACGTACCTGCCCGCTCGATGAAAGGTATACTGATGTTGTTCGAGGATGCTCGGTTCGCGTTCGGTGCTAGAAAAACCGACAGATTCTATAACCCCAAAATCACGAAGGTAGAGGTGACGATCGAGGGAGTCCCCAATCAACTCTACAGCGCGGGTCTTCGCGCGCACCAGCAGTGGGACGAAGTAAGAAAGCAGTTTGCTGCCGGCTCTAAGCGCTCTCCGGAGGTTGCAGCAGTTGCCAAAGACCTACATCTCTCGGCCGTCTCCCTCGCGGAGTTCCTGAATACCAAATACGCGTTATGGCTAGACATGCGAGCCAGCGACGATGACCAAATACACGGTAGCGGACGCCAAGTTGAGAACGCTAGTGAGGGTGTGACGATCCAGATAACCAAAGAGGCGGACGGAGCCGGGCCATTGAACGTGTACTTATATATAATTACAGACGCACAACTCAACATCGAAGATGGTCGATACGTATCAGCGATCTACTAATTCTAAAGAAAAAATTAAGAAATCTAGCAATCAATACCAATTCACGATTGGAGATGCTCACTCTGCCATAATATGTGGGCAGACAGGATGTGGAAAAACGGTTTTCATCCTCGACTTACTCGAGGGATCCTACCGCGATGCCTTTCGTCATATTGTGATCCTGTGTCCCACTGTGCGGCACAACGATACTTATCAGCGGCGCCCGTGGATATGGACCGACCCTGAGGTATACGTTATTGACCCGGGTGATAGGCTTCACGATTGGTTGCGTGGTTTATACCAAATATTTCAGGGCGAGCCCACCCTATACGTGATTGACGATTGCTCGGCCAAGGCGGCGATGACCAAAAAGAAGGACATGCTCTCCGAGCTCGCATTTTCTGGCCGCCATGCTAGACAAAGCGTATGGATATCCACTCAAAAATACAACGCCGTCCTCAAGGATCTGCGCGAGCAAACGAAATGGGTCGCCCTCTTTCACTGCAAGGACCGAGACTCATTCGATGACTGTCTTCGAGAGAATGACGTTATCCCAACGCGCGAGGAGCGCCTGGAGGTTCGACAGATGCTTTCCGAAACTAAGCACGCCAAGCTTCTGCTAAAGACTGATCAACCAACTGCTTATAAAGTTATCAATTAATTAATAATTAATTTTAAGAAAATTATAAAATTAGGAAAATTACAAAGTAATAAGCTATTGCAATGCTTAGCAATTGCTGAACAATGCTGAACAAATACTGAACAATGCTGAACAAATACTGAACAAATGCTTAGCAATTGCTGAACAAATGCTGAACAAATGCTTAACAAATGGTTAACAATGTTAACAATTTGGTGCTCCGCTGCGAGCTTTGTTGCGAGCATAATGGTGATCATAAGTATCGGGTGGTGCGCATTTATTATTTTTGTAATAAATAAATATGTTAAAGTGATGAGACTTGTTAGAATAGTTAAATTAATTTTAAGAAAAATGAACTGCGACGAACTTCTCGATCAGCTAATAGAAGAAACCTCAACTCCGACTGCCAACAATAATGATCCGACAGAGCAATCGGAATCGGGGGTTGGTATTGGGTTGAGTGCAACGACTCCTAATGAAAATGAAAATGCGGCGTGACGAGAGCGGCTAGCTGCGCTGGTTGCTGGGGGACAATCGGAGCATTATCTCGGTAGGCGTCTCTCAGTTTTTCAGGTGGATAAGATGTCAGATGCGGAGATCGATAAAATGTATGCGCGATACGAATCCAAATTGGGAGCAGAGATGACCAAAACTCTTGGATCGGCGGCTATTCATTTGTACGCTACCACCGTTAGTATACTTCTCCCTATACCAAACACCGAAGGGTTGATTCACGATCTAGAGACTGACCCTTTTATAGGACACACTCTTAGAACGGCATGCTGCTCAATTTATCACAAGTTTGGAATGTACTTAGCTCCACTAACAACCGCGTTGACCACGGGTAAACACTGTCAATTTGGACATATATGCCCACGAACTATAAGCTCTAATATTAATATTATAAATGATGACACAAGACACACCCACGAGAGTGACGGAGTTGAACCAGATTGCTCCAACACAATCGAACCCAACTCCGCCACTGGATGACATACCGCATATAAAAAATCCCAAAAGACAGGCAGCTGGGCGGGCGGCGGCTGCCACCCGAAAAGTTAAACAAGATAAAATACTCGCCGAGCTTCGAGAGGCTAAACTCCAATCGAGATTGGGGTTGCAATCAGGGACGGAGACAGCAAAACATCTGAAGACAGAGTTGAGTACAACAACACCCCCAATTCACGAATTGGAAGCACACTCAACACCCAATCGAGGTTGGGCGAATCCGATTGAACCCAAATTCGTGAATTGGAGTTGGGTTGTTGGTGGTGGTCTGGCAGTTGTTGGTGCCCTGTGCGTTTGGAAATACCCCAAAAAACAACCAGCCAGTGTTCAGAAGAAAGTTACGAAACACCAATCATCAACAATGTTGAATTTGGATGCGCCCCATTTAAACATTGATCGCGACCCCTTTTATATGCAATAATTATAACAATGGCTGAACAAGATGGTAAAATGTTAGTGAATGCGCTTTATCACGCCGTGGTGATATCGGGTTTCAGTACCGGGTATGCTCGACTATCATAGATGGCCCTAGGAGGAACCCCTCCCAAATTGGACTTTACTGTGAGAGACGTAGGGCTCGCGACCTTAGATGTAGCGGCCGCAGTTTGGACCCGAGATTATCTAGTTAAAGCTGGAATTCTACCAGTTAATATATGGAAATAAATGGCTTCAATCGCAGTAATAGTAGGTGGTGCGCTTGTAAACGCATTGGCGTTCAGCGGTAGCAACTTTATATTCTCTAAAATGAAAAGCTCGAACGTGGATGAGGAGCGTAAGCGTCACGATTTAGCTGTAGAACAACTCAATAGCGCAAAGGAAGCGTGGTCGAAAAAACGAACCGCCCATCTGGACTGGGTTAACGAAGAGCTTCGCCGCGAAAATCACGCCGCACAAACTTTTCAAAACGTTGAAGAAGCCAACCGCGAGTACGCGCTGGCATATCCACACAAAAGTCTCGATCCAATGGATCCCGAGCCCCAACTTTCAGATTTCTATGTACCGTCAGAGCCCCAAAAGGACCGCGAGATCGCGTTCATCATCGTGGGAATGGGTGTGGTGGGTCTCGCCGGCTACTATATTCAATCGAGATTTTAAATTAATTAATTAAAACAATTTTTTTTTTATAAATATATATATATATAGAACGATGTTAGTTGACGAACTTTATGACGCTATGATCGATGTAGGCTACACTGCCCAAAAACATCGTTTACCTGGTGCAAAGAGCATGATTCGTCTGGCCCGAGATTCTCTCGAGACGTGGCGCGAGGACGAAAAAGCGGCCACCCTTTTCGCAAAGCAGATGTTAGATTCCTCCATCAACAATGTTGAATTAGATTCCCCTCTCCTGTTCCAACCCAAACGCGATTGGGGCTGCAGTGAAACTTCCAACAAAGGTTTATTATTAACGACGCAGTTACCGGACGAACTGGCGAGGGCATGTTGGAGATTGTCCGATATATTAGAATACTTCGCATACGATGAACACGCGCAAACTTGATACCAAACTAACGCACAAGCTGTCAAATAAGTACTATAGCCCACGCGGCTACTGGAAGGGACTCGCGGCCATCAAGAACCTCGCGGCGGCGACCAAGGTTTCAGAAAACGCTGTCAAGGAATGGCTCAAGAAGCAGGCCATCTGGCAGATCTATTTACCCGCGCCTCACAATATTCCGCGCCCAAAATTCGACGTGCCGGTGCCGAACCAAGTTCACCAAGCGGATCTCCTGTTTCTCCCTCACGATCGCGTCGGTCGCAAAACGTACAAGTACGCACTGACAATCGTTGACGTAGCGAGTCGTTATAAGGGGCTGAGCCGTTGGCCACTAAAGAGTCTAAGGAAGTTGGCCGAGGCTCTTTCCCGAATATATAAGAGGAGTCCTCTCAAATGGCCGAATCTTCTCCAGGTCGATCCCGGCCGCGAGTTCATGGGCGCGGTCTCTCATCTATTGTCTAAGCATAAAGTTTCTATCAGACGAGGCCGCGTCAACATCCACCGGGACCAGGGGATCGTGGAACGCTTCAATCGAACCCTGGCTGAGAGACTGTTCGGACACCAATACGCCAAAGAACTTGTAGACCCCCATTCACGATCGACCGAGTGGGTGGCCAGACTGCCCGCCGTGGTCTCCGCACTGAACGGAGAGGTGACCAGATTGATAGGTAAGAAGCCTGTAGATGCTATCAAGTTTAAAAGGGTGACGAGCAAGCCCTCTGCCGTCTCGCGCGGGCGACCCGTTGGTTTAAAGGAGCAGCGGCTTCCATCAGATATTGACGTCCGGTACCTCTATCAACCGGGAGAGCTTGAAGGTGGCAGCCGCCGCGCGACTGATCCCGTGTGGTCAATGAATGTATATCATCTGGATCGCTCTATTACCAAACCCGATGAGCCCGTGCTCTATTATTTGGCTGATGGTCCATCTCGCGGTTTTGTTCGCGAAGAACTTCTTATGGTACCTTCTGACACCCAGTTACCCCCGGATCGTTAGAGTCTTTAGTATTCTATCCTTTTTTCAGAGTTCTTTTTTTTTACCTATCCTATAGGCTCTGTGTGCAACCCGTCTTCCATCACTCTCCTCTCGTCGTAGTACGCCGAGAGTCCTAATTTTTGTTGACAGTACGTCTTCATCACCCCGTTAAACATCATTCGGAAAATCCCCTGTTCTCCGCCGCCATATCCCTACCCCCTTCGAGAGCACTCTTATACCTTCCCCAAGTCAGATCGTTAGATCTCTTCGACATCCCCTTGGCCGAGTGCTTAGATTTTCCATCACCACTCACGTAGTAACACTTGCTACACAGAGCGATGGCTCTATCCCCTTCGAATTCCAGCTTGAACAGTCCCGGAGTTCTGTTGCTCCACACGTCCCACGCCAACCACTCGGTCTTCTCCTTATTAAACTTTCTCTTCATATTCTTTCTCACCACCGCCGCCAGCGTCTTCTCTGACAGCGCGAAGTACATGCTGTCAGTGTCCATCTGTATCAGTTCGAAATCTCCGCGATCCACGTACTTGTCCAAGAAATCGTAGTAGAACTCCAGCATCCGGAGCTTGGCCAACTGGTAGACCGCTATGCCACACTGAAAAGGTCTGTTGATCACCATTCGAGTCTTCCTGCTCGATATCTCGTAAGCCTCCCCAATCTCCTCCAGGTCTTCGAACCACGCCGACCTCAGTGCCCGGTCGACAGTCTTCTCATCCTTCGTATATGTGGTGTTCGGGTGTCTCTCTTGTGCCTCTATCAGCTTGCCACAACACGCGTTGCCAACCAGTTTGAATATCTCCGCCAACACCGTCTTGCTCTTGTCTACGTCCCCCGTCCGTCTGGCAGCGGTGACCTCTTCCACGAACCATTGAAACGGTTTGCGGGCGTGTAGTCTATCACCCTATGCACCGCCTTGATGATCAGACCGTGCTCCAGATACCACTTTAGCAGTGGGGAGTATATGATCATCTTCTTGGCGGACATTGCCCCCACGAGCTTTCTCTGTCCTTCGACCCTTTTCCTCCCGGTACCGGCCAGGTAGTCCTTCATGTGCTGCGGAACATCGTTCTCATCGATTTCTCGATTAACAAACAGCGGTGACATTTCCGAGAACTTGTCTCTCAACGTTTCCGGGACCTCTATATCCAACTCCGCAAATCCGAACCACTTTTCACTCCTGACCTTCCTCACGAAACAGTCTATATACGACTGTCTTTCCGGGTCGTCACACGTCCATATCGTCTCCTCCCCGCACGGCATGTCTTTCGACAGGGTAGACAGATACAGCGCATTGGCGTCGTACCCCATCACCGCCTTGCACATCTTCTCCTCCCGACTACCTACCTGACCCCTGATCGTCGACCTGCCAGCCTCTGCGTATCTGGAGAACACTATGGACGGTCCACCGACCAATCCCTGCTTCATCATCTCATAAGTTTCAGACTTCGGCGACCACAGCTCGGGTGTGTCCGCCTTCCCATCGATCGTCCCACGAAGTAGGTACTGAAGGGAAACACCGGGCAGAGACACAGCATCCTTGAGTATATCCACCACCTCTTCCTCTGTAGAACTCCGTCATCTTAGTCAGAGCCTCCAGGAACGGTCCGACATCCAAGTCGTTGTAGTGTTGCAACCATTCCTTGAACGTCTTCATCCCATTTTCTTGGAATACCTTCTTACACTCTTTCCACTCGGACAACGACAGTAGGAACTCACCCTTCAACTTCGAGTACCACTCGGGATAGTCTGGCAGCCCCGGATGGTCGAGCTTGTCCGCGCTATCGAACCACTCGTACGGGAAGTGAGACTTTATCGTTTTACAGTCGTACGCCTTAACCCATCGGTCGTACGTGGTACCGGGTCCCAGATACTGGATGATGTCGAGAAATCTAAACTCTGGGGTAAACAGAAACATCGTCGTGCTGGCTCTCTTTCCGACCATCACCTTAGTCACGGTGGCCGCCAACTTCTCGACAAAGTACTGCTTGATGAGGTTCAGGTCGTACCTGCTACAGTTGAACCCCACCACCGGGACTTGGTCAATCCAAGAGACAATCTTTGCTTGCTGAGACTTCGATAGCATATCTATATCGGCCGGCAGATACTTCTTCCTAACCCCCTCCCTGATTGCCTTGCCTCTCATCTGTAGCTCGGTCACGAACTTCTCGACTAGCGTGTCAGGATCTCGTTCGCAGATGTGGGTTATCCCTTCATGCATCGTATCCCCTAAAGACACAGATATAGGAACGTGCTCGACCTCGAAGGTCAGGTCTTTGGTGGGTTGAGTGGTTTTTGACTTGTCGAGATACGCCTCGAAGTCATAGACTATCTGGTGAGGGTACAGAGTCGTCTCCTCCTCGCGTGGCAATTGTGGATAGTAGGTATTAATTTTATCAAAATTATCATTCAACCACTCGCACTCCCACATCACCACCAGCTCGTAACCCGCCTTCCTTATCTTGGCGTCTTGAATTTTCGTCCTCTTGTACAGCGATCTCGCGTTACCTCTCATGCAATGCCTCGGACAACCGTGCCAGTAGCATCCGTGAAACTGAAACACGGTCTCTGTCTCGTGACAGTAACCGTCGACCGGATCACCGGCCACCCACCTCTCACCACCGTGACCACAGTCGGCGTGATGTATGTGTTTTCCCACCCTCTCCTCTTCTCTGTTCAACCATTGAATCGACCTCGCACTCGCTGATCCCTTAGGATAGAACGCCTTCTCGTAGGCCGACTGCGGTCTCTCTACCCTCTTACCTGGACATGTCACCACGGTCTTCCCACCCATGCAGGTGGTCGCGTGCCTGTGCATGTTACACGACTTTGTGAACCGTTGTTGGCATCCGGAGCACCCGTACTCGTTCGTCATCTTGCGGAGGTTCGTTATGAGGAACGAGTGACCTCCAAACATTCCTATCGTCATTGTCTTCTCCCCAACCGCGTCGTAGTTTGCCGGACACTTCATTAGGTACCACACTCCCTCATCGGTGGGCTCGTAAACGCGAATGCCCATCTTGAAGTGCTCTTCGACCTTCTTAATATCTTTCAAGGGAATTCCCTTACTATCCGGTCCGTTATCGTGACCGAGATATTCGTTAGCTAGAGTTCGTGCATTCTCACAACAGCGGTCTGGTCTCCTTCCACGGTGGATGGCTATGCACCTAAACAGACACAAGTAGTCGTCGTACGTGTCGACGGAATACATTCCCTTTTTCTGTCTTAACCAGTCTGGGAGTTTTCCCGCTCCCATGAGAAGTTGTTGAGCGTCGATGATCATCTTCACCTCGACCGATATCCAACGAACGAAGGTCCATTTTGTGTTTGGTCTATCAACTTTGTCGATGTCCATTCGACCTTTCTCTCTATCGGATATCCAGCTCTCGGCTTTGGCGATCTCGTTTATCCACGGACTGCCCTTTGATTGTTTGTGATAGATCATAGTAGCGTCGGTCTCTATGTTCCTAATACGATACGAGCACGAATACCTCAGATAACACGCCGTGGTCATCTCTGGACGAATTTTATTCATTATGCGATTAGCGATCTCCCCATCTACCCACCTCTCGAAAGTCCATACTATCTTCCTCCTACCCCTATCAACAGTTTCCCTAACTTCGGCTTCTTCGGCGAGAATCCTGGGACCCTCCTCCACCAAAGCTCTGGCGATATCTCTCCTACTCTTAGGAGGTCTCCCAACCAACCCTTGATAAATCTTATTGTAGTGCGCCTTGAATAGTGGTTTTCTACGCGCGCTGGGATCTTCTTTTACACGCTGCGCGTAAGCAGTGGCGCGCAGACTGGCCGTCGTCTCGTTCTCCAATTTCTCGGAGCGTTTTTCAGGGTCAGCGGGCAGTCGTCCGGTCGAAACCGCACGTCGCAGCCTCTCCTCGTAGACGATGGCTCGCGCGTCACTTATCCTATCTGCTATATCTTTCTTGAGTCTCAAACCTCTTAGGGAAATTCCCCAACTCTTAGCTTGCTCTCTCATTTGCTTTATGGTAGACATTATACTGAGTATAACCAATAGATTTTTATCTTCAATAGGGTGTAAGTTTATTTGTAATAAATGTATGACAGATTGCTGTAATATACTGAGTATAACATAGGGATTCTTATCTCTAATAGGGTGTATCTTCTCATGTCATAAATATATGGACTCGCGGTTGATGAAAAATATGTTCTCATACATACCCGCCGAACAGTAGGTGTGTTTTTAAAAAAATTATGCTTACTCCCCCTTTGTGTTTGGAAAAATTAAAATTATGCCTACTCCCCCCTTCGTGTTTTGAAAAATTAAAATTACTCCCATTCTCATAAATATTCTCATAAAAATGGAGGAAAATCTGAGTAGTATATAAGAGTCATTAATTATAGCACCACCCGGTGGGAGGCACCACGTGTAGCCGGTGGCTTCCAGAGGGTGGTGGTATCATTTTGACTCTTATATACTACTAGTTTACTTCTGTTTTGTGAATGAAATAGTTGGCCCCGGATCGAGTATATTAAAACATACAAATGACGTCATTGGGGAAACAGCTGACAAAACTTTCAATGTATGGAAGCCCAAACTTGTTAGAATTTGTTTTTGTCGTATTTTCAGTACTTGCATTAATATGGGTATTAATCTACGCTGGATGTGTTATACTGTCATTAATTTGTTCCCTGACTGTAATTTATCACTTTAAATACTTACTTATTGACCCCCTTCCCTGAACGTAGAATTGACACTCATGTTGGCGTGTATTGGCCACCATAGACAAATGTCAATCAGGCCGAATTCGGGAATGTCACTAAAATCCGCTGTAAATCCATCGATAGAATGAGGATTAACATCAGTTAGACCCACACGAGCGAGTTTTGTTTCGCACAGGTGTCGGTGAGTTTAGAGTTTAAAAATAGACTGTCGGAAGGTCAAACTTGATATCGTTTTAATGTGTGTTAAACGCGTCGCGTGTTTCGGAGAGTATTCGGAGGGAGCTAACTCTGCCGAAAAATATAGCCTGTTACTAAATTTAGCGATGACCGCACGATTTGTGCCGCAAATGGGGGCAAATCACGCGCAACAAAATAATCCGATGTATTTTTGTACGTAGAACATCCGTTGTTGATATTGTGCAGTGCAAAGTAGTTTTTCATAATATTATTTTCAATTAGCGGTTGCGTATGACAGTTAAACGTTGAGTAACACAATGCATTTTGTTGTTATGGTTACTCCAATATATCACTACGGACCATCGCATCGAGGGGGGTCTGGGGCGTGGCTAACTATCGGAGGCGATCCCAATACATAGGTTTACCCTATGTGAAAATTGACCGCATGTCTGCCGATTGCTCGTCGCTTATCCTGGGATTACCCAGCGGGCCCCCTATAGGCATCGGGCGTGCCCATTCACGTCAAATCCGTCGCCTGATTTCTCCCCGACCTCTACACATCGCACGCTGCCTTTTGTGACTGAGATATTATACGCTACGGTCCGATAATGGGCACAGGCATTACATCAAGGTGTATGATCACGCGGTTACAACAGCAACAACAATTACTGAAACTTCGAGAAATCAGGCGACGATTCAAGGTACGTATTATTTTATGTTGTCCTTATTACGTAACGGATCTTAATGAAATATGGCGCATGAAACGCGTCTTGTTAGGCTGCATTTGGTGGTCTCGGTACTTTGGCCCAAACTTCTGTTGTCTTTGCGAAGAATTTCGTGAATCGATTTACTGACACGGAAATCGATTCTTCGCAAAAACAACATAAGTATGTGCCGAACTCCCGGGATAACCAAATGCAGCTCATGAAGACGCGTTTGCTGCGCCATATTTCATCAAAATAAGTTGCATATTAAGGAAAATATCAAATAATACTTACTTTGCAGTGGGCGCGCTTTCAGCACTTTCAGTCGTTGTTGTTGTTGTTGTAACCACATGATCATGCACCTTGTACATGAGTACAGTAGCATTTTCATTTGCGTTTGTGTTCCCAATGGACAACAAAAGTGAACGTGGTCCAAACGTGGTCAAAAACGTAGTAGAAACGCGTGTTTACTGTATTCCTATATCAGTCAATCAAATACAGTAGAACCTCTCTAAACAGGTCTCCAGGGTGTCCGGCTTAGAGAGGTTTCACTGTAAATTTGATCATTATGGGCCATAGTTGTGTGCTATGCGATCACGAACAGACATTACCAGTTGAGATAAATGACCAAGAAACTAATAACAAATCAGATCACATGTGTTTTTGTATCCGGTTTTGAGAGGTGCCGCTGTAACTGTAGTTTCGTTTGAGAACGTTTTTCCGAGCTCAAACCGCTTTCCGTTTTCTGGGTTTCGTAGTGAATGAAAATGCCGTTGTTTATTCATGTCATCGCATTCCCTCTCAATCCACGCGCATGCACATTGCAACTGAAACAAAAATGCAAAACGTGTTTTCATAAAACGCTGCACATGCGCAGTGATATAACACGGTTAAGTATTGTTTTCGTCGGAAACGTTTCCCCGTTGTTTGTATCACTGAGCATGCGCAGTGAAGATACAATGGGGAAACGCACAGAAACCACAAACACTGGTTTTCTGGGGCCCGTTTCACTAAACTTATTACGATAAAAATGTTCGTACGTAGCTTTTTATCAATTTGCTTCTCACATTAACTTGGTTAACTAACGTTACCATTGTGCACATTCATGCACACACCATCACATGTGAACACATCCACTAACATTTTTCAGACATCGGCTGACAGTGAAAATATTCTCAACTTAAATTTTGCATTTACGCACTTCGTATCCTACGAATTTTAGTGAAACGGGACACCAGCAAACGTAGCGCAAGCGTGGACCAAACGTGCACAAAACGTGGACCAAACGTGGGTCACACCAAAACGCCATGTGTAATATTTAAGGCTTGGTCACAACGAACCCACGATGCATTTGTGCCACGAAACGACAGAAAATTTGGGCAAATCGTGGTTCATCGGGGGTCGTCGCAAGACAGTCCTACGAAATTTTGAGCATCGTGGCATCGACTTGCCGTCGTGAGGCAAAATTGGACATGCACCTTTTTTGTTCGACGATTTTTTTGTGGTATCTATGTCTTGTGGCTGTCGTGAGTCTGTCCTACGACAGTCTTGCGAATGTCTTGCGATAAATATATTGTCGTGGGTACCAGAAGAAAATTGTTTAGTCAAACAATCTTACGACTGTCGCACGACTGTCCTACGACTGTCTCACGACTGTGACAGGACAGTCGTTAGACATTTGCAAGATTGTCTCACGAATATTATATTTCGAGGCTCGTACAACATTGCAAGTCTGTCGTGCGTTAGTCGTGCGTTAGTCTTGCAACATATTTTCGTTTTTTGAGGGGTATATAGCTCAGACGAATGAACGCTTGGAAAAACTGTCTGTCGTCGCTGAGAGAGGATGGCTATTCCACCTGAGCGACTACGCCTGGCCCTGCTGAGGGGGCGTCTGGCGGAACTCCAGCACCAGCATAATATAGTGCTGTTGGCGTTGAATTTGCAAAAAGTGGAATAAAATAAAGTGACAAATGTAAAACATTCGGGCAGAACTTAAAGGTTTCCACTGAAAAATTTCGACAGCAAATGGCAGGCAACAGACCGGGCCTCGCTATATAGTCGGGAGACGGACGCGCGAGCGTCCCACGAGTGACCCACGACTGTTATGCGGTAGTCTTGTTTGAAAAACAGCCCCCCGACAATGCCAGACAACTCACGATGGTCCCACGACTGTCGCACGACTGACTTGCGACACACCCACGACATAACCACGACATATTTTTTTTTCTGTCGCGTCCCCATCGCCAAACCATATTTAATGTGTCGTAGCCCTTGTGACCACTCGAAATAGATTTCGGGCAAGTTGCAAGATCTGGCCACGACAAATATTTTATGGGTCTACCACGACAAAATTTCGTACGATCCGTTGTGCCCGGGGCTTAAACTCAGAACAAAAACCCAGTCACTATTGTACAAAATGTTTATAATACTTGTGGGACGGTGATCGGCTATCAGACTAACAGTTTACAAAAGAAATAAGCACACGTGACCACAAGTATCACATCGGTAATGATGAGACAAAACTGAAGACGCATTGCATGGCTGCAGCTATAGTATGTTGCTGAATGGATGCAAGTACGGCTCAGTAACACATGGATAATCATAATCTGAATTCTATGACTGTAACGCAGGGCGACTTACGAGACAGGGAATTCGTGTTATGATAATCGGAACACATAATGGCTTTCCAAATAACGCGACAGTATCCATGTGGCTCGATTAACCCGAATATTCTGTATGTAACGCAGGGCGACTTACAGTGTAAGTCGCCCTGCGTTACAGACAGAAAATGCGGATTACGAAACGGTGTGGCTGCAGTATAATCGGATAAGAAGCGCCGGGGACCTGCAGAATTAATCCGAAGATATCCGATTGTAGCGTCTTACCAGCTGCTGCCCACGTTTGTCCATCTCAGGACAAAAAGGCACAACCGGCATATAACCAACTCTGCCAGGATATTAAAGGTACATGCCCACTCAGTAGGCACAAACTGTTCTTTATAGGAATTAATTAAGTGTATAATTGTGTCACTCTTCCACCAGTTCTAAAGATTACAAGTGCCCGTTATACATATATAATCATTTAGTCATATATATTTTACTGATTGTGACGCGCGGTGGTATCAGGCTATTTTCATATGCAAATGAGGCATGATATTTTTTAATTATTTATACTAATTAAATACGTCACCTGAAAAAATAGTCCGTTCACATTTTAAGGAAACACGGTTGTTGCCGCTGATATCAGTGTGAAAATTTACGTCTCATATAAAATATATAATAATGCCAATCAACACGTGGGGTAATGGTGAATGAATTTGTATATTGCCAGGAAATGTCTCAGATGGTGTCTCTGATATAAAGAATATGTTGTGCCTACTGAGTGGGCATGTACCTTTAAAGTGTTTCTCATTATATGCGTCATCCCTATGGAAACGGCCAGCCCGAGTTTACTTATGAACAGAAGTACTTCCGAATTCCTATCCGTTGTCCTGGCTTTTCTATGTATGATTAGCTAAATTATATCATATATTCTACTTCGCATTTTTGTTCTGTCTCAAACGCCAGAAGAGGTGAGACTGGCTGATGACTGGAAAACACAAAGATGACCGAGTTGGCCACTCCACGTGCCGTATAGGATACAGTAACGCGGCAGTGTTCACATATATGTTATACATACATTTGTATATTCCATCATATTTGCGAACCAATCAAAGGATGATTAGGTAGGTATAGACCGGGGGCCGTTTCACTAACGAACTAAGCAAGTGCTTTTGTCATAAGTTATAACTTTAAAACTCTCACCCCAATCTTGTAAAATGTTTCACGTCGAACTAGGCCCCGGATTCCTTACAGTTTCCTATTCAGCTACGTGCAAAAGATAGTACATAAACACATTTTCGTCCAGTAGCCGGCGCAAATTACTAGACGATAATGCGTTAATGCGATAGCTCTAAGTTGAGTGGCATCTCGTCAAGAAATCGGTGTATTTTTCGACCTGAAACATTTTACGCCGGCGTGGAGTCCAGGGGCCCGTTTCACTAAACTTCGTACGACTAAAATGTTCGTAAGGGCAAAATATTATGATAGTCTGTAAATTTCACATTAACATTGTTTTCTTGTAAATAATTATTTGATTTACATTTATTGAGCCTATGCTCAATAAATGTAAATCCATAAATTTAAATTTACAGACGATCTTAAATTTGCACTTACGAACATTTTAGTCGAAAGAAGTTTAGTGAAACGGGCCCCTGGACTGGAGATATTTTCATTCCAATTATGTAAACAATAATTGCTACTTGACATTTTGTTCGGACAGTAACCAATACTGTGCAAGAGGTATTAGCAGAAAGCTTTTCCAGTCACTAAACCGGACACCCCGTTTTATCTTCACTGCGCATGCTCAGTGATACAAAATCGGTGAAACGTTTCCGATGAAAACGCTGCTGCTTTTCATCGGAAATATTCAACCGCTTTTATACCTCTGCGCATGTGGTGTTTCAGTTAAGGACCCGTGAGACCCCGGATCATTTTATGATTCATGCATAATTGCTTCGTAAATGTAATGGGATACATGCATAACATACATTTCTATATCCTACACGGTGCATAGCGTTGTCATGTCGGCCGTCGTAGTGTGTACAAGACATCGGCCAGTTTTACCTCTTATGGCGTTTGACACATACCACTAATAATATGACAAACACATGTATGCAACATCATGGGGAGACATCGGACTACAGCGTGCTATGCCTTGATTTCATTAATGTTATATACACATTCTGATATCTGAAGGATGTGTTGACCCTTTGATAAAATGTTTGATAATTCAGTAAAGACTGTGTAATAGCAAGAACAATACACAGTGTTGTAGATATATACCTGTATTACCATATATACTGTATCGATTCTGGTGACTTGTAAGCAGTTATCTGAGTGTATTGTTACTACTGTCTACTTGCCTGCTATGCGAGTAAATGCGGCTTTTACCTGTGTCAGATGTACTTCTAATAATAAACAGTGCATCAGTTTGACATTTTTACACATTGAAAATGTGTTCATTATATAGTTTGATGTAGAGTGATCGTAGAAAAGCTCAGAAATCTAGCTTTTTGTGTAGTCTGCTGAAATAATATGTATAGGACGTTGTCTTCCTACGTAACTGGGGCCCGTTTCACTAAACTTCGCACGACTAAAATGTTCGTAAGTGCAAATTTATGATAGTCTGTAAATTTCACATTAACAATATTTTCTTGTAAACAAGTATTGGATTTACATATGCAGCCTATGCTCAATAAATGTAAATCCATCAATAGCAATTTTCAGACGATCCTAAATTTGCACTTACGAACATTTTAGTCGTACGATGTTTAGTGACGTATTGCACCAAATTGTATTAGTACAGGTTAGACATACATTATATAGATATTCAGTCACATGTATGATTCTACTACATTTGAAACAAATGGTCATGTTCTATAAAGTCAGCCCTTAAAACCTGTTGTGCGTGGTTGTTTCAATGCGCATGTGCATATGGTTGTTAGACGACATTCTACGGCATTTCCACTGGATAATAAAACCAGAAAACGGATAAGAAACGCTCGTTGGGAACATGTTTGGTTTACTTTTGGTCCATGTTTGGTCCACGTTTGGACCGCGTTTGGTCCACGTTTGATCCACGTTTAGACGGCGTTTGGTCCACGTTTGGGTCACGTTTGGACGGCATTTGGTCCACGTTTTTTCGAAGTTGGACCAGGTTCACTTTTAGTTTCGAATGGGAACACAAACTGTATTTACGCCGGGGGAATCCCCGTCCAGATTCCTAAGTCACAAATCACAGGTGCATGACATAGCAGGCCATACTGTTACCATGACTTGTGTACATATAGATAAATTGACATTTTCCTGTAGCCGATACATGCACACATATATGTATGTGTAATACATGAATAATGATTCCATGGTTCTATGGCGGTTAGTGTGGACCCAGATCAGACTGCGCGCATGCGCAGGCTGATCTGTGTCCACACTGGTCGCAATAGCAATATCCCCCGTTTTAACATGACGCGCTGCAGGTAAATATGTTTTTCTCATCATAGATCTTGCTCTTTTGTACCTGTATTGTTAGATCACGGATCCCTCAAAACACCACCAGACTCGCACCTCCGAATGTTACCGAAACATCCGTTGATTTCCGGAAATAAACCATATTGTGATGAAAGTATACATTTTTCAAACAACGCTAATCGATGTTATTAGGACATACACTGTTCTCCATTAACATATGTGGATGTGACTGGAGAAATGGGGCTTTAACCATTGGTTTTGCGACCAATGTAGATCCAGATCCGCATAGTCAGATCAGGGTACACACTGTTGGCAATTCCATCAGTGAAACACCCGGCATGCTTCCAGAAAGCAATACAGATCGTTATCAGGCTACCGGAGTATGCTATTTGATCAGGAGCTAAACTGGTCACAGATCACAGGTCCCATAAGCCCCAGTTCTTCATTTCTTGATAACTTTTATAGCGTGAACTTTGCTGTTTTCATTATGCAATCATTTAACAAATATAAATAATACTAACTGCATTTTTAGTAACACTAATTTCAGAATAATGCCACGATCTCCCACACATGCCCGCCCGTCAATAATAAATACGAGTGGGCTCACCTCCGACTCTACAGAGTTGGATTGTGTCTTGCATTGATCTCATATTTGAGACACGCCATGTGAGTTTGTACCTTCGGACATATGCAGCCTATGCTCAATACATGTAAATCCAATAATTGTTAACAAGAAAACTTTGTAAATGTGGAATTTACAGACTATCATAATTTTGCACTTTAAATTTAAATGGGCCCCAGAAACATAGACATAATATGTTGTTTTCACGAAAAGCAAACACTAATAATAGCAGTAGTACAAATATGGTTAATTGCTGTCTGTTTGGAATATGTTTATTTTCGGGGTACAGGACTAAGCGCCAAGTTGTGTATGTATTTCTTACACATACGTGCTACTTGTTTTGTTGTGCTTTTTTCTGTAATTAATGTTGTCTGCTGTGGTATTACGTACGTTGAGTAACGTATTAACGTACACTACGGAATCATAAGAAAACAGGCATGTCTGTGTCTTCGTTGTTTCGTTTCGGCTTATATTTAAGGGTGGGAATTGGCTCGAACACCTTCCATACCCGGGATATAGCCCAGTAAAGAAGCAGGCAGATGGTAGTCGGTCTGGTTGCGGCTGTGACTGGAGGAATAGGGCTTATGGAATTTGTGATCAGTTTTTGCTCCTGATCAAATAACACTCTCCTGAAGCCTGGTAATTAGAGGTTAATACGTGGCTTGTTTGATATCGGCCTAGGTATCGGCCCGAGGTAACTTGGTATCAGCCGAAGGTCGAAGGCTGATACCAAGTTACCGAGGGACGATACCTAGGCCGATATCAAACAAGACACGTATTAACGTCTTTATTACTTATATTACTTATATATCAATTTCATAATCCTATATTAAAATCTATGCCGTTATCCATGATTGAATGATGAAATACAGAGCCTACAAATTTAAATTCCCGGCATCTGTCAAAATTTACGCAGCCGATAAAGTAAACATACGCAATGCGCATGCCCAAAGGAACTGGTTTAATACGCGCGCGAGACATGGTATCGGACTGGAAGCGGCGGTATCAAACTAGTAACGATGGTATCAGACTAGAAATGGCAGTATCAGACTAGAAGTTTCAGTATCAGACTGGAAAACATGCCGTACATGTATCAGCCTTTTGTGTGTATGTTATTGCTGTAGGCAAACACAGGCAATTTCTAGGCACACATTGATATCTAAGTAATAACTATATATATTCCTTGCTACAAACATGACGGGTGTTTCATTGATTAAATGGCGAACAGTGCAGATCCTGATCAGACTGTGCGAATGCACAGTCTGATCTGGATCTACACTGGTCGCAAAACCGATAAGCCCCGTGTCTGCAGTCACAGCCACATTTCACAGAATAGCAATACTAGTATAACATGTTTTATAAAATGCTGTGTGTGCTTTATTCTCTGAGATAAGTAGGAAATCCATTATCCGCTGTATACTGTACAAGAAAGCACAATTTGTGAAACTCAATGTTTTTAGCCTTTACAGCGTTGATAGCGGGGACACGAGACGAGAGAGCTGAAAAGGTGGACTGAAAAGGTGGCGTATAAATGATGACTGCGAAAATATGACAGGTAAGGATGCTTATCACATCAATTTCCATATAACCAGCTATTAGTATGAGAAGAAATATGGCTGTGCTGGAGAAATGGGGCTTATTGGATTTGCGACCAGTTTTGATCCAGATCAGACTGCATTCACACAGTCTGATCAGGATCTGCACTGTTCGCAATTCTATCAAAGAAACACCCGTCATACTTCTAACGGGCAAAATAGAGCGCTATTAGGCTACAAGACTGTGCCATTGGATCAGAAGCTACACTTGTCACAAACCCTATAAGCCCCGTTTATCCAGTCAGAGCCACAAATAAGCCAGCTTTTGTCAGATCTCGCCCCCAGTAGATTCTCTGATGCGGCGCTAGAACAATACCTGCAAGAAAGATATATTGGGACGCGTGGGAAAGCGGCACACATTGCGAAATCGCGGTTTTTTGTTCTAGATAACAAGGTGTATAATCACGTGGTACTAACAACAACAACCAGTACTGAAACTTCCAGAATCCATCTGATTCAAAGTACGTATTCGTGTATAACGGATTTTGATGAAATATGGCGCATCAAACGCGTCTTGTTGAGCTGCATTTGGTGGTCTCTGTATTTTCATCCAAACTTATGTCGTTTTTGCGAAGAATCGATTTCCGTGTCTGCCGACACGGAAATCGATTCTTCGCAAAAACGGCATATTAAGGAAAATATCAAATAATACTTACTTTGGAGTGGGCGACGTTGTTGTTGTTGTAACCACGTGATCATGCACTTTGGATAACGTCACGCGGAGAAACAAGCTCTGAGAACAGTAACATACATTGCAACCTCTCTGTAATGGACACCCATAACTATCTGGGTTTAATCAGGTTGAAACAACGGTCCATGGCCTACAATTGCATTACATATCTATAAATAAAAATAAAATCAACAATGTTCGTTTTAACTCCCTGTTATATGTGACAGGAGAAGTGGTGCTTATGTGATTTCTAAACAGTGTAGATCATGATCAAATAACACAGTCCTGTAGCCTGATATAGAGAATAGTAGGTTAGTGCCGTGAATGGGAAAACATATCTGGCAAGGCTGAGGAAACGTGATGGGCGAGGCTCTGCCGAGCACATCCAGTTTCCGTGCCGCGCCAGATATGTTTTCCCATTCACGGCACTAACCTACTATTCTATTTATCCCGTCAACACCTACAAATGGCTGTAAAATGCAAAAATAGTATTGACTGGATATCAAAAATGTTTCACGGCACCGTGTTTCACGAAACATACGCACTGTGTTGACGGGATACAACGATATATGCTGCTTGTTAGAAGCATGACGGGTGCTTCATTGATGGTGGAATAGTCAATATTGCAGATCCTGGTCAGATTGTGCGGATGCACAGGCTGATCTGGATCTACACTGGTCACTAAACTTCGTACGACTAAAATGTGCAAATCTAGAATCGTCTGGAAATTTCAATTGATGGATTTACAGTTTATTGAGCAGCATATGCTCAATAAATGTAAATCCAATAATTGTTAACAAGAAAACATTGTTAATGTAAAATTTACAGATTATCATAAGTTTACACTTACGAACATTTTAGTCGTACGAAGTTTAGTGATTGCTAAGTTATAGATGCATGGTGAATGTAGTTATATTGTTGACGTCATAAGATAGGACGTTACCATGGTTATGGTGAATACGGCAGTTGATACCCGAACTAATGTTAACCCTTTCAATAACAGAGCCCTCTTTCCTAATATTTGCAAACCGTGTAGATCATGATGAGCCGGCCCGTAACGGGCCGTCTCATCAAGATCTGCACCATTTGTGGATATTATTTCATGTTTACAATGCGATCCCCTTTTGTCTGCATAATGGAACAGTCTCAAACTTAACATGAACTATTCTGGGAAACTGGGTAGGTTTTGCTCCAAAAAGTTGAACCGATGCTTCGCTTCGTATATAATAAGTAAATTCGCTTAATTAATAAAGTGGAACCCCGTTAAACCGGACACCCTGAGAGGTCCCCAGGATTTAGCGAGGTTTCACTGTAAATCAGGCGTTTCATTATTCCGAGCAATAGTTGTGTGCTATGTGATCACGAATATGCATTATCACCTGAGATAAATCACCAAGAAACCCATCAAAATTATGATCACATACGCTTCGTGTTGTCGGTTCATAAAAATAACTACTCCAGTAAGAACCTCTGTTTTCACAATGGCTAGTCATTTCATTAGCAGCCTCTAAACCGGACACTCGGGAACATAATAATATTTACCGCCCTACACGTGTTTCACTGTTATGTATCTCTGTCTGTTTACAATGATTGTTCATGATTGCAATGTGCCATGCATCGTTAACATGTCTGATTTACAGTGGAACATCTCCGGTTTGGAGGGGTTTCCAGTGACGGATCTATAGGAGGGGGAGGGGGGGGGGGGGTTGCGGGGTTGCACACCCCCCCCCCCCCGGTTCAGCCACGGAGTGTACATAGATCATAGTTTACCACCAGTTGGAGTCTGAATTTAAATGCCGTAAAACACAGGAAAATGCATTTCGAAGAGCTCAACGATAGGACAACCCACTAGTTGCGCACGGTAACTCTTGCAACTATTCCCGTAGCTAGCTACGGACGGTACGGGAGTAGATTGCAAGAGGTACCTTCGCAACAAGACAACCTCCCCGTTCCCCAAATGCTGGATCCACCCCTGGTTCCACTGTACTTTCTCAGCAGCCAGTGAAGTGGTTATACATGTACGTATGTAAATACCTGTTGGAAGCAGAGGTCATTGTATTGTTATTTACTATTACATGTTTATACCTATGTTTGTTTACAAATGTATACAGCAGTATTGACGTCATACAATAGTCGTTACCATGGATACTAAAGGCGATACCCGAAATAACGTTAAATATGATTCTAGTAATTCGTTGTATTGTACATGTACATATTAAAGGCAATGTGTCTCACATTACATGTTTTAACCCGAATGGTCTGTCTGTAAGGTTATAATACACCAAATAGTTTTACTATATAATTTAACCGAATGCCATCCAATAAGGCCAGTCTCTCCTACTTTCACTATTCCTACGGGTGCTGTGGGACCTACTTGTACATGACCTGCAGCCAGTCTGCACTGGTTCAGCATGAATTACACAATAGGTTCACTTACTCCTAAGAAAGAAAAATCCAACCTCGTCATATCCCCCAATATTGTTTACATCTTTTGGCCACGGAAACTCAGTTTACATCACGTGACCAACAGGTTCAGGGTTTACTTTTAAATGCTACTAATATGCTGAAAACTGGTGTTAACAGCATCCCAAATGTCCCTCAAGTGGAAATATGTAGTAATAGATCAGTATTTGCAAGCAAACTGTGTCTGTGACCTCAAAACGCCCGCGCTATTTTGTTTATACCGGACTACGTCTACCTCCTATGTGATTTCTTTGTTTTTTGTATTTCAATTTTTAATTCTCTTTGTTACATATAATACATACATGTGCATACACAATGTTTACAATGCATTTGTACAGAAACGATTAAACACTTTATAGAGATAATATATACATGTACATACACAATGTTTACAATGCATTTGTTCACAAAATGTTAAACAATTTATGAAGATAAACAGTGTTTTGTGTCTTAGTATATGTGACATGTAACAACGAGTTTTTATTTTGATGATGTGAGTGGTGGTGTGAGTATAAATGGGTGTGGGGGTTGGGTCTCGGTTTAAAAAAGGAGGGATACTATTTTTGGCATTGTATATATATATATGTGTGTGTGTGTGTGTGTGTATAAAAAACTAATTTGTAGGTACTTTGGCAAATTTTAGTTTAGCGAAAATCATTCCATTTTGCATTAAATTGCATCAATTTATCTTTCATTGTCGCGATTTTTTCTTCAATCAGGATTGTTTTTTTGTAAATACATATTAAACGAGTTTAGTATTGGCAATATTGAGCAACATTTACATTTGAAGATAACATATTTTGCTAGAAGGATAATGAAATTGATTAGAACTGACTTTTGTTTGGATACTACGTTAATATTACAAAATGAGATGTTTTCGTAGTTTAGATTCGTATTGTAATTTAGTTTCGATTTCAATAGTTCATCTATTACCGACCAAAAGGTTTGGATAGTTTGATATTCCCAAAACATAATTATGTTTATTTGAGTCTACGTTCATATTACAAAATTCACACAGATTTGATGGTTTCAAGTTACATGCAAATATGAAGGAGTTGTTTGGTATTATTCTCATTAGGTATTTGTACTGGAATGCTCTTAGTTTTGTGCTAATAGTACATTTGATAGGTGATATAAATATTTGCTTCCATTCAACATTTTGAATATTTAATTCATTTTCCCATTTAACGGTGTGTTTTAGTATAGGTAATTGCATTGCATCGATTTGTTTGTCATATAGCATCTTATTAGCCGTTTTATTTTTCAAAAGTTTTGAAATTAGATATTCAGGTGTGACTGTGTTAATACTTTCTGTTCTAAGTGTTTCTTTCCATTCGTCTTTAATATTACCTATTAGTGTGAAGTACTTTAAAAAATCTCCATTGTTCAAATTGTACAAATCTTTCAGTTCATTAAATGTATAGACGTGTTTTGTTCTGTAATCGTAAATATTTTTTATATACATTATCCCTTTATCGTACCAGTCTTTATAAAACAATGTATTGTTGTTTTGTTTGATATTAGTATTATTCCATAATATTTCATCAGCTATGACAGGATGTTTATGTCTGTAGTTAATTTTACTCCACGATGTAACAATCTCACCTAAAAAAGTATACTTTTTGATTATCAGTTTTGCATCAACTTGGTTAAAATTGCATTTGAACAGTAAATCACCACCATGCTTGTTCAATTCATTGTTATAAGCTGTTTTCCATTGATTTTGTGATCCCTTTAATCTTTTTATCCAAGATGCTTTTAATGAATGCAAAAAGGCGTGAATATTTATCATTTTTAATCCACGATTTTCGTAGTTTTGAATAATTGTTTTTCTACATATTTTATCAGGTTTTCCATCCCAAAGAAAGTCGTACATATATGTATTAATTTCTTTAATGATTTCATCGGAAGGATTTTCTAGTACTGTTAGCGGATACACCAGTTTAGGGAATGCAAACGTTTTTAATACCGCTATTTTTCCTATTAGTGTTAGGTTCCATCTTTTCCAGCTATTAAGGCAGTTCTGGAATGACTTAATTTTGGGTGTTAGATTTAGTATTTGCAGTTTTGTTTTATCGTTTGTAAAAGTTATTCCTAAAGTAGAAGCTTGTTCATTGGACCATGTATATAAGTTATTGTTGCACCATTTTTTATTGTTATATCTAGTTACTCCCAATTTTAAAATAGTACATTTTCCTTTGTTTAATTTCAATCCAGATACATTTGCAAAGTGTTCTAATGTACTAACAAGTTCTTTAAACGATTTGTTTTCTGTTCCATCAAGTGTGAAGCTTGCATCATCTGCGAATGCATCATCTGCGAAAAGTGTTTGTTTTATTTCTTCCCCACCAAAAAATTGACCTTTAATATTTTTATTACTGCTAATTTTGCGTGACAATAGTTCTATGCATAGAATGAAAATGTATGCTGATAAAGGACAGCCTTGTCTGACGCCTTTTTTAACATTAAAGAAACTGGATAAATGACCGTTATTTGTGATACAGCTTTTAGCATCTTTGTAAAATAGCGCTACCCATTGAATTAGCGAGTTGCAAAAGTTGAGATGCTTTAGACATTTAATTATAAATGTATGGCTTAGACTATCGAAAGCATTTTGAAAGTCTGTAAAAAATATCATTCCCGTTTTATTATTCTCATTTGTGTCATCAATTATTTCCATAAGGGTTCTTACATTTTCTCCAATATATCTTCCTTTAATGAACCCTGTCTGGTTAACATTTATCAAGATGTTCAATACTTTTTTTATTCTGTTAGCTATTACCTTTGTTGCAATGTTATAGTCAACGTTTAAAAGTGATATCGGTCTCCAGTTTTCAATAAAGAGTGTATTATTGTCCTTTTGTGGTAATAGAGTAATTATGCCTTGTTTTTGGAGCTCCGTTAGCGTTCCATTTTCATACGAGTAATTTATCGAGTTGATATAATATTGCTTTATATCATTCCAGTATAGTTTATAAAATTCTGCTGTTAAACCATCGGATCCAGGACTTTTCATGTTTTTCATGTCTTTTAAAGTTAATTGACATTCATATTCGTTTATGATACCGTCACATGATTGTTTCTCATCGTCATTTAGTTTATGTTCTGTCGAATTTAAAAAGCTACTATCATTATCCAAGTTCAAGTCCTCGCTATAAATACCTTCGTAATAATCTTTAACATGATTAAAATATTGGCATGGTCTGTTTCGATGTTATTCTGTATGTTTAGCTGTTTAATTGTTCGTTCTTCTGATCGTTTTTTCTCCATGTTTGAGAAATATTTTGTATTTTTGTCAGCACCTTCCACCCATTCAGCTTTTGATCTTAGAAGTATTCCTTTTGTTTTTTCTTCATTTATGTTATCAAGTTTACTTTTTTCTAAATTGAGTTTGTCTGCTACATCTTGATTGGTTGGGTTTTCAGTTATTTGTTTTTCCAATTGTTGAATTGTTTCTTCTATTTTAGTTTCTTCTCCCTTTGTTTCTTTTTTAGTTTACAAGAGTATTTGATTGCTTCATTTCGAATTGAACCTTTTATTAGCTCCCACATCGTGTTTGGATTACACCCGTTATTATTGGTAGCAGTTTCGTGTATTGTATCTTTTATTTTTTGTTTAAATTCATTTTGTAGTAGTAAACTAATTATTTAATTTAAAATAGCCACTTCCTCTGACTGTTTGGCATAAATTCAAATTTAAAGTAATTGCCGAATGATCTGACAGAAATCAGGAAATTATGTTGCATTCTATGACCATATTTAGCATATTCGCTGTTATAAGAAAGTAGTCTAATCTACAAAATATGGGTGGTTTGTGGTTAGAATGCCACGTGAATCGTTTTTTTGTCTGGATGCCTGACTCTAAATATATCATATAAATCATTGTTCGACTTCGAAATTGAGTACATTGTTGAAATCCCCTCCTATAACCATACTTTCACTGTTATTCTCTAAAATTAATTGTTCTATTCTTGAGAAAAATGTTACGTCATCATCATTTGGTCCATATATATTTAATAATATTATTGTTGTATCGAATAATTTAATTTTTAATATCTGGAGGCGCCCCTGTATTACTTCTTTATGTTCAAGTACTTCGTATGTCGACGTTAGATTAAGTAAAATACCAATACCTTTGCTATTGGAGCTGTCTCCACTTATAAAAATGTCTTGACCCCATTGTTTCTTCCAAATTTCTTTATGTTCATGTGTACAGTGGAGTTCTTGGAGGAAACATATCGAGAATTTCTTTTGTTTTAGCCAACTAAATACTTTTTTACGTTTAATTTGATGTCCAAGCCCATTCACATTAAAACTGCATACTTTTATTTGAGTACCCATAGTTTATTGGAGTTTGAAAAACATGATTTAATTTTCAGAACTGCTTGTGAAACTTGTTTATTTGTATTATTTACCCAGATATTATGAGTTATGTTTGACCTACTTTTGTATTGCCATATTTGTACCATTTGTGAGTAAAAAATGGGGATGGGGACGGGGGAAAAGGAATGAATACGAACGTGTCTTATGTCGTGGAGTAGGTGTATATTCCGTTGGAAGAGGTTGTCGTGTGTGTTTTTTACTACAATGGTATGTGTCTTATAAAATTAAATGGTCTAACTGTGATGTTATGTGTGATAATACAACAGTTTAATTTTTTTTTCACAATGAAGTAGTTATTTTACATGCAAGATGTCTAAGTATGATAGACTGTGTAGGCAATACAGATTATTTACTAGTAAGATTCATATGTATTGTTTACAAGACATACAGTGTTGAGAAAATATAGATACCAACAAGCGTTGTGGACATAATTCCTGCAATATCATCATTGATTACGTATTTAATTTATTTTGCGATTGCTGCTGGTATCACGTCAGCTCATTAACATGGCAAAACAATGTAGTACCATATCAGACTGCGCGAATGCACGGTCTGATCTCGCGCTACACTCTTGTAATATGTCATAGTGTCCGTTTTCCCAACGAGGACTGCATTAAGGTAGTTGTTAAAATATTCTGATCTGAGCTACACTGATATCATATGATGTAAAATACATTTTGCCAAATCGGGAATTGTACATTATACTGTGCTAATGTAGTTACTGAGATATTCTACTATGAGGTTACACTGATACCATATGCTGTACGGACTATTTTGCCCACGTGAGACTTGTGCATTATACTATATTAATATAGTCACGAAAACATTCTGATCTCAGGCTACACTAGTATCATATGTTGTAAGGTCCATTTTGCCAACAGGGGATTTGTGGCTTATACTGTGTCAAGATAGTTAATAAGAAACGGTCTGATCAGGGGCTATGTTGATATCATATCTCAAGGTCTAAACAGATAAGTATTGTAAGTAACATAAGTAATGACCAGTATAGCCCCCGACTTACTAATAATGTAGGTCAATTTCACTGCATGTTTACATGGTGTGATAGTTGGTCTCCGAAAGAAAAACACAGTACAGTTAAAAAATTGTGAGACCGAATGTAGGAGCTATCCACATATTCTAGACCACGATACGTGTAAGAAATGGGGTCTCAAAACGAGCTCTATGTCAGAATTATGTATATTTACATGTCCCCGACCAGTGCAGTTCCGACTTGCCAGCACACGCATGCAGTCTAATACAGATCTGATACTTTATTGATACGTTGGTAGTGTTTTAAATGTTAAACCGTGTTTGCCCGGATCATACTGCACTGATGCGCACCCAAGCCGGAGCTGCACAGTTCGCAAACTCAACTAGACCCGGTTTCATGTGGCGAGAAAAACACAATAGTTGGTAACTAACTGACTGACCAGTTCATATAAACCAGTATCGTTACAGGAACCATTATAATATTATGACTGTGTCAACATACATATGACTAACTAATTAGTGTGGACTCAGATCCGTCTGCACAAATATGTACTTTTGTCAGAGTTCACCCTAGTGTTCGATAAACAAAACGCTAGTATTTCTAGACATGTGACTTAAGTGTGAATGTAAAATAATTTGAAGTCCAAATTGTGAACACGCTGTATTTTCTATACTGGTCAAGTCACATGCATTGACCGGTGTGTCTTAGACTAGTCATTACCTGGCTACCTATACATTAATACGGCTTGACTGAGAAGGAGCACAAAACAGCTTATACGACGTCTACGCCCAGCACAGTTCCTGATCAGCCTGTGTGCTTGCACAGACTAATCCGTTTCTATGCTGATCATGTTGTCTCCTAAATGACACTGTTTTATTTGTCCGTAGTCGTGTTGCTTATACAACTCGCTGGTTGGTTTCCCAGTAAAAGGTTAGCGAATGGCTACGCATATATCTTGAGCAAATAATTACATGGTAATTGTGTTGTATATAATTGATAGCCACGGCCTTAATCAAAAGACTGTGTTATCGTTACATTCAAATAATAATATGTGAGCCAAGTTCCTATGTGATTTCGCGCCTATGCATATGCAGCCTATGTTCAATACATGTAAATCCAATAATTGTTTTCAAGAAAACATTATTAATGCAAAATTTACAGACTATCATAATTTTGCACTTACGAACATTTTAGTCGTAAGAAGTTTAATGAAACGGGCCCCTGGTCAGAACAGAAATATGCCCCATTTTATGAAATCCAACACCATTTCTACAAATGTATTGTCTAAGCAGATGTTGTTGTAGGTGTTGTTATGCGCTGACTGTTGCCAACAGATGTATTCCCATGGCAATTAAACATGGGGAAAATATTTATATTGTGTTGCATCAATAAACGGTGATGGAATTTGCAAAGTTCCTTGACCGCGTTCCGATCTGTAAGTGTTTTCGTGTTCTAGTACTTTAGAAGCTCTCTACGGCGAACGCACATAATGCCTGGTAGAACACCCTACTGTTCACCCATTCCTAGTCAGAGCTCCAGATAAGTTTAGTTTGTATCTAAAGAGTATTGTACTCCCATATTTCAAATTCAATGCGTATTTTACTTTTATAAATGTATTATTGATTTTATTCGTTATTCAATTTATGAAACGAGTAACGCACAATTTATGCACCGATCCTCTTGTAACGTGTCTGGAACGCGGGCAACTTACACAAGGTGTATAATCACGTGGTACTAACAACAACAACAAGTACTGAAATTTCCTAAAACCATCCGATTCAAAGTACATATTCTTTTATGGTGTCCTTATTAACTAACGGATTTTGATGAAATATGGCGCATCAAACGCGTCTTGTTAAGTTGCATTTGGTGGTCTCTGTATTTCCGCCCAAACTTCTGTCGTTTTTGCGAAGAATCGATTTCTGTGTCTCCGACACGGAAATCGATTCTTCGCAAAAACGACATTGAACCACCAAATGCAGCTCATGAAGACGCGTTTGCTGTCCCATATTTCATCAAAATCTGTTGCATATTAAGGAAAATATCAAATAATACTTACTTTTGAGTGGGCGACGTTGTTGTTGTTGTAACCACGTGATCATGCACACTGTTGCATGTACAGCCAGAAGGCATATAACGTCAGAATGCTGTAAATACAGACATACCATGCTGGATAATGACACTGCTGCTCCTAGACTATACTATGCTAGTACGTGTATATACATATCTACATGTAAACTGTTTGGATGCATGTTATATGTTCTTTGTATTTTCCGTTGATTTTGATTTCATTGGCTGTGTAGTTATATTTTTATTAGCCGATCTATTTATAGATCGGCTAATATATTGGTCATCCATCGAATTCTGAAAAAGTTTGTAGCAACCCTTTTCTCCGCTATTCGGTAATCTACGAACGCGAATTTTGCTGTATCACTTCCAAATTGCATCAACCTATAAAGTTTGCATTTTTGGCAATTATCTCCGTTTAAAACTTTAAATATAGCCAAATAACACAATTTTGAATACGTAATGAGCTGAACGCCGGAAGAGATTGAACCCGGAAGTTGTTGTTGAAGTCCATAGTTGGCTCTAATGGCCATATACGCCAACATACGCCGATTATTGGGCTAATTTAAAGCTTTTATTTATTAAACAGAACAAGTTTCAGCCACGTATAATCGCGTAAAATGTGTTTATTCGGCTAATTTATAATCGACCTCTGCTCAAAATCTCCTCCGAATAGCAACCCCAGCATCTCGGGTTTATCCCATTGGATCGCGTATGCGCGTCATTTGACGCTAGTTAATATTCACAAAATGTTCCACCAATCAAAACGAAGAATTTCCCTTCATAGCGAACTTTGATTTGTTTACGTATCATGCAGGGATGGCAGGGATGCATCCAGCACGCGCGATTGCGGCAATCCCCCTTAATTATTGTCAATGCCGCAAATTATTGATTGTCTTGCGCCCGACATCGCGCAAAAAATCACGGATGGGCCCCTTTTTAAATGACCAGTGCGCACATTAATTAAAAAAACGTAATTGACTATTTAAACGAGCTGCGTATTTAAATCATTGGAAGGCGTGCAGTTCAATCGAGTTTGTGCGGCCGTTGAACGTAAGCTTCGAGTCGATTTAAACCATTTAAATCGATAAACAAGGGATAAACAAGTGACAACGTTAACCTGTTATGCTCCATTGAGAAGTAATAAGCTTATGGCAAATCATATTACTTTGGGGCCGAGCTACTAAAGTGACTGGTGTGGCATGGAAATATTGAGTTCTGATTTTGGGAATTTTCCTCATCGTGGACCCGTTTAATGCGGGATAGTGCAACCCGTTGGCCCGGCCTTAAATGACCTTAGCTGTTGATAGGCCGTTAAACACCAATACTCACTCGCTCATTCATCCCCCCCCCCCCGAGACTCAGGTAACTACTAAAATGCGGACATATATTGAACCCTGATTTGATCGGCTATTCATCTTGTTTGTTACAATGCGGGATCGTAGCTAGTTTAGTTATCTCCCGTTGAAATTATTTATAGAAATCCGGTCCAAATTGTGTTTGTATCTGCGCAATCTGATCCGGGACTGTATTATTTGCCAGATTTATATTATCACAGTTATTAATGTTATTACGAACAGAGTATACCCAGATCAGACTGCACATAAGTGCAGTCTGATCTGGGTCTACTCTATTCGCAAAACTCAATTGTTGTGCTATTCAGTAAGAAATAAACGCTGAAATACAGGAAAGGAACGAATATCTATAAATAGATTTGCAAAGGGAAATAACTAGCTACGATTCCTCATTGGTGCCGTTTCTACACATGTCACTGAAGGGAAGTATCAACATAAGTACCTGGGGTCCATTTCACTAAATAAGAAGTTTGTGAGTTCAAACTTTGTATTTAGAATAACATTTGCACTAATGTTGACCAATATTTAGTGGACATGTTCCCGTATAATGTTGTGTTCCCGTATTTCCCGTATAATGTTGTGTTCCCGTATAATGTTGTGTACCCGTAAGTCGAAAACGATAGCATCGGTTAACCAGTTAAATGTAAGAAGCAAACTCATTAAACTAATGTTTTTTTTATCGTACGAAGTTTAGTGAAATGGGCCCCTGTGACCCGTTTCATTAATTTAAACGCCATAAGACTAAAGAATTTCGTAACTGCAAGCTTAAAATTTACGAAATCACTAACACCGACAGCAGGGGGCCGTTCCACTAAACTTCGCCTGGAACTTTCAATTGACTGAGCCTATGTTCAATAATGTAAATGCAATAACTGTTTACAAGAAAAAAATATGTACGTCAAATATACAGACTATCATAAGTTTGCATTTACGAACAGTTTAGTCTCTTAACTGCAAATGTTCACATATCATGACTTATAATACACTGGAAAAAGTATTGCATTTCTAAATCACGATTAATTTTGCCAACGAATATAAATGGCTGTGTGTTTTCCTTTGAGCAAGGTCGATCGTCGTACTTCAAGGATATACAAACCGATTACACTGAGTTGCCAAAAATAAGTCGAAGTGATAGCAATGTGTCAGCGATAATATCTAGATTTATTTTAGAGCAATCCGCAGAGCAGGTAAAATGCTACCTTTCACAAAAATTAACCAATATGATCGCATAATTTTAACCAGGCACGTAGTGTGGTACCTGTACAGTGGAACCTCTCTAAACCGGACACCCTGGGAGGTCCCCAGGGTGTCCGGTTTAGATAGGTTCCGCTGTAAATCAGACATATGATGATGCAGAGGCATGCGGTTGTGCTTTGCGAACTTGAACAGGCATTATCATCAGAGGTAGATGACAATGGCACACATAACATTAAGTATACAAAGAGTGTAAATAAATATAATAAGTGTCATAAATGACAAACAGACGTATGTACAAGTTTCATGAATTAAAATCTGGGAGAAATCGGCAAATTTAGTAGCGAAACAAAAATCCGGGATTCTATACAGTCACCCAATCGCAGGTCGAAATTTCGTGAACGAAAATCGGAAAAATTGGCGAATTTGAAAGTGAAATAATCATCCGCGATCTATACACTCGATTGCAGGTAGAATGTTCGTGTATGATAATCGGAAAAATCGGCAAATTTCGAGCTGAAATTCAGCAAAATTCCGAGATACAATCATTTTTATTAAGAGTTTCCTCAGAGCCTCCTATGACGAAGATTAATAGACATTTAACCAAAATAGAATACACATCGCAGGTGGCTATTGCTGAATTGAAAACCGGGATAAAACATAAACGGGTCATTGATTGATGAAAAGGACCTCATGCGTTTGCGATCAGTGTATGCCCGGATCGGACTGCGCGTTCGCGCAGTCCGGTCCGGGCATGCACTGTTCGCCATTCAATCGTTAACGTACTAGTATAGCTACCGACGTCAATGTGATTCTACTACGTGGATGTTAATCCTTACAATGCTGAATTAATTTGTGTCGTCTGCTGAATATTTTTTATTTTCCATTTTTCTCATCAAAAACTTGGTTTGGCAGCATTTTAGAATCATTTCCAATGGAAATGATTCTAAAATGCTGCCAAACCATGTTTTTACTGAGAGAAAAGACACAATATGAATTAACAGCAGACGACTATTTTCGGTTCCCGCATTCTAAGGGTTACAGTGGGGTCAGCATGTAAGTGCACACACGAACGAACACGACAGGTTGGAACCAACCTGTCGTGTTCGTTCTTGTGTGCACTTACACGCCGACCCCACTGTAAGCATGAGATCAGGATAGGACGTTGGTATCAAATGCACGCAGGTGCTCATTTTCTATCGGCAGCTCCAATCGGAAAGTACCGTTTGACACAGATCTGCGTTTGCAAATCCGGATGCTATTTTGTAGTTTTCGTGTAGTGATGCGCACTACTCACGGCTTAATGTTGAGAGATGTGCAATTCCCTGCATATTGTCAGATTCGATGTATTTGGTTTCTTTAATAGTCTAATTTCTTTCTGCCTGCAAATGAAGTCTGCTACAGTCATTAAATAATAATAATAATAATAATAATAATAATAATCATTATTAATAATAATAATAATAATAATAATAATAATAATAATAATAATAATGATACTTTGCACGCATTCAAAGCAATTGGATATGGCCGTATCATAGTTCAGCTTTCATATCGGGGTTAGCTGGTTTTGGTGTACTCCAATTTCATCTCCTAGTGGAACAGTCATGATTACGTATTGCCAAGTGATTTTGCTATGAAAGCCATTCAATAATAAATGTAGTTTACGACGTGTACGACCAGTGTAGCCCCAGATCAGCCAGTGCATCCGCGCAATCTGATTAGGGGTGACATACAATCCAACATTGTATACCCTGAATACATGCACAAGTTCTACAAATAGAATGATCACATAAATGAGAAACACCATGTGATTTATTACCTACGGAAATCTGCGTAATTTCATGAAATACATTTACAAAATTTACAATATTAAATAAAGTCAAAAGTTGACAACATTTTCAGAGTACATGCGGAATATAACTTTTGACGCCATATAACGAAAATATTGTAAACGTATTTCATGACATTACGCAGATGTCCGAAGATAAAACATCGCATGCCGTGTCTCATATGATCAGGACCTATACTGGCCGCTCGTGTCATAAGGTCCCCTTTCTCAAGCGACGACCCAAATAAATGTGTTGTTACATTTTCCTGTACGCGTGTAATCGACTCGTAATGAAATGAGACCTATGACTAATGAATGTGCAATTTGAACGATTTTAGTTTCAATTGAATGCTGACGTAGCACGATCAGTTGTTGACGATTATCTTCTGTGTTCGTGTTTACTATTTTATGAATGAATGAATCAATGACTTCAGAAACAATGCGACGGGTTAGACACTAGGCCACAATTCCATAAGCATATTTGTTATCGTCGTTTGTCACATACTATTGTACGTAGCTGTGATTGGGGAAATGGGCCTTGTGGCATTTGTGATTAGTGTAGGTCCTCACCAAATGACACACACCAGGCGGCCGTTTCACTAAACTTCATACGACTAAAATGTTCGTAAGTGCAAAATTATGATAGTCTGTAAATTTCACATTAACAATATTTTCTTGTAAACAAGTATTGGATTTACATTTATTGAGCATAGGCTGCATATGCAGCCTATGCTCAATAAATGTAAATCCATCAATTGCAATTTTCAGACGATCCTAAATTTGCACTTACGAACATTTTAGTCGTAAGAAGTTTAGTGAAAAGGGCCCCTGTATCTTGATATCAATCTGTATTGCATGTTGGAAGCATAACAGGTGTTTATTTGATATACTGGCGAGCAGTGCAGATCATGATCAGACTGTTCAGATGCAAAGGCTGATGTGGATCTACACTGGTCGAAAACCACATAACCCCATTTCACCAGTCACAGTGGACATGCAGTCTGTATGTGACTGGAGATTGATTGATTTGGATTTTACGTCCGTTCAAAAGCACGGAAATATACAGGCGGGAAAGTACTTGTATATTTATGTACCAATGTCGGTGAAAATTGAAGCAACCCAGCAGTCCTACAATCGTCATATATCTTCAATTAAACTTTTATTTTTTATAGTATTTTTTGAAGAAAAAATCCTGAAAAAAAAATTCATCGGTCCTGGTATCGTCAAATATCTTCAATTAACCCACTTTACACAGGGCCATGCTGAAAACACACTTTTATTTCTTATAGTATTGTTTGAAAATAAAATCCTGAAAAAGAAGTTTCAGCGGTCCTAGTATCGTCATATATCTTCAATTAAACCACTTTACACAGGGCCACGATGTAAACTTGTTTTTCATATTTATGTAGTGTTTGTTATTTAAATCCTGAAATGCCGCTTTAACGATGAATCCATCCTTAAAGGGGTCGCTAAGCCCATAAGCTGTCGATATGGGTTTTGCGACCAGTGTAGATCCAGATCAGACTGTGCATCCGCACAGTCTGATCTGGATCTACACTGTTCGCCATCCTTAAAGGGGCATATCAGGATTTTTAACAAAAAAAAAATACATGTATAAAAAAAACAACAAAAAAAACGTATGAGATTAATTCATCCTTAAGATACGCATACCCATCCAACATTTACTTGTGGAGAAACTTTGGTATGACATTTGCGACAAGTGTAGACCCAGATAAAATTGCGCATTCGCATCAGAGTGAGAAATGTGACAGATCATTATAATGCATCAGTAATGTGCTACCTTATCAGGCTACGTATATTGGAAGAAAACGCAATACATAAGCGGCTGTGACTGTGAAACTGGTATTATGGCATTTGTAACGAGTGTATCTCCTGATCAAATAACCCACTCCCGTAGTGCTAATGACGATCTATATTGCTCGTCAGAAGCACGACGGGTGTTTCATTGATGGAATCGCAAAAACCCATTTCCACAGTTTATGGGCTTAGCGACCAGTGTACCTCATGACCACATAATCTACTCCTGTAGCCTGGTAACGATCTATATCGCTTGTTAGAAGCATAACAGGTGAATTATTTATATGGCGAACAGTGTAGATCCTGATCAGACTGTGCGGATGCACAGTCTGATCTGGATCTACACTGGTCGCAAAACCCATTTCCACAGCTTATGGGCTTAGCGACCAGGTGTACCTCATGACCACATAACACACTCCTGTAGCCTAGTAACGATCTATATCGCTTGTTAGAAGCATAACAGGTGGATTATTTATTGACAAAATGACGAACAGTGTAGATCCTGATCAGACTGTGCGGTCTGATCTGGATCTACACTGGTCGCAAAACCCATTTCCACAGCTTAAGGGCTTTGTGATCAAAGAGTAAATCCTGACCGCATAACCCACTCCTGTAGTCTGATAACGATCTATATCGCTTATTAGAAACATGGCAGGTGAATCATTAATAAAATGGCGGACAGTGCAGATCCTGATCAGACTGTGCGGATGCACAATCTGATCTGGATCTATACTGGTCGCAAAATCCATTTCCACAGCTTATGGGCTTTGTGAACACAGTGTAACTCCTGACCACATAACCCACTCCTGTAACCTGATAACGATATATATCGCTTGTTAATAGCATGGCAGGTGAATCATTGATAAAATGGCGAACCGTGCAAATCCTGATCAGACTGTGCGAATGCACAGGCCGATCTGGATCTACACTGGTCGCAAAACCCATTTCCACAGCTTAAGGGATTTTTGATCAAAGTGTAAATCCTGACCGCATAACCCACTGCGGATGCACAGTCTGATCTGGATCTACACTGGTCGCAAAACCCAATTCCCCGGTCACAGCCACATACGGGTTCTGTCATGACATACATTTAATCCCTAGTGGATATTGAACTACGTCATCACCACACAGACTGCAGTAAACACATTATTTCATATTGAATACACGACAATTGTAAATATTTAAGTAACAAAAACGACAGTAACACTCCAAATGATAAACAAGCCATGTTTATTTAGGAAATATATCAAATATCGAAAAATAACTGAACTTACACGAACAAAATGTTTTGCTCGTACATTCGAAATTAGACTATCATCAAGGTGCATGATCACGTGGTTACAACAACAACAACGTCGCCCACTCCAAGGTAAGTATTATTTGATATTTTCCTTAATATGCAACGGATTTTTATGAAATATGGCGCAGCAAACGCGTTTTCATGAGCTTCATTTGGTGGTCCATGGAGTTTGGCACAGACTTATGTCATTTTTGCGAAGAATCGATTTCCGTGTCGGAGACACGGAAATATATTCTTCGCAAAAACGACAGAAGCTTGGGCAAAAATACAGAGACCACCAAATGCAGCTTAACAATACGCGTTTGATGCGCCATATTTCATCAAACTCCGTTACGTAATAAGGACACTATAAAATAATACGTACTTTAAATCAGATGGATTCTGGAAATTTCAGTTGTTGTTGTTGTTGTTAGTACCACGTGATCATACACATTGAGCATGCCATGTCTCTATATCTAATTGGTGTTCGTAAGTGAAAAATTGAAATCCACAATAACATTTTGTTCTGACTGGATTTTGTAAAATATTTCGTGGATGTACTATTTTTTCCCTGTATTTATTTTTGGATGTGCAATGACCGTACTTTATATTCTGTCGAAAATATTATTTTTTCAGGTGACACATGTAATTAGTACAAATAAAAAAAAAATAGCATGCCTCATTTGCATATGAAAACAGCCTGATACCACTGCGAGTCACTATCATCGAGAACAAATATTTTCAGCCCTGAAATTAGAATAACCTGACCTGGTGCCAGGTCCATACCACACCAAAGTCACTTGGCCCCTTCCCCTAAAATAGGATTATGAATAATCGTAATACTCACATAAGGGGTATAACCAGATTCAACTGTCACATACAAAATGCCAAAGACGTATGTGAGGGCCAAACCAGGTCTCCAGTCGGGATTCCGGTAAGGATGAACCCCGATCGTTAAATTACACATCACGTGCTCCCACCTGCCACCCACTCAATTACGCAGTGCAACCTGTAGCCGATTTCACCAAAATTGCTAAGTATACTTATCTAGCTAAGTATACTTTGAGGGAGCAATCATTTATATTTTCTGAAATGCATTATTTCATATAGAACTAACGACCGCATATAAAAGTATGCATAATTATCATACTGAATGTATTACATTATCACAGCCAAAATGGCTGTGATAATGAATAAATTCAGTATAATAAAATTAATAAATTTATCCTTCAAATGAAAATTTCTCCCTCAAAGAATACTTAGCAAGATAAGTATACTTTGCAATTTTGGTGAAATCAGCTCCTGATACTAGAAACACGAAATATCGTGTTTCTAGTATCGGGTTTCATAGTGTAAGCAGGACTACAGCGTTTGTCTTTGAAATGTATTGCTTCAACCATAAATTAGGCAATCCGAGTCTATAGACACGAACGTTCGTTAGTTATTTTATCGAACTGCATAAACTTAGATACGAAGGCGAGGTCGAAATTATGACCGCTATCTCACATCTAAGGAGCCCCGTGGGGGACGAAGAATTCTTTTTTATGAATTCGTTCCCACGAAATAGCAATTCGTTCCCACGAAATAACAATTCGTTCCCACGAAATAACAATTCGTTCCCTCAGTTTAACAATTTGTTCCCACGAATTAACAATTCGTTCCATCAATTCGTTCCCTCAATTTAACAATTCGTTCCCACGAAATAACAATTCGTTCCCACGATATAACAATTGTTATTCCGTGCCGAACATAATGGTTATATCGTGGGAACAAATTGTTAATTGTTAATGCGGGGGAACGAATTGTTAAATTGAGGGAACTAATTGTTATTTCGTATGAACAAATTGTTAATTCGAGGGAACGAATTGTTAAACTGGCGGAACGAATTGTTATTTCGTGTGAACGAATTAATAAAAAAAACATCCATGTCCCCTGCCTGCGGGGCTCCGTGCACGCACCACTAACGAGTGTGAGACAAAATGATACATCATAAAACAGATGTATACTAGCGTGCTAGAATCGCAACAACAATCGCAACAGCACCGTAGAAAAACTGCAACAGTTAAAAATAGCAATGAGTGTTACCACATCATGAGAGGGGGGATTCTTTTGCAAATCTCCCGAGTTCATGAGGCAGCAAAAAACAAAACGGACCTGAGTACATTATCACCAATGAAGACCAAAGCATTGTCTATTCTCATGTAGGAAAGCGGAGATCAGAACTAGTATATAGGTGAATATAAAGCAATTATTTAGCGATCAGTGTAGCCCCTGATCAAACTGCGCGGCTGCGCAGTCTGATCAGGGGCTACGCTGGTCGCAAATGTTGTAAGGTGACTGTACCGTTGGAGATTACGAGGCAACCGCAACAATTCAGTATACACGAATGCTGCGGTTTCTCAGTCTTTGGAAATGGTATATTGGAAGCAGGTATGTGTTAGCACGTCATGCAGAGGAGTTATTGGTGCTTACATCAAGCAGATACAGTATCTATAATATACACTAGTGCAAATGCACCAGCTATCTTGTCAGTTAGCAACAGAGATCTATATTCGGGTATACATGTATATGGACATGTATATGCAAACCGATATATCGATATATCCGATATCGAGATATCAGGAGTAAAATATATGATATATATAGGGAATTCTGCCAGGACCTGGGACATATATCAAGATAAGCAGGTATATCGAAATAAACGGTATCGAGATAACGAGATTCAGCTGTATATGGATCTGACATGAATTATTTAAAGTGACTGTGTCTCAGATGGTAACTTTGAAGATGAATTTCACAAAAACAGTCAAGACATATCAATGAACTATAGTTAGTTTTTTTTTCAATAATATTTTATTTTTGTTTTCTTTTTTCAAGAAGTTTTATATACGTCCCAAAAAAACGATATAAATATATTGTCAAATGTTCTTTCGCCAACTGTTGAGCTCACATTTGATACACGGTCATTTAAACGAGTTTAGTGGTTTCATAGGAAACGATGTTATGTACCGAGCTCTTGTGAAATCAGACAACGACAAATGGCAACGACCTGGGGCCCGTTCCACTAAACTTCGTACGACTAAAATGTTCGTAAGTGCAAATTTAGGATCGGCTGTAAATTTCAATTGATGGATTTATATGTATTGAGCATAGGCTGCATATGCTCAATAAATGTAAATCCAACAATAGTTTACAAGAAAACATTGTTAATGTGAAATTTACAGACTATTATAATTTTGCACGTATGAACATTTTATTTGTACGAAGATTAGTGAAATGGCCCCCTGTTTATTATACATGTATGTCAAGTCAAATCATCACAACTTTTATATTATATATATTGCATAAGCACATCGTCACTGAAACTGTACATCCCGATCACCTAATGTGTTTTCTGAAGATGCCTCATTTTCATATTTATTATAGGAATGAATGGCCTTTTAGTGGAATTTATCGGGGTATAAACTTGGAAAATCGCGGGAATACTGGACGAAGCGATACAAAATTACAATTTGTAATTTTTTAAGGCCTCGTCCAGTATTCCCGCGACTTTTCCAAGTTTATATCCCCGATAAATTCCACAAAAAGGCCACTCATTCCTTATAATTCCTGCATTTGAAATAAATTCATCAAGAAAATGTGTTTATTTTCCGTTTTCTTAAGAATTATTTTAACTGCGCCTCGCGGTTACGGAAAGTAGTTCGGCGTGGGAGTTTACTGGGATATAAATTTTGGACAGAGACTTGCTACGGGCCAATCAAATGTGTAAATATTTTTGTGCTGGAATTATTTATATTTAAACTTTATTTATTTTACAATGATTACAAACAAGCGCGATAACACTTGTACAAATGCGTTCGTTGGCACGGATGAGGGCATAAGGGTGATCCTTAAAGGTACATGCCCACTCAGTAGGCACACACTGTTCTTTATAGGAATTAAATAAGTGTATAATTATGTCACTATTCCACCAGTTATAAAAATTACGAGTGTCCGCTATACATGTATAATCATTTAGTAATATTTAGTTTTACTGATAGTGACTCGCGGTGGTATCAGGCTATTTTCATATGCAAATGAGGCATGATATGTTTTAATTATTTATACATGTACTAATTAAATGCATCACATGAAGAAATATTTTCGACAGAATATAATGTAAGATCATTGTACATCAAAACGTAAATAAAAAGAATAAATAGTAATGCCCGTTTTAAAGTAACACGGTTATCTCCCCTGATATCAGTGTGGAAATTTACGTCTGATATAAAACGTGGGATCACGTGGTTTCCGAATCCGACTTTCCGATGTGACGTAATATGTGACGTAGTAGAGTATATTTTATTTAAACGAACGCATTTTGATGATATGTAGCGCACCAAATACGATGGCATATGTGTTTTATTGGTGCTCTGAAAGTTATTTACAATAACTTATAACTTTCACAAATTATCGAGTACCGTTTATTTCTTACATTCACGTGATCTAATTTTTATTTACATTTAATGTAACCGATTCTTCGTAAAAACGACATAATTATGAGAATACAGCCGCCTATTAAATCAGTGTATAATTAATTGTGTCACTATTCCACCAGTTCTAAAAATTACGAGTGGCCGCTATACAGGTATAATCATTTAGTAATATTTATTTTACTGATAGTGACGCACGTTGGTATCAGGCTATTTTCGTATGCAAAGGAGTCATGGTATTTTTTAATTATTTATACTAATTAAATGCGTCACCTGAAAAAATAATATTTTCGACAGATTATAAAGTATGATAATTGCACATCAAAAAATAAATACAGAGCATAAATAGTAATGTCCGTTAACATGTTAAGGAAACACGGTTATCGCCCTTGATATCAGTATGGAAAATTACGTCTGATATAAGATGTATAATACTGCCAATCAATATGTGGGGTAATGGTAAATGAAGGTTTGTTTTGCCAGAAAATGTCTCAGATGATGTCTCTGATGTAGAGAACATGTTGTGCCTACTGAGTGGGCATGTACCTTTAAAGCTGCCAAAATGATATAAACGGATGCGGTCTAGCTGCCCGGTTTAGATAGGTTTTACTGTACAACAAATAAACCCGGTTGAGCCATATATATATATAGTGAGTTGTACCTGTAATACATTATATGCCTGGTAGTAGAACTCACGATAAATTACCTGGCAAAGATGCGTCATAGGCAACACGCGCGAGCATAGCAACGCTTCTCACTAATTTGTGTAATTAGGGGAAATTATACATTCTTTTGTTTTTACATCATCATGATTTTCCGGAGCGTGGGAAGAATCCGGGAGATTCCTCAAGTTATTAATCATAGGTGACTGAGGAGCATGATTCCGAGGAGACAGTCATGACAAAAGTGGGCTAATTTAGGGTTTGTCCAGTTCACATTTTTCAACGATGATTTGACTGGGGAAATTTGGCTTATATATATAATTCCAGCACAAACATATTTACACAATTCCCTAACATTTGATTGGCCCGTCTCTGTCCAAAATGCATATCCCAGTAAACTCCCACGCCGAACTACTTTCCGTAACCGTCAGGCGCAGTTAAAATAATTCTTAAGAAAACGGAAAATAAACACATTTTCTTGATGAATTTATTTCAAATGCTGGAATTATCAGGAATGAATGGCCTTTTTGTTGAATTTATTGGGGATATAAACTTGGAAAAGTCGCGGGAATACTGGACGAGACCTTAAAAAATTACAATTTGCGAAAAAAAATCAAAAAAAAAAAATCTTTTTTTTTTCTTTTTTTTTTTCGAAAATTGTAATTTTTTATCGCTTCGTCCAGTATTCCCGCGACTTTTCCAAGCTTATACCCCGATAAATTCCACAAAAAGGCCATTCATTCCTATAATGAATGACATTTGCGACCAGTGTCCGCGCAGATAATCAATGGAAGTTTCGGATGTATCGGTTTCGCGGCCAGTGTAGACCTGTACTTTTCGTCGTTCAGTCATTGAAACACCCGTCGTGCTTCTAACAAGCAGTGAGAGTACTGATCAGCAGCCTATTGCACCAAAATTTCAAAGCATACTTACCTTGCTAAGTACACAATGAGGGAGAAATTTTCAATTTAACGACAAATTTATTATTTTTTATTATGCTGAATTTATTACATTATCACAGCCATTTTGGCTGTGATAATATAATAAATTCAGTTTAATAATTCTGCATGCTTTTAATCATCAAATATATGCTGTCGTTAATTCTATATGAAATAATGCATTTCGGGAAAAATAAATGATTACTCCCTCAATGTATGCTTAGCTAGATAAGCATGCTTTGCAGTTTTGGTGAATTCGGTTACTGGTGATGACATGCGCGTGCTAGAAGAGTTAAACTAGCCATACCCCTCATTTCTGGACCAGTTCGTCATTCCATCAATGAAACACCCGTCACGCTTCTAACAAACAATGTAGATCGTTATCCGGCTTCAGGAGTGTGTTATTTCATCAAGAGCTACACTGGTCGCATATCCCATAAATCCTAGTTCTCCAGTCACAGCCACATATACGTACATAAATTTGGGCCAACATCCATTTTTTTATTTATGACTTGTATATTCTGATCACATTTTACATTTGTACAGATTGAGATTAGTAGAGAGTTTTGGATGACTGGCGAACAGTGTATACCATAGCCAGACTATGTGACAGCGCCGGCTGGACTGTGTCTGCACTGGTTGAAAATAAAATAATCCCGATTGTAAAGAGTGTTGAATGATTTGCGAACATCGTATGCCCTGCCCAGACTGCGAGCGCAGTCCGATCTGTATATACACAGGTCGCAAATATAGTGGAACCCCTATAAACCGGAAACTCGGGAAAATATGGAAGTTCAACTTAGATGTGTTTCACTGTTATGTATCACTGATTACACTGACTGTTCGTGATTGGAAAACACTAGAACGTGCCATGAAGCACTAACATGTCTGATTTACAGTGGAACATCTCCAAACCGGACACCCTGGTCCCCAGGGTGTCCGGTTTTGAGAGGTTCCACTGTACAGGTATACGGATTTTGTCAGATCGTTGCCTATTAGTACGATTACTGCATGGTGCCATTAATCTATGTAGCTCAGTCATAATTCCTAATAGGCGCCTCATTGTCTGTTCGTAAGAGCTCCATGACTGTCTATATTCAGTAACCTCGTTACAGACTGATGTCTCACAGCATTAGTAGTATCATGCTCTGATATACTGACTATTCGAGCGCTAGCTAAGAAATTTACAACCAACATCCAAATTTGAGGTCTGACCGATTTTATGCAAATGAGCATGATGATTATCTCGGTCGCAGCACATATTTTGTGGGGTGAACTTTTTAAAAACACGGGTCTTACGCCATAGACTAGTTCCAACAGCTTGATCGCCTTTTCAGTGTGATAACTGTTTCGTTTGCTTTTTTTGTGCTAACTTTATATTATTGTAAATGTTTCCGTAGTCTAAGGGTGCGACGATTAACCGCCATACTCGATTCGTAATTACATGATTCGGTGCACTAATAGAATATTGGGTTTCGGTTTCCAATCTCGTGTTGTTGTTGTTGTTGTTGTTGTTGTTTTTGCTGCTGTGAAATTCCCGCGCTTATTTTTCGCGAGATGCTTTCCACTCAAGATTAATTATTAATCTATTTGTCGTCCACAAACACATACTGCGAATAGCACAAACAAGGGAGTTTTTGCGAACAGAGTAGACCCAGATCAGACTGCACATCCGTGCAGTCTGATCTGGGTCTACTCTGTTCGCAATAACATTAATACGTGTGAAGATATGAATCTGGCAAATAATGCAGCCCCGGATCAGATTGCGCAGATACGTTGGATGATCTGGGTCAACACTAGTGGAAATCACTATAATTGCTCATTTAATAACAAATCATGCAACCTTTGCCCTTTTTACAAGCAATAAGGCCCTAAATTACACAATTTGGACCGGATTTCTATAAATAAATTCAACGGGAGATAACTAGTTACGATCCCCCGTTGTTGTTAGTGCTTACTATGCGCACATGTCAACGAGTCTGACCCAGGAGCCAGAAAATGGCTTATTATGTATCGAAGAAGGTGGGTGGGGTATATTTTTTAAATCTCAAACAACAACAACAAGTACTGAAACTTCCAGAAACCCTCCGTTTCAAAGAACGCACTCTTTTCTTTTGTCCTTATCATGTAACGAATTATGATGAAATATGTTGTATCTAACGCGTCTTCTTGAGTTGCGTTTAATGGTCTCGGTACTTTGGCCCAAACTTTTTTCGTTTTTGCGAAGAATCGATTTCAGTGTTACATACACGGACATCGAGTCTAAGCAAAAACGACATAAGTACATGCCGAACTTCCGGGACCACCAAATGCAGCTTATGAAGACGCGTTTGCCGCGCCATATTTCATCGAAATCCGTTGGGTATTAAGGAAAATATCAAATATGTCATAAGATATGAAATAAACAATATGTAGGCTGAAATACTCACCACCAGACCATCTTTCTCATGATCTAGTAGCGTTGTGACACTGAATTATTCTGAGAAAACAATATGCTAAAAATCATGTAAGAACATCTTCGTCATCTGAAAGCTTGCTTCAATGTCACGGCCAATTGTTTTCTAAAACTGGAACACAATTTGCCCTTATCACTTCTATATCCCTACACACAAGAACTACAAAATAAAACTAACTTATTTTGAGTGCATATTACCTGTTACATGTTCCTTTAAGTATTTTAAGAGAAAAATCACAACCAGCCACAATGAATATGCAATAATCAACAATATTGTATCGCACTACTTTTTTTAAAAAATACTACTTTCGAACACTGGTATGCGGTTTTACTGGAATGAGACCTACACATGTATCCGTGTCGCTTATGCATACCAACGCCGCTGTGGGAGTGTGTTTGTGACCCCTTATGGGCATAGCAAATGCATTTTCTACCTATTTCGGGGCCCATTTAGCAATATGTATGTGTTTTCGAAATAACTGCGAAACGGGTAAATATACGAGCACCGCGAACACAGTTAACCCCTTCTTCCACTGACCCCTTAAACAATTATCCGGGGTATTTCGATGCATCGCATCAAACTGTATCCAGGTTAGAACACACCAAATAGTTTTACTATCTAATTTAACCGAATCCCTTCCAGTAAAGCCAGTCTCTCTTCGTATGTATGCTATGGGACCTACTTGTGCAGTCAGTATGTACTGGTTCTGCATGAATTAAGCAATAGGTTCACTTACTCATAAGAAAGAAAAATTTAACCTCGTCATGTTCCTCAATATTGTTTACATCCTTTGGCCACGGAAACTCAGTTTACATCACGTGACCAGCATGTTCATTTGTTTCTTTTAAATGCTACAAATATGCTGCAAACTGGTGTTAAAAGCACCCAAAAACGTTTTTCAAGTGAAACTGAGTAGTAATGGATCAATATGTGCAAGCAAACTGTGTTTGTGACATCAAAACGTCCACACTATCTGTTTATACCGGACTACATAAGCATTCCCCGGGGCGATTTTGAGCCCTTTACTATTCTCTAACCTCCAGTAGTTGCCAACTATGGTCCGAAGTGGACATTTTATTCTCACCGTAAAAGTGCGCAGTACATCCAAATATCAGGTGCACGTTACGTATTTCGTCCACTTTGGTTGGGGTGGTCCATATATATGGTCATATATGTAGCAACTTTAAACGAAAAGCAGAGACGGAGTGATTATCATTTGCCATTGTTCGGACAATATAGGAATGAATGGCCTTTTTGTGGAATTTATCCGGGTATAAACTTGAAAAAGTCGCGGGAATACTGGACGAAGCGATAAAAAATTACAATTTTCGAAAAAAAATCAAAAAAATCAAAAAAAATTTTGTTTCGAAAATTGTAATTTTTTAATGCCTCGTTCAGTATTCCCGCGACTTTTCCAAGTTTATATCCCCGATAAATTCCAAAAAAAGGCCATTCATTCTTTATAATTCCAGCATTTGAAATAAATTCATCAAGAAAATGTGTTTATTTTCCGTTTTCTTAAGAATTATTTTAACTGCGCCTCACGGTTACGGAAAGTAGTTCGGCGTGGGAGTTTACTGGGATATAAATTTTGGACAGAGACTTGCTACGGGCCAATCAAATGTTAAGGGAATTGTGTAAAAAAATGTGTCTGAATTAATTGGGGTTGGGGTTTATTTAACAACACAGTGGAACCTATTTAAACCGGACATCAAGAACACATCTTATTTTTGATGAGTGTCTTTGTCATTTATCTCAGGTGATAATGCCTGTTCGTGATCGCATAGCACACACATATGGCTCAGTTTGATCACATGTCTGACTTACAGCGTAACCTCTCTAAGCCGGACACTCCGGGGACCTCCCAGGGTGTCCGGTTTAGAGATGTTTTGCTGTACGTTGTAAAATAACAATATATGTACATAACATTACGCCATGCTCTTTTGCTAGAATATGCATATTGAAGTCAGTTGTTTTGGGCCGGTTGCCGATACCAAATAAACCAGTCGTCATTGTCATCGCATACCATATAGTGACAAGTTGCCCCCATCCATCACCCGAGTGATAAAAGTCGCCCGTCCCACAGGCCCCACGCACACGCACACACAAACGCCAACGCAAACGCAAATGCACACGCACACGCACACGCACACGCACACAACTCATACATGACATATTTGTCATGAGTTATAAAAAATAAAGCCACACATTCGCCCTGGTCGTACGACAATAACATTAACATAAATAACACAAATTAAATGTGTCATAATTCTTCAACGTGTGGACCAAGGCGTGGAACTGTGAGCCAACCGATGTCCAATCATGACAATCAGAATTTACAGACAACATTTTACAGTTTCCGTATTTATTTTTCACGAAAACACGAATATCTTGTTAGGTACAAAATCACACTGCTTGTCTCATATGTGTTCGTTTGTACTACCCCCTTAAACGTGCACTACTCCGTTTCTGCTTGAGAAACGTAGAACAATATTTCAGAAGTCAAGAACCCACTCTTCCAACGTTTCGGCACAAGGCCTTTATCAAGGAATTAGTGTCTACTATACTTCCAATGCCTTACAAGTATAGTAGACACTAATGCCTTGATAAAGGTATTGTGCAGAAATGTTTGAAGAGTGGGTTCTTGGTTACTGACGTATTGTTCAACATATCGTATTAATGAGGAAAGCTTGCTTCTTGAGAAACAAAAACGTTATTTTCTTTTGTAAATATGCTACACGATTTCATATATATTGTACTCTTTTTAAATAACAGCGACTAAAGTACGAGTATTTTTTTATTTCTCTGGACTCAATTGTATTAACATTCCAAGACATATTCATGATACTTACAGTCACAGGGTGAAATAAAACAAAATATAATGAATTGTCGTCATATGGCTCCCTAATGTTACCATTTGCTACATACGCACATGAATAGGAGTCGTTGAAACTGAACACATCCTGCTTTCACGTGAATTGTGTTGTCAATTTTAGTTTTGCTCTTACGAACTTCTTAGTCAGACATTAGAACATGTTTGGAGGTTAGAGAATACTAAATCGTGCGAAATCGTCACGGGGGTATGCAACAGTAGTCCGGTATAAAAAAAATCAACATAGTCCGGGTGTTTTATGGTCACATTAAACATTAATTTACCATTACCCCACGTATTTATTGGCATTATTATATATTTTATATCCGACGTCAATTGCCATACTGATATCAGGGGTGATAACCGTTTTTCCTTAAAATGTTAACGGACATAACTAGTTATTATCTGTATGTCTTTGTATGTGTGCAATGATCATACCTTATAATCTGTCGAAAATATTATAGGAATGAATCGCCTTTTTGTGGAATTTATCGGGGTATAAACTTGGAAAAGTCGCGGAAATACTGGACGAAGCGATAACAAATTACAATTTTCGAAAAAAAATTTTTTTTCGAAATTTGTAATTTGTTAAGGCCTCGTCCAGTATTCCCGCGACTTTTCCAAGTTTATATCCCCGATAAATTCCACAAAAAGGCAATTCATACCTTATAATTCCAGCATTTGAAATAAATTCATCAAGAAAATGTGTTTATTTTTCCGTTTTCTTAAGAATTATTTTAACTGCGCCTCACGGTTACGGAAAGTAGTTCGGCATGGGAGTTTACTTGGATTTAAATTTTGAACAGAGGCTTGCTACTGGCCAATCAAATGTTAGGGAATTGTGTAAATATTTTTGTGCTGGAATTATTATTTGTTCAGGTGTCGCATTTAATTAGTATAAATAATTAAAAAATACCATGCCTCATTTGCATATTAAAATAGCCTGATACCAACGCGCGTCACCATCAGTAAAATAAAGATTACTAAATGATTATACATGTATAGCGGCCACTCGTAATCTTTAGAACTGGTGGAATAGTGACACAATTATACACTTATGTAATTCTTATAAAGAACAGTTTGTGCCTACTGAGTGGGCATGTACCTTTAATGAGGGAAATTAATATGTAATATTTCCGTCTATCTAGACATCATTATTACCTCAAACAATTGCGTACCGGAAATATTCCAGAATAATTCCGATACCGGAAAACGTAGGAGCATGATAAGGAATCTCATTCACGAATTTAAGAAGCCACACGACTCGGAAAACGTGACAAAATAGCCCGCTTTAGGCACAATTATTCCAATTAGATCGTGATGTTTGCTTCTTTGAAGTGATTTGAGGCTGCGACTGTGGAAATGAGGCTTATGTCATTCGTGAAAGTGGATCTCCTTATCTTCTAGCACACGTCTATATCCCGGTAAAGGATATGTAGACACTGCTTGTTAGAAAAATGATGGGTGTTGTACTGATTGAATTGCGAACAGTGTAGATCCTGATCTGCCTGCGCGGGCGCGCAGGCTGATCAGGGTGTACACTGCTCGCAAGAGCTATTGACCACATTTCTCAAACCATAGTCAGATTTGGATTCTCTAAGGCGTTGTTGTCTTCCAATGAAAATTGTCTGGTAATTAATAGGATAAAATTCCAATTTCTGACTCATCGAACGGTCATAACACCAAGACACAAACTCGCCATTTTCTAAAGTTTATAAATAGCCAACGACTGACAGAATGAACATTACAAAAGTTGAATATTAAAGGGGCACATCAGGATTTATTTTTTAAAAATATAATGCACTATAATAAATAAAAACGTGTTTTCATCATGGCCCTGTGTAAAGTGGTTTAATTGAAGATATGTGATGATATAGGACTGCTGGGTTGTTCCATTTTTCATCTATATAGGTACATACATATAGATTTCCTATCTTGTTGCGTTCATTAACGCTAGTTATTTTCTTGATAATAAAATCTTTCTTTTCTTCATATTTGTTTTTACTTTCTCAGATCACTCACACAGGGGTGAAATATGTGTGCAAGCAAATTCTGTCTGTGACCTAAAGTCAGCGGGATTATTTTTACTTAGTTGCGAAAAGTAACTCTTGCAATCTACTCCCGTACTGTCCGGGTGTAGATTACTGTTCGCAACTATTTTTACCATATTATCTTTTGCTCCTTGGACGCTTTACCCAAGAATTTAGGGTTATGGTAATATAATTCCAGCACAAAAATATTTACACAATTCCCTAACATTAGATTGGCTCGTAGCAGTCTCTGTCCAAAATTTATATCCCAGTAAACTCCCACGCCGAACTACTTTCCGTAACGTGAGGCGCAGTTAAAATAATTCTTAAGAAAACGGAAAATAAACACATTTTCTTGATGGATTTATTTCAAATGCTGGAATTATAAGGAATGAATTGCTTTTTTGTTGAATTTATCGGGGATATAAACTTGGAAAAGTCGCGGGAATACTGAACGAGGCCTTCCGGCCTTCGTCCAGTATTCCGCGACTTTTCCAAGTTTATACCCCGATAAATTCCACAAAAAGGCCATTCATTCCTATAATGTGAAGTAAAGTTTGTGTATTATAGTGTCACCCTATTGAAAGGGACAGTCGTATTTGACTCATGAGGCACTCTATCGAACAATCAGTACTTCCCAATTCCTATCCTTGATTTCAGACACCCGGCAGGAAGGAAATTTGTACCCTTATATTTAACGAGCTGGATCCTCACCAACCGGCGGAGGCTCGAACCTTCGACCTCCCAGTTGCAATGCCTTATCCACTAGGCCACGGCGTCTATATGTCTCTGGCTTTACCGCCGCACTCTTTCAACCCCTAAGTAACTGAAATAGATTTTCATATGTTAATTTTGCAACCAATCCAATCGTCACAAAATGATATTCAGTCTCAACTGGATCTACACGTTTTGCCAATACCACTATACAGGCCTGTGGTGTTGAAATGGTTAATTAATGAATGTGGTGAAAATATGCGTCAGATATTTGTTTTGTGATTTCAGTCCTAGTCATCGTAGTCATCATTGTTTCACCCACACACGGGTAAAAATAAATAGAAATTAGAACAATAATGGCTGTTATCCGATTAGCGCAATCGGTAACGAACCCAATGCGGCCCCGGATTCGATCATCGGCCGGGGCAGTATGTCAGGTGGTATGGTGGTCGCCAGATCGAACAAGTGGGTTTCCTCCGGGTACTCCGGTTCCTCCCACATTAATGACCGCCCTTACGCCTTCATCTGTGTCAACGAAAGCATTTGTATAAGTGCTGTCGCGCTTGTTTGTAATCGTTGTAAAATAAATAAAGTTTAAGGTTTAAAATAAATAGAAATTAACACAATAATGGCGACGATCTCAAACTGTTTATATGTTGTTTGGAGTCTTTGTGTACGAGGTGTGGTCTAGGATTAACAAAAACAAAACTCAAGTCATTCATTATACATATATTACGAGACATACCGTGTGATTTTGTAGCTCCAAATATTTGAAAAAAAATACGATATTTTCTGTAAATGACGTCGAAATTTTGTAACTTTTGACGTCATTTTCCGAAAAAAATACAAATACACGTGGTTTGTCTATGATGAATCGATGATTCGGTTTTTAACCGATTACATGCGGAATACTACGGAGCCCTGCAGGGGACGTAGAATTCTTTTTTTTTATTAATTCGTTCCCACGAAATAACAATTCGTTCCCTCAATTTAACAATTCGTTCCGACGAATTAACAATACGTTCCCTCAATTTGACAATTCGTACCCACGAAATAACAATTTGAGGGAACAAATTATTAAATTGAGGGAACGAATTGTTATTTCGTGGGAACGAATTGATAAACAAAAAGTCCATGTCCCCTGCGGGACTGTGTATAATACACCTTTATGGGTATGAACTTTTTTAAATATTTTATTTTTATGTTTGTTGTTTCTTAATAAAAGTGTATGTTGTAACCACTCATTTGAACCGTCGACGGTTCATATGGTGGTCACGACATATATTTCTGAGCTCATATAAAGTCAATATTTAGGATTTTTCAAAACAAAATGGCGTATCCTCAACCTGAAATGGGTTAAAGGCATTGTGTTTGAGATATGCAATATGTCGAATTCTTCTAGATGTGGGCGGCACATGAGCTATATCAACCAAACGCACCATTTTATGTGATCAAATTAGTAGATTTGCAATATTATCATTTGATTATTCTAATCTGTTGTTGTTTTTCGTTGCTATTGTTTTGTCTTATCGTCTGTTTGTTTCGGATTGTATATTACCTTGTATGTAACTATTTGATTGTGTTGTATAGTGTTCTAGTTTGTTTCTAAAAGTTACGAAAATAACGGACGAATAAGACAAAATAATAACAAACTAGAAGTGTGGTCTACCGGCACACGAATGACCCCGCTGGCCGCCAAAGAAACGAGGCACATTTGAAAACACAGACGGCCAGAGAAGCGTGGATTTGTCACAGCATGAAAGCAGACCTATGGAATCCCTGGAGGGCCCTTTTGACTTATGTCTACTGTCTTATGACTTGTGATTTATGAGTTATGACTTGTGGCTTATGAGTTGTGACTTCCCATAAAATGTAATTATTTAAGCGCACTTCAAGTGACCACGTGGAGGAAGACGGATGTGCAAGAACACGCAGTGGCCTATATAAGTCATCCCGTTACTCAGGTACTGTAAGGGTTATTTATTAAGGATTTACAACGTTGTTTAAACATCGAGATGTTAAGATGTAATTAGCGCTCTTGACGCCGTGTTTGTGATATATTAAAGCCACTGATGCCGATGGAGTGTGCGAGACACCATTGTTTCGCACACACTCTGGCTACTACATAGTAGTCAAGACGATTTATAAGGTGTTTCAAGACGACTTAGCTATCACGTTATCACGAAAAGTGAATGGCAGAAATATGCCACCATACAATCGCTCTGAGTTGCTGATGCATGTACCAGTTGAACAATAATTATGCAGTTAGTTTTTTTCATTTTGGTTTCTTTGGACCTAATTTATAAGTAAATACAAATGTATGTACTTTTTCGTGTTATTGTGTATATAAAGTAAGATGCATTATAGCTGAAATTTATATTACCTTAATTTGTGGAGCATCTTGTGGTTCGCCAAGCAATAACGTGAACATACTATGGTGGCATATTTCTGTCATCAACTTTTTCATGATAACGTGATAGCGAAGTCGTCTTAATGCATCTATAAGTCGTCTTATCACGTTAAGTAGCTGGAAGAAATATGCCACCATAGTAAACATTGGGTGTGATTAAATTACATGTACATATACTTTTATACATTTCAGAATTTATCGGCGAAGAAGCGAAATGAAATGCGTGTTTGTAGTTTGTGTCTGCGCCCATGTGGGAATGGGTAGTTGCTGTCGTGCCAACATATCTACCTTCATCCTCTCTGAATGTTGAAAAGTCATCACTCATTGTGGAATATTTCAAACAAGGTTTTAAATACAGTGAAATTCTCGGATTTTTGCTACTTCGGCATGGAATTTTGTTGTCAATTCGTCAACTGAAAAGGATCCTACAAAGGTTGAACCTGAAACGTCGCGGTATAAACGTATATACTCCACTGGCACGTGTGATTCATGTTGTTGACAGGGAAATACAGACTAGCGGACAATCTGTTGGCCATCGAATGATGTGGCGCGGTTAAAAGTAAATCATAATATGCACGTAAAGCGTGATGATGTCATGTATATAATGAAGGAACTGGATCAAACTGGTGTTGAAATGCGAAAGGCGCATCGTCTTCAAAGACGGTTCTATTGCGCAAAAGGGCCAAACAACGTTTGGCATGTAGACGGTTACGATAAGTTAAAGACCTTCGGAATTTTGTATACATGGTGCAATAGATGGTTTTAGCAGGAAAAAATAATCCGGCTTAGAGGTTTCAGCCACAAAACAACAATCCAAAATTAATTGCAAAATATATTTGGATGCACTAAATGAAATTGGGAAAACACCCCGTATATTGCGTTGTGATGCTGGCACAGAAAACTCTGTTGTTTGCCTCCTACAGCAATTCTTTCGGAATGATGCAACCGACCCCTTTGCAAGAAGTCGAAGTGTTATTGTTGGAAAAAGCACTTCTAACCAGCGCATTGAAAGATGGTGGGGTACTCTAAGGCAACAAGGAATACAGTGGTGGATGAACTTCTTCAAGGACATGCGTGATTCTGGACGTTACAATGAGCTAGACCCAATACATTGCGAGAATTTGAAATTTTGTTTTATGCATTTGATACAAACCAATCTGGACCGAATTGCACAGCAATGGAATGTTCATCATGATATAAGATCGCAGCACCATGCTGGAGTACAATACGGAAAACCTGACGTTATGTATTTTTTACCGGAAATGTTTGACTCACATGATTATGGCACGGTGATTAACAAACGTGATGCGAGATGTTGCAAAAACATGCATACAATTCCAAAGAGAAACTTCGACGAATTCAATGAGTTGGCACATCTTTTAAAGCCCGACCTTCAAATTCCATTAGATGCTGATGCTGCATTGATGTTATTCACAGAGTTAAATGGTTTAGTGGCAAGAATAGACCAGGATTGAAAACTATATGCTGTTGACAATATTGCTGTTACCATCAAGTGTTGCAAAACCCTTTTCATATTAAAGTACTGATGCGTTATTGATATAGAGGTGTTCGTTTCTTACACTATCTACCATAAGCTTTTGTGTCGTAAAATTCCGTTCTTGAAGCTCAAGCTTCTTGGCATATATGACAAAATGCGTCAATATGAAGTTTTAATACCGTGGGTCAAATGTTCCTTCAGCCATCGAGCAGAAATTTTTGGGCGATTTTTATAGATTTTCTTATATTCACGCCATGTTGTTGGACGCTATTTTCAGGTCAGACAGTTTTTATTGAATACTGATATCATAAATATTAGGTAGTGGCTAGTGCCACGGTCCCGTGGTGCTAGCCGCTCAGGCTAGAGACACGGTCCCGTGGCTCTAGCCTGAGCGGCTAGCACCACGGGACCGTGGCACTAGCCTACCCTCACAGGGCAGGCTAGAGCCACGGGTCAGTCCATAGTCTGTATATATAGCTACTGTGTATATATTAGAAACAATAATATAATAAGTAAATAAATCACGTAGAACTGTCAAGAAATCTCAATTAATGTTTTAAATTATTTGATGGCCAATCGCCATAATTAGTTTGTGTTGTCAAGACGATTTTCATATGCTGTCAAATCGTATTTTGGTGAGAATTAAGGAAAAAAAAAATTTTTAACATTCAAATCACTTAGTAGAAATTAAAATTGCTCTGTGCTGTAAACATACTTGTACATATAAGGTATATGAGATATGATACCCTCCTCTTGGGGGTTGTGTGAAGAATATTAAGGTATCTTGGAACGCGATAGGTGGCAGCTAATTGACAGTTTGATCAGTCTGTTGTTCAGTCATCTGTGAATATCTCGTGGACAGTGGACATCACGTGACACCGTCATGTGGAAGCCTTTGTTATCACAATTCCACACTTGACCAGGCCCAGTGTGATGGATATGCTATCGATCCGAGTTCATTCTTATGAATCAATAATGCAAACTTACATTGAACTACTATATTTGTTTTATTTATTATAATAAAAAATATTCATCTTAATAATTATAACTTTAATTATTCAACTTACGCCATACATATATGTCTCTGCTTACGCCGAACCTGTGATTTAAGGATGACCTCAATTGTTATCGTACATGTAACACGTGAAATTAAGATTTGACAGTTCTACGCGATGGATTAACTTATTTATATTATATAAAAATATTATCGGGAACAATACCGCGGTGATTTAATTGTTTCTAACATATATCCAGTATGCTACATACAAAACTACATGTACTATGGACTGACCCGTGGCACTAGCCAACCCTGTGAGGGTAGGCTAGTGCCACGGTCCCGTGGTTCTAGCCGCTCAGGCTAGAGCCACGGGACCGTGGCTGTAGCCTGAGCGGCTAGCACCACGGGACCGTGGCAGTAGCCACTGCCTAAATATTAAGGGAGATATCGCGTGTACGTTTAGGCTTCACAAATTCGTTTCATCTACTTCACCCGCACTTTTTGACGGTAACGTCAACATTGACCGATGATGATTTTGTCGTGACGTCGTCCATTTGAGTATAGGACATACAATCTTCTTTGGTGTGTAGAAATTAGTGTAGTAAATGCTTGTGTCGCCTGCGTAGCATGGCAGACACATAGGGATCACTTTGTCAGTTTATATACCTTACGTACTATATAGTTTAGTAGATATATATATAGTATATGATATATACTAAAGCATATAATAGATATTATTGACCTGATTTGTGGCTTATGACTTGCGACTTATGACTTGTGACTTATGACTTCTGACTTGTGATTTCTGACTTGTGGCTTATGACTTGTGATTTCTGACTTGTGATTTGTGACTTGTGTGGCGGCTGTAAAAAGTCTCCCCGTGCTTTCTATCAATGCTGTTATTGCGGTTTCGGTTTGGGGTTGAAGTGCACGAAGATTGATGTTATCAATCTTCGTGCACTTCAAACCCTAAAACCGAAAACGCATACTACTGCAATACTACCGCGGTAGAACCGCAATTCGGGAACTCTTAAACTGCGGTATTTTGAACCCCAAACCGCGGTTTGACTATACGCTTGCACGAAATCCCCTGTAGCTGCCCGCGATTGGTGTGATCGCAAAAAGGGGCATAACTTGATCCAACTTTCACATACACTTTACCAACTACTTGAAAACTTCTTAGTCTACTAACCCAGTTTGTTTAGTCCACTAACATAGTCGACTAAGCATAGTGCACTAACGTGTTTTGCATTTGTGGGTGGGGGTGGGGGTCGCCCCCCCCCCCCCCCCCCTAAAATCCATATGGATTTGACGTCTTCACGCCGCCGCATCCGCCGCCGCCACAGACACTTTCGTGTCCGGAGCATAACTCGAATACAGTATGGAATATTTTATCGAAACTTCACACATGCATAGATATCGATTCAATGTGTCTCATCATGATGCTGTGTTTGGCGTACAACCCAGATCCTCACGTCCAAGGTCAAGGTCGTTGGATCGAAATATCCACCCTCTGCGTTATCTGAGGTATGTGATTAGGTCTGCGTTAAGCTTGTTTATATCAATAACTTTTGAACCGCTTGAAGGATTTCAATAGAAGTTATTTAAAGATTTTTTTTTCTATTTTTAACTCACGTATGTAACAGACCGGAACGAATTAGAACATCTTAATCTATACTGAGCAAAAAAAGAAACTTTACTGTACCTATTTTGTTCATATCTAGGTCATTTCAAGAGATACATCAACGATGTTGATATGTATATGTCAAGTGACAAATTGGCAAAACATCTGCACTTTTATTGGAAATCAAAAAGTTGATCGCATACTCGAAAAATTATGATTAAGGGAACAAGGTGCAAAACTGAAAAACACAAGTTTCCAAATAAAATTCGCTTTGACTTTCTGGTTGATGTTATCGATGAGATAATGTTTTCTGTTAGGTCGAAATTGAACTGATATCTGTTTAATATCTGTTATGTTCACCACGAGCGTTTATTGCGTTGACGCGACGTCGCATGGAATTGACGTAATTTTGGACTACAGCGTTGGGAATAGCGTTCCATTCCCTGACTAGTGCCCTAGGACGACGAACCACATCCCAGTTTGCTGCATACACGTAATCAAATTGAACATGGCTATGCGGCTGCAACCAAACACTCTACTGATGTCAACGAGAGCAACGCCAGCTCGAAGCATGCCAATTGCCTGATTTATATGGGCTTCTGATAAACGCGGCATATCTGTCAAACAAATTTTGGTATGTTTTGGACTTTGTACCGAATATGACTTGTCTGCTCAGGTAGGCCAAACCGAATTTTCCAGTCATTGAGCACGAGCACGTGTAAATGGCTCGAAACGACTTTCTGACGATTCGGTCGATACACATTGTCCGATGATAACAAATCAGATACACACAAGACAGGGACACTATTGATCATCGACATGTGGACACTGATTAGCGTGTATATTATACATGTATGAACAAAACAGTTTTATTACACAATATGACAGTAAAGCTTCTTTTTTTGCTCAGTATAATATAATGAGTTTTCGAAAGAAAAACTAGAACACGAATACTCACCATATACATATGTGTATATTAGTCCGAAGACGTTTATATACACATTGTAGTGATTATTTTAAACTGTATCATATCAAATGTATCAATGTAATGTATTGTTAATCAATAAACATCTAAATATCGGCAATATGTGTACTGACATTCATCATGCCCTATCAAAAGGCAAACTCGCCACTTTCCGTCGCAGAAGGCAGACTTCACATGAAAGCAGATCGGCGATCTGCAGGTTCCGGATCTGTGAGGAAGGTACTATTTATAGGTACATTTATAGGACTACATATCTGGGACAGGTACATGTATGTATGGGTATAATGTTACACGTATTACTACATATCTGGGATCTGAGAGCTACAGATCTGGGATCTGGTAGATGTAGGTCTGTGTGTAATGTTACACGAGTCATTCTACTACAAATATGGGATCTGATAGATGTAGGTCTGGGTTTAATGTTACACGAGTTACTTCATATATGGGATCTGATAGATGTAGGTCTGTGTATAATCTTACATGAGTATAATACTACAGATCTTGGATCTGGTAGATGTAGGTCTGCGTACAATGTTACATGAGGTACTACAGATCTGGTATCTGATATACATATCTGGAATCTGGTAGATGTAGGTATGTGTATAATGTTACATGAGCTACTACAGATCTGGTATATGATAGACTACATATCTGGGATCTGGTGCATGTAGGCATGTGTATAATGTTACACGAGTTACTACAGATCTAGGATATGGTAGATGTATGTCTGTGTTTAAAACAGGGTTTTCTTTTGCTATTTTGGAAACATGACCCAGCTTAGTAAAAGTACGGAGTTAGCGATCTTTTTTTCCAATTTTCACTTTACTTCACGAGTGAAAATATGTGCAGGACATTTGGACTGCCAAGACAGAAAAATGTGTCAGTCCTCGTCAGAAACTGCCAGACATCACTGTAGGACCGGCACTTTTCGCTCACTGTGTACTTTTACTAAGCTGGGTATGGGTCATATGTTACCAAAATAGCGAAAGAAAACCCTGTTTTAAACACAGACATACATCTACCAGATCCCAGATCTGTAGTAACAAATAAGTAACATTATACATAGACCAGATGTACCAGATCCCAGATGATAAGTCTATCAGATCCCAGATATGTATAGTAACGCGTGTAACATTATACCCAGACATACATCTATCAGATCCCAGATCTGTAGTAACTCGTGCAACATTTTACAACATTTTACATAGGCCTACATCTACCATTTCACTTAGCAATCCACACTGACTTCTCCCTTCAGGAAAAAACAATTTCTTTCCTAACGAAAGTAATGACTCCACTGTCTGACTTTCATCAATGGCATATGTCACAATTCTTGTCCCACCGCCTTGTTTATATTTCACTTGTTTGTGCGAGCCTTTACTGTAATGAAGCCAACCGAAGTGGATTTTGTACTCTTTGTGGCGGCCACTTCTACCACCCTTTGTGGTAGACACTGCTGCACTTCCAGCCTGTAAAACAAATGAAAAGACATTATTTATTTATGTAGAGGACCACATAACAATCATTCATAGCATGTTTGATGTATTTCGGCTTATTGGTTCATGAACAGAACCTGTTTAAAGAAATTTCGCTGTAATTACCTAATGCACCGGACCGAACAGATTTAGCTATTTCTGTATTTCTGTAGAGAACCACCCATGTATCATTGCTGTGAATATTCATTAAGACCGGCCTAGTGGTACAGGAGGGTTAGTCGTTTGAGAGAGAGAGAATTTGGGTTTAGCGACCTATCAACAATATGTTTAGTCATACAAGGTCGGGTCGATGGGACTGAGTCCCATTCCTCACCCGTATCAGGGGGAACAAGAAATGTGGCCTAATGGCACACAAATGCCCCCGTTGGCAGCACATTCGGTGCGGGGGGCAATAGTTGACAAGTTTGAGAAACTCTTACAAACTTCTTAACCGAAAGAGCTAAGTGTTTTCAGCAATTATGTAAAGGTCAAAAGGTGAAGGTCATATTAAGTATGGTATTATTCTGTAGCATATGTTCATATGAATCAGTGGTGGAATATTAAAGCGATCCATCAAGTTGTAAAGAAGTTCTGACAAGTTGGAGAAACTCTTACAAACTTCTTAACCGAAAGCGCTAAGTGTTTTCAGCAATTATGTGAATGTCAACATATTAAGTATGGTATTATTGCTAGACATAGTTCATATGAATCATGTGGTGTACTATTAAAGCTTTACCAAGTACCTGAGAACCAAACCAGGTCTCCAACGGGATTCTGGTAAGGCAGAATCCCATCGATAAAACTACCTTTGCATGCTCCCGACCAACCACCCACGTCCTTTGAATACATTATCGATGGACGCACGTACGCACGGACAGACGATGGGCATCAGAGTATCCCAAAATCTAAGGACTAAAAACATGCCTCCATGTCAACACTTTTACCTTAACTCCCTTTTGTTGAGGCATTGCTGTTTTTTTTCTTCTTGCATTTCCTAAGGTTCTCCAGGACTTCTTGTATGCGTTGTCTTCTATGCTCGTCCTGCGAATAAAGTATACGGATGATAGTATGTAACATTTCAATAACATATTGCCAAACAAATACACAAGAGGGCCAGCATGGTCCTATTCGCTCATCTGACCTTGACCTTGTATACATGTTAGGACACAGACCTCGCATCCTGGAAACCATGTTTTTTTATAAATCACTTCGGCTTGAACCATCTTAGTGAAAGGTCACTCAATTATGTGTGTGAAGTTCGCTCAACATACGCCATTCAACTTTTGAATGTCGTGCTCGACACACGACATTCAACTTTTTGAATACCATAAACATTCATACAGGAGAACAACCGTGCACGTGTACAGACTAATGTTAACAGGGATGTATACATTCACACAGGAGAACAGCCATACACGTGTACAGACTAAGTAATAGTTATTGCGCGTTTGGTCTAGTATTATATTTATGATATACGAGACCATCGCGCATTAACTGTTTTGTATCATCAGTCAATCGTTTTTAGAACATGCACTGTCAATCATTATAGATGTTGCATTCAAAACACTTTCATAGCGCGTGTACATTTCTTTCCGATATCTCATTCGTTTGGTTGACTGTGAACAGGCAATTAGTGATGTTAATTTCACCACGCGCAAGCCGGTCGTATCATCACGTGCTAGGGCAATTCCCGTTTCTGTCTGTAAGTGTATTTCCCGTTGATGTCTGTACTTATTTGAAAGTAGGATTACGAATAAACTAGATATACATGTATATGTGTCAAATTGGTTGCCAAAACTAACATATTCTAAGTCGAATGAATAATATTTTAAAGCTGGATTCCCACTGATGGGGTAAAACAAATATTATTACAGGAATCAAAGAAGTACACAGTTGTGTAACTGTTCCACCAGGTTTAAAAGTTATGAGTGCTTGCTATGTAGTTATATTAGTTTATTAACAGTATATAACTTACGCCGGTGCCAACATTGAAATATACGAGCCGTGTCCGGTATACAAACTATCCCATAAGATATGGTAGTATTTAGTCGTCGTCTTGGAAGCAAAATGCAGATAAGCAAACTTATGTCTACGGTGTACATGATGTAAGACATGTTAGTACTTTAAATGTTGGAATATCTTTCTTATCACTCCACATAGCATATAATTCGTGTATTCCCTTGACTATATATTTCGAAATGACGCGAAAAATGCAATAATAATAATAATAATATCAAACAAAGCGCTACTTATCTGGAGCTCTGAAATACGTCATACCTTCTGCTGTAAATACGTCATAAATCGCTCGTACACGAGCGTGACGTTACTTGAGTCAGTTCATATACACGACACGACTCAAATTCCGTGGATTGTCTTAAAGGGGCTTGTGCACGGTATATAGCCAATTTCATGTAAGAAATAGAAACTACAATAAATTATTCTATTCAATCAATAAATACGTTTTGCATACACAACCATGTGATTTACCGCTCGAAACGAAGTTAAATAATAAAAAAAGATTAAAAAATGTTTGCCCTGGGTGGGGTTCGAACCCGTGACCCGAACGGCTTCATTAGGACAGTGGTACATGAAGAAAATATAATAACTAGCGTCACACACGCTAGTTAAAATGAAATATTATATAGAGGATATTTGTTTTTTTCAGTGCAATATCAACTTTTATTTCATCGAGTGAACACCAAACGTTGTGTATTTTCACGAGTGGCGAAGCCACGAGTGAAAATACAACATTTGGTGTTCACGAGATGAAATAAAATTCGATCTTGCACTGAAAAAAAGCAAATTTTCTATTTATTTTATGGCTTTAATCGGGCTTATGCGCGTTTTTCTATTTAGTTTTTTAAATTAAATTATCCCGTATCGCACCTCCTTTCCTGTGATGAACCCCAATGTCAAGTTTCGCCTCTATCCCATTGCGCATAGAAAAAAGATCCGATTTTGATCAGGCATATCACGATGGTTATTTAATTCATGTTGCTACATAATGTAAATATCTCACATAGAATGAATAATAAGACATAGAATCACAATTATCAACTAATATTTATTACATCAACAATTTAATTTTATTTGCATCACAATTTAATTTGAGCATTTCTTTCTTTGTGGGCGGGGCTTAAAAAGTAGTTCCGGCAAAACTGTGGGATATCGATTTAGAAATTCACTGTTTGAAACAGTGAAATATCAATAAATATTTTACTGGTAAATCCCGCTATTTCATCGCTAGTCATTAAATAAAAAGACTTTTTATTTATTTCATAATTGTTTTTCAGTGTATTCACAGGGGCGTATATTTTCAGAAAACCGATACCAACATATAGGAAAAAGCAGGGTTCATTATATTGTTTACCTCTTTCAGGTTTATCTGTGCATAAGCCCGTTTAAGACAATGCCAAATATTTAAATAATAATATATCAATTAATACATATACCGACAGGAAATAATTGTTACACCGGGTGGAATAGATTTTTACCTCATCGGCGAGAATCCAGCTTTAAGTTGAAAAACTTTTTTGATTTTCGGAGATAAAAAAAAATCGTTCATAAGCTTCAACAGTCACAGTTAGACGCATGTTGGGTGCTCTTTTCAGACCCCGTATTTTTTCAAAAAGTAAACCCCGTGCAACCGTGCAATAAGTAACGTGCAAATAAGTTGCCATGCGGTTCACTTGTACGCACGCTACTTGTTGCACAGCTTATCATTAAAAATAGGCTCCATCCCCTTATTTACAGCGTGCATCATCGGGCATTGGATTTATTGCATTTACAATGCAAACTTGGATGTATACATTCACACAGGAGAACATCCATACAGATGTACAGACTAATGTTAACTTGGATGTATACATTCACACAGGAGAACATCCATACAGATGTACAGACTAATGTTAACTTGGATGTATACATTCACACAGGAGAACATCCATACAGATGTACAGACTAATGTTAACTTGCATGTTATACATTCACACAGGAGAACATCCATACAGATGTACAGACTAATGTTAACTTGGATGTATACATTCACACAGAACATCCATACAGATGTACAGACTAATGTTAACTTGGATGTATACATTCACACAGGAGAACATCCATACAGATGTACAGACTAATGTTAACTTGGATGTATACATTCACACAGGAGAACATCCATACAGATGTACAGACTAATGTTAACTTGCATGTATACATTCACACAGGAGAACATCCATACAGATGTACAGACTAATGTTAACTTGCATGTATACATTCACACAGGAGAACATCCATACAGATGTACAGACTAATGTTAACTTGGATGTATACATTCACACAGGAGAACATCCATACAGATGTACAGACTAATGTTAACTTGGATGTATACATTCACACAGGAGAACATCCATACAGATGTACAGACTAATGTTAACTTGCATGTATACATTCACACAGGAGAACATCCATACAGATGTACAGACTAATGTTAACTTGCATGTATACATTCACACAGGAGAACATCCATACAGATGTACAGACTAATGTTAACTTGGATGTATACATTCACACAGGAGAACATCCATACAGATGTACAGACTAATGTTAACTTGGATAAATGATTTGTAGCGAGCAGCATTGTATAACTTGATTTGGAGAGCTCTCCAAATGATTTAGTGATAGCTCTAAATATATTGATAGCTCTAAATATTTATTGATAGCTCTATATTTAGAGTAGCAATATATATTTGAGTTTATGTAGATTTGGCGTTTCATAATATGACAATATGTGAACACCGGTATTTAACTAGTTGCCCCATGCCATTGAATCCGCCACTGCACTGTTAATATTTTTACTAGTTTATATTAATAACAAGAGTGCAGAAGGTCACAATATACGCCCGTCGAGGATGTACACCTGTAAGTAGTTGGGTTGTGCAAGTTTGGTGCCTGCAAGTTTGATAGTAAGCTTGAAATATACAAAACACATTGAAAATGACTAAGTGAATGAAGTAAAAACAAGTAGGTCAATGTCACATGACATGGTGTGGTTTCAGGTGTGCAAATAGATAGTGAAGTTATGCAAGTTTGGTGGCTGTAGTTGAAATAGTAAGTGAGAAACAGACCTAAACACGACAATTTAAACATTGAAAATAACTACGTCAATGAAGCAGGAAAAGTATGTCTATGTCGCATAAAGGTCACACATTATAATGGTGGTTTCTGGTGTGCAGCAGTAGGTTGTGAAGTTGTGCAAGTTTGTGGGCTGTAGTTGAAATAGTAAGTGAGAAACGGACCTAAACACGAAAACCTAACAATGAAAACGGACGGACGGACAACGCCATACCATAATACGTCCCATCCTTTCTCTAAAAAAACGGGCGTATAAAAAGGGGGCAGGTGGTAGGGGAGGTAGAGGGTCAGGGGAGGGGGTAAAAAGGGGGAAGGGGAGAGGAGGTAAAACAAATGGGGAGGCAGGGGAGGGGAGGGGTAAAACAGCGGGGAGGGGGTATGGGAAGGGAGGGGTTAAAAAAGGGGGAAGTGGAGGGAGTAGGGGAGGTGAGGGATGGGGAAGGGAGGGGATGGAAAAAAAAGACCTAAACACGAAAACTTAACATTGAAAACGGACGGACGGACAGACGGACATTCTCCCGAGCGTTGCATACGTTTTTTTCCTTTGTTCTAGTGCACACCACAAGCAACTTTTTGAAACCCAAACGGAATGAGTCAAAACACTACGGTGTGGTTTTTTTTTCCCCCCCCCCCTACCCCCCCCCCCCCCCCCCCCCCCCCCCCCCCCCCCCCCCCCCCCCCCCCCCCCCCCCACAAGGTCACACCCTCGGTCCCTCGGACAGACGGACTGCGCCATACCATAATTAGAAACATTATTGCTACCTTACTCGCTCCTTCGTTCACGACTCGAGGGTAGCAACTTAAGCCCATCTCTGTAATGTAACAGTTGGAAGAGTGATTTTGTTCAATTTCCATCTATTTTGGTAAGTTAGCCACATAAAACTATCAATATTACATCAATAAATTATTAATAAAGAACATGCAAATGTAAAACTATATTATTTTACCTTGTGAAGATGTTTATCGACATTTATTTGGAAGTGATATAATTCCTGGGCCATTCTAGCCATATCTAGAACAACAACAACAACAATGGCTGGCTCGAGTTATCATGGGAATACATAGCCAGTTATACTTTTTGTGGAATTTAACGAGTTTTGATTCAAATTTGATTAGTTTAAAGGTATAACACATTATATTTACGACATTTTGAATACTATGTAACATGTTTGGTTACTTAATTAAGCTGCTCACTTTGGGCCAATTTGCAGCCGTAGATAACAGATCGGAGGCGAAATATTGCAGCTATACCATAATACTATTACTAATACGTCCCATTTTTTTCTCTAAAAAAAACTGGTGTATAATACATAATTACACTGTTAAAGTATTAAATATACATAAAACAGTACGGAACAAAATAGTATTACGCATTGGGAGCATACTATGTTCTACTAGTTACGTTAATGTGTATTGTGTCTGCCAGCCGATGAAACTAATAAAAAACAAATGGATGAAAAAAAACGTAGAGGGAAGTAACCCATGAGAAGTCAAATGTGTAGTTAAAATACGTAAAGTGCGCTTTTAGTGACCGCACATAGGGAGCGAGCGAGAGAGAGAGAGAGAGAGAGAGAGAGAGAGAGAGAGAGAGAGAGGAGAGAGAGAGAGAGAGAGAGAGATATCCCCCATAGGCACACACGAAGTATAACTTACATCATCTGATTCCTCATTGTCCGCCATCTTCCATGCGTCTCCGTGCACGTGCTTGAAATGTGCGACAATATTACATCATAAGTCATAAGTTACAAGTCACAACTCATAAGTCATAACTCATAAGTCACAAGTCATAAGACAGTAGACATAAGTCAAAAGGGCCCTCCAGGGATTCCATACAGACCATCAGAGCAATGCATGTGTGAAATATCAAGTTGATCCATGCAAGGAAATTATAAGACATTTATCCGAGTTTCGAACGCATCAAGTATGTGATCTTGACCCTGGGCTTAGCAGGTATACAGAGGACGGACGATTAGAGCAATGCGTGCGTTTAATATCAAACATATCAGTGCAAGGAAACAGAAATTATAAGACATTTACCTGACTTTAAGGTTTCGAACGCAGCAAGTTGTGTGTTTGACCTTCGGCTTAGTAATTGTTTAAGGAAACACGGTTATCGCCCTTGATATCACTGTGGAAATTTACGTCGGATATAAAATGCATAATAATGCCAATCAATACGTGGGGTAATGGTGAATGAATGTTTATTTTGCTATAAAATATCTCGGATGATGTCTCTGATGATGCATCTGATATAAAGAACAGTTTGTGCCTACTGAGCGGGCATGTACCTTTAAATGGTACCCTTTCTATCAGTATTCCTCGTAACGTAACGTATGTCGGAGTCTTACGTTCCAGTACCACTAGTGCTGCACCGTGTTGCTTTGTTGCATTGTGTTTTGTTGTTTCGTTTTTGTTTTGTTTGTTTTTGCTTGTACAATGAAACCTCTCTAAATCGGACGCCCTGGGAGCTCTGGCTTAGAGAGGTTTCACTATAAATCAGACATTTGATCATTCTGAGCCAAAGTTGTGTGATATGCGATCACGAACAGGCATTATCACCTGAGATAAATGACCAAGACACTCATCAAAAATAAGATCATGTGTTTTCTTGGTTACCGGTTTAGAGAGGTTCCACTGTATCTATAGGTTTTTTTGCGATCTTACAGACTCGAGTTAAAGGTTAAAGTTACTCGAGTTAAAGGTACATGCCCACACAGTAGGCACATAATGTTCTTGATAGGAATTAAATAAGTGAACAAGTGTGTGACTATTCCACCAGTTCTAACAATTACGGGTGCCCGCTATACAGATATAATCATTTCGTAATATTGAGCTTACTGATAGTGACCCTCGGTGGTATCAGGCTATTGTTATATGCAAATGTAGCATGCTATTTTTAATTTTTAATTATACTAATAAAATGAGTCACCTGAAAAAAATAATATTTTCGACAGATTATAAAGTATGATCACTGCACATTAAAACATTTTAAAGAAACACGGTTATCGCCCATGGTATCATTGTGAAAATTTACGTCCGATATAAAACATATAATAATGCCAATCATTATGTGGGGTAATGGTGAATGAATGTTTATTTTGCCAGGAAATGTCTGAGATGATGTCTCTAATATAAAGAGCGCTGTGTGTCTACTGAGTGGGCAAGTAACTTTAATGGTTCCAGTAGGGTGTGGGGGGGGGGGGGGGGTGGGGGGGGGGGGTCGTAGCTAGTTATCTGCCGTTGAATTTATTAATAGAAATCCGGTCCAGAGTGTGTAGTTTGGGGCCTTATTGCTTGTAAACAGAGCGAATGTAGAATGATATGATGGGAAAAGGAGCAATTAATGTGATTTCGACTACTGTTGATACTACATATCTACGTGATCTGATCTGGGACTACATTGTTTCCCAGCTTCATATTTTCACACGTTTAATCTTATTGCAAACAGTGTAGACTCAGATCAGACTGCACAGGTGTGCAGTCTGATCTGGGTCTACTCTGTTCGCAAAATTATTGTGCTTTTCAGTAAGAAATAAACGCTGAAATACAGCATAGGACCGGATCTCTATAAATAGATTTGCAAAGGGAAATAACTGACTGCGAATCCTCATTGGTTCTCATGGCTTGAATACCTACGGACCAAGCCGCAATATAGCACACAGGGGTAGAGCCAGTTTGTTGAGCGGGAAATACAATTTAGGGATGGGTGAACAGTACGAGGTTCTACAGGGCACCGTTTGTTGTAGAATACTGCAACCACTGCTGTAACCCCTGTTACAAAAACCGAGGGTTCCAAAATCCGTTGACGTACCCGCCGGTTTTTGTAACCCCCATGTTTTTGTAACCACAAATATTAATATTGCGATACATGAAATATGGTTGCTTCAAACTTGAAATAAACTGGAGATAAGGTACGTTAACATTTTAATGAAACACGGTTATCGCCCCTGATATCAGTGTGGACATTTGATTTACGTCTGATATAAAATGTATAATAATTCCAATCAATACGTGGGGTAATGGTGAATTAATGTTTATTTTGCTAAAATAAATGTCTCAGATGATGTATCTGATATAAAGAACAATTTGTGCTTACTGAGTGGGCATGTACCTTTATCACTATTGCTGGTTAGAAGACGGACAGCCGTTGCATTGATGGAATGGCGAACAATGTAGATCTTGATCAGACTGTGCACTGTGCAGTCTGATCAGGATGTACACTGGTCGCAAAAACCATAAGCCCCATTTTATTCAGCCACAGCCAAGTATGAGCGTTTTGATTGACTGAATGGCGAACAGAAAACACCCACAGCAAAGTTGTATACAGTGCTACTCAACGTCGTGATGACCACATTATCAATCAAATACAATGACACTATCACGCTGAATGTTTGTAGTGGACCGCTAACCAGGTTCAACCTCGCAGTGGACCATTTTGTGTACTGACCAGTATCCCCTCCCCCACCCCACTCTGCTGCCATGCTTCCGGTGTAGACCCCACACTAAACTTCGTAAGACTAAAATTATGATAGTCTGTAAATATCATATTAACAATGTTTTCTTGTATATCATTATTGCATTTGCATGTATTGAGAATAGGCTGCATTTATAGCCTATGTTCAATAAACATAAATCCACCAATTGAAATTTCCAGACGATCCTAAATTTGCACTTGTAGTCGTACGAAGTTTAGTGAAACGCGCCCCAGCACAGTTCGCCCATGAACAACATAAATACACTACCACCTGCGTTAATCTTGCCGATATTTGTCAATTTCTTTATTCTTCTTGACTATTGAGCTTAAATTCAAGCAAAAGTGAAGGTGAAAGGGTTTAACGTCTCAGCAACAGCTAACATTGAGACGGGACAACAGTTTAAAGTCTCATCCGACAGACCAGTGCGATGGAAATACTATGAAAGTATTGTTGATGCCTTAGGCGAGGTTTGAACTCAAGCAGTTTGATTGGCTGAGCCTGAGTTGTGATACAGCTCAGACAATCAAATTGCTTGACTGCGAGTTGGCATTTGCAGCTGATGTTCAGAACGTTGATAAGCTGGGCAAGATTAACGCAGACTGTTGTGGATCATACGCTACTGTCTGTTTCACGAAACTTGACTAAATCATACCGGCCATATAAACAATGCAAAAACAGTATTTTTTTCCATTTTCAAAATTTAATAATGAGCCTTTTTTTTCTTTATCACCAAAAAATGATTTGTCTATGGGAATTTAACATGGGGGGGGGGGGGGGGGGGTGGGGGGGGGGGGGGGGGGGGAGAGGTGGAGGAGCTGTGTGGGGAGTCAGAAAACGAAACATTTGGAAATTGACACCCGAAACTTGGTTAAATTTTGAAAATCGCTCTAGTATTTCTGAAATTCTAAATAATTCCCCATGTTAAATCCCCATAGACACTGATCTTCACTCTTTGAAGATGTCTATGTGGATTTAACACGAGGAAATTGTTTTTTCGCAATAAAATCAATATTTGACTAAATTTCAAGAAATAAAAAGAAGTCTCATTCTTAAATTTTCCTTTAATTTAATATTATGTAAAACAAATATTGTTTTCACATTGTGGATATATCCGTAACATTTGGGCAGCTTTTGTTGTGAAACAGACAGTAGTATTAGTCTGCATGCCTGTGCTAGCCGACATGGAATGAGACTAACCACGCATGGCATAAACCGGATTTCCGCAGTCACGGTCACATGTGTGTTGTTATTGGTTGATGACCGTGTCCAATGTCTAGCAGTATATACAGGACACGCACGCACCTACAGTAGCGCTTTTCTGCTCCTTACCTATTTGTATATACCAATATCGTATACATATCGTAATCGTATAGTATTGGTACATGTATATTGAATGAGCATATCGTATGATTATATAATATTGGTATGTTTGTACCGTAGCATCGTATAGTACAAACGTACTATACGAATATTATACAAACATACGACATCCGTTCGTATATACGATATATCCGTACGGATATGGTATGAATATACCATAATCTGGTACATTTGTACGATACAAACGTACCAGAATTATACACATGTATAACAATCGTATACACGTACAATTTGAATGGTATATCTATACGATATTGGTTGGTATGTACGGTACAAACATACCGTACGTTTATATTATATGAATATCGTATAGAAACATATCGTATTGGTATAGTATACGTATAGTATTGGTATATTACGTATAGTTGACCTGCAGAAAAGCACTACTGTACACACCCACGCGCGCACGCACGCACGTAAGCACGCACACACGCACGCCCTAGTGTATCGGAGTAATCGATGTTCGAAAAGTCACATAATCGGTTGACACAAATGTTGGGATGTGGACAAAGAAATGTTGCACAAGCAATACAAACTATTTAAAGGTGTCAGTAGACGACCAAGTCAACAATAAGCTACAAATACTAGTTTAATCATGTTTATTAGATTTAATTCACAGAAGTACACATCTGTAAAAGTAAACAACTTCATAAAATTTATTGGAAAATACAGTGAAACCTCTCTAAACCGGCTAGTGAAATAGCGCACATTGCTGTGATATACGGAGCCACGCAGGGGACAGGGATTTTCTGTTATTAATTCGTTCCCACGAAATATCAATTCGTTCCGACGAAATGACAATTCATTCCCACGATCTAACAATTCGTTCCCTCAAATTAATTATTCGTTCCCAGGAAAGGACAATTCGTTCCCACAATTTAACAATTCGTTCCCTCGAATTAACAATTCGTTCCCACGATATAACAATTCGTTCCCACGAATAAACAATTTGTACCCATGGGAACGAATTGTCATTTCGTGGGAACGAATTGTCATTTCGTGGGAACGAATTGTTGATTTGTGAGAACGAATTGTTAATTCGTGGGAACGAATTGTTAATTCGTGAGAACGTATTGTTAAATTGAGGGAACGAATTGTTATTTCGTGGGAACGAATTAATAAAAAAAAATGAATTATACGTCCCCTGCGGGGCTCCGAACTGCTGTCCCTGGATTTACGATTTATCGAATACTGATAATTGTTTATTTACTCAAGTCACAGGACATGGCAGCATGAGGTATACAACACAATAGTCTCCTCCTTTCACAATCATATACAATGTACTATATATCGAGATATCCACAACAGTAACACAATGTACATACACTAACACAATTGCATATGGAGGATAAACAAGTGATGTATTTGAATGTTGCAATTTCAAATTGAAAATTATGTAATTAATACGATTTTCACTTCACATCCAATGTCCGGACCACGCATATTCACTTTGGAATAAATTCAGCAGTATAAAGCCTGATAAGGATCAAAATGAGAAGTTAGTAGCAACTACCGGCGTGTCATTGTCTGAGTGGAGAACTGTGTAAACTCAATTCAGACTGTGGATGTACAGACTGATCTGGGGATAACCTGGTCGCATTACCCATTAACCCCATTTTCCCAGTCACATCCATAGTTGACCTTGACATCAGGTCCCATGCGAGGGCTATATAATTAAAATGTGGATGATGATAAATATTCATATGACGTTTGAAGTCAATGAATACCTACGGTTTAACATAAACCTCATTTGACATTGACTGTGGGTATGGGTGGTCTATAGAGTAAAACGTTAAAATGTTTAACGTCCTAGCAACAGCTAACGTAATACTATAACGTGGAATTAGGACGAATACACATCATTACGATCACTGTGTCGCTGTCTTGCTTGAAAGAACGCCAAATACCTACTTCCTTGAATATTACTGTGTCGACACCGTCTCGTCCTTCCAACGTGATAACACTAATATACATTTTCTATAGCCTGTATCAAAGATGGATGTAATTGTCATTTATCTTCACCATGTATAGTTCAATCAAGTTTGCTTCACAATTCTGTAATTTTTTCATCGTAAAACTCTCGCCTTTTAGTCCGGGCTTGAGACCGGCTGAATATCAGAACAACTGGTGCGACCACCTTATTCCTTACACGCGCATCCGTTGGTCAATATCCAGGCAGGGTTGTTTCACGGTTTTCGTATCAGCCTGTGTTTACATGTATCGTAGTTAGACTGATTACAGTACTGCATGATCTTCCCCCATGTTTTACAAGTGATTGCGTCTTAAAATTAAATAGACATGTCGCGCTCCTGTCCCTACACACGTGCCTCCCGGTGGCAGTCAAACGAAACACGGGTTTTATAGCAAAGCAAGGGTTTCAAGGGTATACACAAATCTAGAATTTATTTGAATATTCGACCAGCTATATCTCTTTGAAATCTAATTTCAGGATTTTAATTCTTATTTAGTCACAAATTTTCTGTAGCAGATATTCTGTGAAATTCCGATTTAAATAATCCGAGGTGTCATTAATTTGCACGTAACTACGATGAATTGCAAATTACTGTACATACGTATTAAGGGAAGCCACTTTTACAAAGTATATTATCTCAAGGGATCGCTATAAAACCCCAACCCCTAACCCAATGATGACTTTCAAGGTCAAGCAGTACAGTAAACCATCCTGGACATGTGATACAGCAATATACAGGTGAATTAGTAGGCCGAAAGTTCCGAAAGAGCAAAAGAATAAGACAGTAAAAAAACATAACAAATGATAAAAAATAGGAAATGTTTTCATTTAACACGAATACCCCACTTACCGCTTTAATAATAAAACAATGCAAGATATACAGACAATAAGGAAGCTACATACCAACTACTGAGCATCAACCTATTACGTCGATGAAATGTTTTACGAGTTACAAGATGTGTGATCGGCGGACGGGATGGAAGGACGGGGAGGGGCCAGACGGACAAGGGTAACACTAAAAATGCTCCATCCACTATGGTGATGGGGCATAAAAAGGTTTACATTGTATTGTATTTTAATGACAGATGTTCATCATTGGTTTGGAAGTAGTCCTAATATCAACGATCAACATCTGTCTGTTATTACTACCCTGCCTCCCTCAGGGAAGTCTACAAGAGAACAGCGAAACTGCTCTAGGAAGTCCACTGTAATACCGGTTTATGATGATCCCAAGAAATGGTAGAGTACTTTGCAATCATGAACATACACTGTGTCAGGTTGACAGAGGTTCTACTGTACAACAAATGACTTTTAACACAGGGTTTCACCAAATCACCGTGGGTTTGTGTATTTCATGATTTAGGGTGGGCGTCGGGCATAATCCCGAGAATATTGACTTAAACCTATACTAACCATTTTCCAAAAAGAATAAAAAATTGGCGGCCGCCGCAAACATTATTTGATTTAAAATTCCATTTTGTCATGTCATAGAACTTCAGATAATTAAATATTCATGTTCGCATATTCAATAGTACTGTCTTAAATTGGGTACTCAAACTAAAACATGTTTCGGAAAATAATAAGATTTATTTACTGATTAATGTGGCAGATGCCCACACTCTGTCGAGCTTTCTGACCTGGAATATGGACAAGAAACCATAAACTGTCACACGTTCAAATACGAAATACTAAACAAGAAACCATTAACTGTCATATCTTCCAACCTGGAATATGAGCAAGAAACCATAAGCTGTCGTTCTTTACAATCTGAAATATATGCAAGAAACCATAAACTGCCATAGCATCCAATCTGGAATATGTACAAGAAATGGTAAACTGTTATATTATGCAGTATGAAATATAGACAAAAAAGGTAAACTGCCATACTTTCCAATTTGGCATATGGACAAGAAGTGGTAAACTGTCGTTCAATCAAATCTGAAATGTGTACAAGAAACGATAAACTGTCAAATGGTTTTCAAATCTGGAAGCTGGACACTGTCATACTTTCAAATGTGGAATATAGACAATAAATTGTAAATTGTCGTATTGTCATTGTGGATCACGGACATGACATAATAAATAATCTTTCCAGAGTGCAAAATAGGAGAATAATAAAGTAAACCTGCAACCCTTGCCACTCTAGAAGATTCACTAAACTTTCATATCCCAAGTCTGGACCAAATAATTCAAATATATTCATTTAATCAAAACAAACAGTATTTAAAAAAAAAAAAAATGCCACTTGGTTATTAATTATAGTGCAGTCAGATTATGGCCATGCTTGTTTGTGAAGGGAGGGGTGGGGGTCGTGTTCTCCATCACTTCCATTGTGCTCGTCGTCAATGTCCAACGCAATCGTCATCACATAATCACTATTACCGCGTGCGTCATCACCACAACCACGATCACTGTTCGCGCTATCACCACAATCATTATCACCGCGTGCGTCATCATCACAACCACTATCACCGCGTGCGCCATCACCAAAATCGTTATCACCGCGTGCGCGATCACCAAAATTACTATTACCTGAACTACCTGATCATACGTTCTACTCACTTGACTACCTGACCGCGTACTACAATTCATACCTGCTGCACATTGACTACCTCAACACATATCTGCTACACCCTCAACATACCTGCCGTACTGTCGACATTATCACCTGCCCATCATCGCCCGTTTCCTGCGCCTCGTCACCACCATCTGTAAATGAGATAAATGTGAAAATACAACATCAATAAATTAACTGAACCCACAATACCTGACATTTCCAGCACTATCCTCAACCTACCATCCGCTTCTTCATGGCCTTCTCGTCATCACTGCCTCCTGTATCATCATTCTCATCACTAAAGTCATCGACATCATCATCTACAAAATGCAAATATTAATCACATGGAATACAGGTAATACAACATCCAAAATATAACATCCATATCATACCTTACTTCCATCTTCAACACTACATGTATATTCGCCCTTTTCTTTTCATCGCCATGGTGTCCTCGTCGTGACTGTATCATGTAGCACCATCCTCGTCCTCGTCAACCTCAGGAAAATGAAAATAATAGTCACATGGAATACAGTACATGAAACACAGTTTAACATACACTACGAATAAATTACCTGAATCGATCAATGCCCGCGAAAGAACCGCATCCGATATCTCCGCCATCAACATCATCCGCGACAACACTCAATATTTCCGACTCCGACATCATCCGCACAACCACCCGCGCACTGCGACACCACCGCGACATCACCCGCGACGTCACCACACCCTCGCACATAAATGGAATACATACAGTGCATGAACATTATATTTAACAATATGAATGAATGACCTTAATCATACCGTTCATCAGAAGCGCCACCCTCGCCCTGACAACCTCATCTTCGTTACGTCCTCGTCATCACTGCATCCCGTATCACCATCCTCGTCATTGCTGTCATCACGATCTTCAAACCTATGATAATAATAGTTGCATGGAACACATTAAAGGAAATACACAATATACAATATGAATAAATTACCTGAACCCACCATACCTGCCATCGCCAGAAATATCCTCCACGTACATTCTCCTGTCCACAGCAACCGCCATCACCGCTCCCGCAATCCCACATCCGTCCTCACTGGAACCGCCATCGCCGCTACCTCCATCGCTGCAACCACTTACTACTACTGCTAACACTGAACAACATACTGAACAACACACCTAAACCTACTAGATCCCACTACCGCCAATCCCCACCACCACCAAACAACCAATCCCCGCCAACCCCACTAAAACCCAACCAATCCTACGCCCAACCAAATCCCACCAACCAAAATCCCACCAAGCCCAAATCCAACAAAACCCGCCAAACCCAAACCCAACCAACCCAAACCCAGCCAAACCTAACCAACCCCAAACCCAAACCCCAACACTCCCAAGCCCAACCAAATCCCACCAACCCAAATCCAACCAACCCCAAACCGAACCAAACCCGCCAAACGCAACCAAACCCACCAAACCCCAAACCCAACCAATCCCAAGCCCAACCAAATCCCACCAACCCAAATCCCACCAACCCCAAATCCAACCAAACCCAACCAAACCAGCCAAACCCAAACCGACCAACACCAAATCCAAACCCAACCAAACCAGCCAAACCCAAACCGACCAACACCAAATCCAACCAAATCCAACCAAATCCAACCAAAATCCAACCAAATCCAACCAAATCCAACCAAATCCACCAAACCCAACACAACAAACCCAACCAAAGCCGCCAAACCCAAATCCAACCAAAATCCAACCAAATCCAACCAAATCCACCAAACCCACAAAACCCCAAACCCAACAAACCCAAACAAACAACATCCAAACCAAATCCAACAAATCCAAACCAAACCCAACACAACAAACCCAACCAAAGCCGCCAAACCCAACCAAATCCAACCAATCCAACCAATCCAACCAAATCCAACCAAACATCCAACCAAATCCAACCAAATCCAACCCAAACCCCAAACCCAACACAACAAACCCAACCAAACCCGCCAAACCCAAACCCAAACAAACCCACCAACCCACCAAACCCAACAAACCCCAAATCCAGCCAAACCCAACCAAAGCCCCCAAACCCAACCAACTCCAAACCCAATCAAATCCCACCAACACCAAATCCCACCAACCCCAAACGCAAAACCACCTACCCCAAACCCAACCAAATCCCGCCAACCCAAATCCTACCAACCCCAAACCCAGTCAAACCCACGAACCCCAAATCCCCCAAACACCGAACCCAACTATCTAGCTACCATCACAACCAACACGACTGCAAATACGACCAACAAAAAATACCAAAATTCATCACGAACAACTAGCACCACCACCACTCTGTAGTTGGGGCATACCAATAATCTGAAGAATAACGCGTACGTCTTCTGTTTGTCTGTGTTCTCTTCTTTTGTATGTGTTCTCTCTGTCTGTGTTCTCTCTGTCTGTGATCATCCGGCTTCTGTACTCATCTGCTGAAACAATATTCAAATAGTAATGTTGCTGTACTGGAGAAATGTGATTGCACATGTATGGATTTTGTGTAGCGACAGATACATAGGTTGATCTAGATCCACACTGGTCACAAACCCAAAAGCCCCATTTATCCAGTGACGGTCACAAATGTGTTGGTCATTTGATCTGTTTGATTGCTTTAAATTCCAACCAATTAAAATGTAATCTCTCGAAGCCGGTGTGCCAATGATGGCGTGACTGTCACTGGAGAAATGGGTCTTATAGGATTTGTGATCAGTGTAGCTCCAGATCAAATAGTAGCCTGATAACGCTTCTTAGAAGCATGATCGATGTTTCATTGATGGAATGGCGAACAGTGCAGATCTTGATCAGACTGTGCGGATGCACAGGCTGATCTGGGTCTACACTATTCGCAAAGCCATCAGTCCCATTTCTCCTGTCACAGCCACATATCATTTACGCCCCTGAAGTTTATGAAAGCACTGAGACTCTGACCTTGACGTCGTGGATTTGTCACAGCATGATAGATACTCATTAGAGAAAGGCATATGTACAACATCAAACGTTTGGTGAAAGGAAACAGCAAGTAAAACAAATTTCCCCAAACATTAAGTTTATGAAAGCACTAAGACTGTGATATTGGCCTTGGGGTTAGCTGGGTTCTGAGTATCGTGGACAAACCTGTCCAGAAAACCGACATATTTTACAGTTTGGTGTGATAAAATTGATACGAGTCCGTTCTCCTGGCTTTTCTACATGTGATTAGCTACAATGTATCATAAGTTCTACTTCACATTTTGAGTTATTTGTCAAACGGTAGAACAGGTGAAACTGGCTGATGGCTGGAACACACAAACATGGCCGACTTGGCCACGCCATGTGCCATATATGATACAGTAACGAGGTAGTATTCACGTATATGTTATACATATATTCTATCACATCTACGAAGCATTTGTCTTTGAAACACACGATGGCCAATTTGGCTGTGATAATGTAATAAATTCAGTATAATAATTCTGCATACTTTTAATCATGAAATATATGCATTTGTTAGTTCTATATGAAATAATGCATTTCAGGAAAAATAAATGATTACTCCCTCAAAGTATACTTTGCTAGAAAAGTATACTTTGCAATTTTGATGAAATCGGCTACAGGTATAGTTTGTTTGTTTATTAGTGTTTAACGGATTATCAACAGCTAAGGTCATGTAAGGCCGGGCAAACGGGTGGGGGGGGGGAGGTGGATCCCAAAATCAGAACGCAATATTTACATCGAGAACAAATATATTCAGCACTTTAGATAGGTTGCACTGTATAACCAAACGAGTGTAAACAATTGTTGATGCATGTATTAATGTTCATTAACATAATAACAGTATGTGGCTCTGACTAGAGACATGGGCGTATGTGTTGTGACCAGTATAGAGCCCTGTGCATGCGCACAGTTTGATCAATAACTGGAGTGTTCGCCATTCCATCAATAACACACCTGTCATGAGCTTTACAAAACAGACGATTATCAGGCTGCATGAAGTGTTTGTTTGTTGGGGTTTAACGGCCTATCAACAGCTAAGGTCATTTAAGGCCGGGTCAATGGGTTTAGTACTAAATCCCATATATTACCTGTACAAGTACATGTTCAAGTACATGTACAAAGGGGGGGGGGGGTCCAACAATCAGAACTGAATATTTGCAATAAAATAGCTATATATTCAGCCCTGAAATCATTATGATCCTGATCTGATGCCAGGTACTCGCCATACCAGAATCACGCAAAAGCAGTATCATCAGTAATAACCGTACTACTTTTATAATGGGCAATAACTCAATTCAAAGTTAAATGTTTAAGTGAGACATAACAAGAATGCCGAAAATCACAATATACGTCCGTCGAAACGGCCAGTCAACAAGGGGGATAACTCCAAGAACAAGAAATCAGTAATATTGGCGGATGCACCCATCAAAGTCTTTAATGCAAATTTAAGAAGAAGAAAAACGCAAATTAACATCACCACCAAATATCCGACATTGATTGTCTATTTTAATTTCTACACTGTTTCATTCATACGAAACGGCGTGTGGATCAAACAATCTGAAAGTACTGGCAAACACTGCAGATCCTGATGAGACGGCTCGTTACGAACCGGCTCATTTGGATCTGTAGTGTTTGTAAATATTGCATTATGGCATGTGGCGCAGAAACTGTTAAACAAAATGATGCGATCGCTCTCTAAACTTGCATCGATATGATCAGTAATATACAGAAATGTAAGCGCGAAAAATAGGTCAAGGACATGGGATGGGCAAATAGTTAATGGATTGGCTGTAGTGTGTTGTACACGAAAAAATGTTGTGTCCACAAGTTTCGTGACTAATGCCAAGGGGTTGTTGGAGAAAATGGCTGGAATATAAAAGTTATAACAGAAATGGGGAAGCGGACGGCGTCGGAGGCGCATGGTGGCTATCGAATGAAAACATGGACGATGTAAGGAGTAATAAGTATTTAAAGTCAATTGAATGCATGGTTGCAGAGATACAACGCATAGCTAAAACCTTCATCGCAAATGTCTGAGTAATTTGACCATGACCTTGAACACAGTGGCCGCCGTAAATCGAATGGACGGACGGATATTTGGGAGCTATGGGCTATTTCCATTGTTTGAGACAAACTAGATGTCCGTGGCCAGTATTTCACAGCCGAGATGCTTGATGGTCCTAGTATCCCAGTATATATGTACCTGGTTACTTAAAAACATTAACGCAGATTTTACACAAACAAAATTAATTAATACAAATTTCAAAGTAATTTGACCTTGACCCTGGGCATGGGGGCCGCATGGGTGGGCTATATAATTAACATATGGATGATGATAAAGAAATATGTGAAATTTCAAGTCAATCGGACTCGGACTGACAGACGGGTGAAAAGACGCAGATATGTGGGAGTGCAGGTATAAGTACGTGTATATGTATGTGTGAGTTTCATTAAAATATTACAAAGGGTATTGTTGTGTGCGATACACATTTTAATCGGGGCTATGCATGTGTGACGTTTCATGAAACTATTTCAAAGAAAATGCATTACATGTATATGGAACTGACTGAAAAAAGAAAGAACAACGGGCAAACAACTAAAGAATAATATGATGAGAGTTCGTATTCGTGTTTAACGGCCTATCAACATACACAGAGTTTTTAAGGCCGGGCCAACGTCAGGTTATTGAATGATAAAATCCCCTTCAGTAAAGAAACAACGAAGAATTACCGTTTGTTTAGCGAGATGAACAGATTATCATGAAATCATGCACGAGTGATTGGGTCCTTACGCTAGACAAACGAATGAGCGTAGCGAACCGAGTTTGTTTAGCAGTAGGACCCAACCACGCGGGCATTAGGCCCAGATACAAATGTAAACAGCTCACCTGGTTAAATAATCATTTTCTTACATTTCACACACGATTCTTCATAAAAACATAGCCAATGAAGCGTAACATATGGCCACATAGCTTTGCAATTACTTTCTGGACGCGCGCCGAAGTGATAGAGACTGTCTCGCGATATAGAGGGTGTGTCCGAGACCATGATTTGATTTTTCGAAGCGAAGAAAACACGTCATTGCGACGTTACTGACGTCATTTCTCCATATATGGTGAACACAAGAGTGGTGTAAACTACTACTGTCGAGTGGTGTAATTCACCGTTAGATTTGTAAACTACTGACTGAAATGTAAGAAATACCGTTTATTTAACCAGGTGAACTGAGTATCGTGAGATAACGCACCAGTTATTTGGGTCCTTACGTTAAACAAACGAGTGAGCGCAGCAAACCGTGTCTTGTTTAAGTGGTAGGGCCCAAGCATGGGGGCATTATTTCAAGATAATCCGCTCACCCGGTTAAATAAACATTTTCTTACATTTCACACATGATTCTTCATATAAACAAAACGAATCAAGCGTAAAATATGGCCAAGAGATTTGTCGAAGAAACACGTCATTGCGACGTTACTGATGTCATTTTTCCATATATGGTAAACACGAGAGTGGTGTAAACTACTGCTGCCGAGTGGAGCAAGCAATTCACCGTTATATTTCTGTAATCTACAGGTTGAAATGTAAGGAAGATACTAACATGTTTGTCGCTGGTCACAATATACGCATGTCGAGGATTGGTCAGTAAACAAGAGGACAACTTATTGGATAGCAATGAAAACCAATAGGCGCATTTCTCTTGCCATAATGAACATGAATTAGTTTATGCTCTGTCATGGTCTTTGCAGTGTGAAGCTTCATGAACATATTCCAAAGGGTATTACAATGTAACGTTCTGCTATGAACAGGAAAGTGTCTGTGGTCGTCGCGGCGGCAATTTATTTAATATTTATGTAATGGTGTTTAACTGGCTAAGGTCATTTTATGTCCGGTTAATGGGGTCGAATCCCATATTTCACCTTCATGCATGAGGGTCCCAACATCAGAACTAAACAAGAGTTGTGAGAAGACAACGAAGTTCGCCTGTTAGCAACCTTCACTCAAACTTGGCACGGTTGTATAACAACATGAATATTATATAACTTGACCTTGGGTTAAGGGGTGTGTGGTGGACCTTGGTATTGGGGTCAGTGGTGGAAGGTGGGTCGTTCATTTGCTATAGCATGATATATCATATTAAAATTAATGCATGTATGAAATATCAATGCGATTCCTGAAAACAGAAGTTATACAAAATTTAACTCAACGTTAAGTTTATGAACGCACTAAGTTGATGAGTTTCTACAGCATGATAGCTATTCACATGAGGAATGCATGTATGAATGTGCTAAGTTTGTGACCTTGACCTTTGGGAAAGGGACGTGGGGGGTCATGGATATGATGTAGCACAATAGAGGATCATCAGATGAATGCATGTATGAAATATCAAGGCGTTCCCTGTAAAGAAACAGAAGTTATAAAAAGACATTTACTCCAACGTTAAGTTGTTGATGTTGATCTTGGGGAAAGGGGTGGGGTGGGTCATGGATTTGCTGTAGCACGATAGAGTATCATCAGATGAATGCATGTATGAAATATGAAGGCATTCCCTGTCAATAAACAGAAGTTACACAACATTTACCCCAACTTTAAGTTTATGAACATGCTAAGTGTGTGACCTTGACCTTGGGGTAAGGATTGTGTGGTGGGTCGTGGATTTGTTACAGCATGATAGAGGGTCATCTGAGGAATGCATGTATGAAATATCAACTTGAAGGCGTTCCATGAAAGAAAACAGATGTTACATGACATTTACCCCAACGTTAAGTTTATGAATGTGCTAAGTTTGTGACCTTCACCTTGGGGAAAGGGGTGGGCGGTAGGTCATGGATTCGCCGTAGCACGATAGAGGATCATCAGATGAATGCATGTATGAACTATCAAGGCGTTCTATGAAAGGTAACAGATGTTATAAGACATTTACCACAATGTTTAAGTTTATGAATGTGCTAAGTTTGTGACCTTGACCTTGGGAAAAGGGGTGGGGGTGGGTCATGGATTTGCTACAACATGATAAGAGTATCATCAGATGAATGCATGTATGAAATATGCAGGCGTTCCCTGTAAATAATCAGAAGTTAAACAAAATTTACCCCAATGTTAAGTTTATGAACATGCTAAGTTTGTGACCTTGACCTTGGGGTAAGGGTTGGGTGGATGGTCGTAGATTTGCTACAACATGATAGAGGGTCATATGAGGAATGCATGTATGAAATATCAAGGCGTTCGATGAAAGGAAACAGATGTTATAAGACATTTACCCAACGTTAAGTTTATTAATGTGCTAAGTTTGTGACCTTGACCTTGGGGTAAGTGTTGGGTGGTGGTTCCTGGATGTGATAGAGAGAGTCATCTGAGGAATGCATGTATGAAATAACAAGGTGTTCCATGAAAGGAAACAGAAGTTATAAGACATTTACCCCAACGTTAAGTTTGTGGACGCCGACGCCGACGCCGGCGACGCCGACGCCGGCGACGCCGAAGACGCCGGCGGTATACCATAAGCTCTTCTGCTCTTCGACCAGGCGAGCTAAAAACGGATGGACGGACGGACGATGAACGGACGGACGGACAATGGTAACACTAATATGCTCCTGCACAATCGTGGTGATGCATAAAATAAAAAACAGACGACAACAATAATTCAGCAATGTACGGGTAAAGCGTTCAAAGTATGAACTAAATGACATTTACTTTTACAGGCAACACATTGTACTCACCAGGCTTCGGTCGTCTTCACCACTGACTCGGACGTATAGGCTCTAACAATACGGCATCGACTCGCTCGGTCACATGTCCAGATAATCCCCAGGCAAATGTGTCCCTTTGTCACTGGCAGGTGAACACATTTCACTGGCTTACATGTACATACCCAGGGTTTATATGTGGCTGCCACTGGAGAATTGGGGCGTATGAGTTTTGCGACCAGTGTAGATCCGCGTGTGGTCCAGTGTAGATCAGCATGTGAATCCGCACAGTCTGATCAGGATCTGCACTGTAATCCATTCCATTAATGAAACATTCTTTATGCTTCCAAGAAGCAATATAGATCATTCTAAGACTACAGTAATGTGCCATTTGATCAGGAACTACACTGACCACAAATCTCATAAGTCCCATTTTTCCAGGCACAGCCACGCATGTAATACATATCCGTGTCAGGTGTGGACAACGACAATGCAATAGCTAATCCATGTGATACCAGTCAAATAAGTGAAATGGATGGGTTTAACGCCCCAGCCACATATACGGTCATATAGAGACGGGACCTCGGCTTACAGTCTCGTCCTAACGTCCCAGTCAAATGTGTCCCATCTCTGTCATTAGTGTTTACGCAGGTTTGTGTCTTTGACTCGGAAAATGTGGGTTTGGTCTTTGCAGACACAGATCAGTCAGCTCACTCACACGGTGTGATCAGGTTCTGTAATGTTTACCATCCAGTCAGCTCACTCACACGGTGTGATCAGGTTCTGTAATATTTTCCATCCAGCCAGATCTGATCAGCCAGCTCAGTCATGCAGTTTGAACAGGATCTGTACTGTATGTAATTTAGTTAGATCAGCGAGCCAGATCAGTCACACAATGTGAGCAAGGTCTACACTGTTTACCGTTCATACAAATCAGATCAACAAGCTCGTTCACACAATATGGTCATAGTTTGCAATGTTTGTCATTTAATCAGATCAGGTCAGCAAGCGCATTCACACAATATGATCAGGTTCTGTAATACTTGTCATTCAGTCAGATCAGATCAGCAAGCTCATGAATTCATGGAGTTTGATCAGGATCTGTATATTTGCCATTCAGTCAGATCAGCAAGCCAGATTGGTCACACAATGTGATCAAGGTCTCCAATCTTTGTAATTCAGTCAGATCAGAGCAGCTATCTCATTCAAATAGTATGATCACGTTCTGCATTGTTTACCATTCAGTCAGTTCAGATTAGCTAGTTCATTTGCACAATATCATCAGGCTCTGCCATGCTTGACATTCATTCATATTATATTAACAAGTTAATTTACTCAATATGATCCGGATCTGCACTGTTTTCCATTTAGTCAGATCAGCCAGCTCATTCAAATAGTGTGATCAGATTCTGCAATGTTTGCCATTCAGCCAGATTTTATCAGCCAGCACATACACTCAGTGTGACCTGGTTCTGCATTGAGTGCCATTCAGTCAGATGAGATCAGCAAGCTCATTCAAATAGTGTGATCAGATTCTGCAATGTTTGCCATTCAGCCAGATTAGATCAGCCAGCACACACACTCAGTGTGACCTGGTTCTGCATTGAGTGCCATTCAGTCAGATGAGATCAGCAAGCTCATTCAAATAGTGTGATCAGATTCTGCAATGTTTGCCATTCAGCCAGATTAGATCAGCCAGCACACACACTCAGTGTGACCAGGTTCTGCATTGAGTGCCATTCAGTCAGATCAGATCAGCGAGCTCATTCACATAGTGTGATCAGGTTCTGCATTGTTTGCCATACAATCAGATCAGATCAGCAATCTCGTTCCCACAATGTGATCAGGGTCTGCAATGTTTGGCATTCAGTTAGATCAGATCAGCAAGCTCGTTCACACAGTGTGATAAGGGTCTGTAATGTTTGGCATTCAGTCAGATCAGATCAGCAAGCTCGTTCATACAGTGTGATCAGAGTATGTAATGTTTGGCATTCAGTTAGATCAGATCAGCAAGGTCGATCTCACAGTGTGATCAGGTTTTGCATTGTTTGCCATCAAGTCAGATCAGATCAGCAAGCTCGTTCACACAGTGTAATCAGGATTTGCATTGTTTGACATTCAGTCAGATCAGATCAGCAAGCTCGTTCACACAGTATGATCAGGGTCTGCAATGTTTGTCATTCTGTTAGATCAGATCAGCAAGCTACATCACACAGTGTGATCAGGTTTTGCATGTTTTGCCATTCAGTCAGATCAGATCAGCAAGCTCGTTCACACAGTGTGATCAGGGTCGGCAATGTTTGTCATTCAGTCAGATCAGATCAGCCAGCTCGTTCACACAGTGTGATCAGGGTCTGCAATATTTTCCGTTCAGTCAGGGAAACTCCGATCACACACTTGGCAAACAATACCCTCTTTAGAGGCTGTAGTAGTGTGTTTGTAGATCAAGAGCTACACTGTCCATATAAGCCCACTTTCTCTAGACAGTACGTTTGACCAGATTTCATAATCCTAAATGTGGCTGTGACCGGAGACATGGGGTTTGTGTGTCATATGACCAGTGTAGCTCTGTATCAAATAACAAACTCATAACGATCTATATTGTTGGTTAGTAGCACGACGGGTGCAATGGCGAACAGTGCAGATACTGATCAGACTGTGCGGATGCACATGCTGATCTTGATCTACACTGGACGCAAACTAAGAAGCCCCATTTATCCAGCCACAGCCATAAATAAAGGCACGTCGACGCATGACAATTGGGAGATAATTCACTGGGAAAAAAGAAAATTAAAATGCTTCTTCAACGTGCCACGATTAAATAAACGTGTTTAGCGAAAGATCCATCAAGCATAAGTTACGGGTGTTGTGTTGACACGGATAAAGAATGCGAAAAGTAGAACTTGAGCTATGGCCTGAAGGATCTCTGCCCATCCAGAGCCCGTACGAGGTGAATACATTCTACTGTAATCACGTTTGTTTCGAAATGGGCATATAACTCGCAGATTTCAGACGAATGCGCATAAGCATGCCCTCTGTGTTAAGCATAAGCTCACACACATACATGATAGTGATTAATATGGTTCGTTTTCTGCACATGGACATCAACTGTGTTCAAATGAAAACTTGTATTTTGTCTTGAGCTATAAACAAAACTTGGGTTCTCAGACACGGGGTTTGTAAAAATGTGACGCGGGAGGGATGACTTTTTTTAAATACTTGTATTGCTTTTATACGAGATCTTTGTCTCCGATTTTTCGCATTTTGCATGTCAATTAAACATGCGGTTCACATATTTGTTTACTAAAGCTACTATAACCTCTTTAGCATTGAAAACTCAACATAATTTCGTCAGATATGACTGGATTCAACCGATTTGTGTAGGGTAGTGTTTTTGACCGATCATGTGGTGAGTTTGCAATTTGGTTTTATATGTCCATGACGATTAAATGCCTTGACACACAGGGATTATTCTGACGCGGCGATATCCGAGAACCAAATTACAGTTTACTGTATCGTTAGATACAGTTAAGTCAGCGTCTGTAGAGCCAGTTTTTGTAACCCCCCGGTTTTTCTAAACCCCGTTAACAAAAACAGGGGGTAACAAAAACCGTTGACGTACGCGCCGGTTTTTGTAAACCCCCGGTTTTTGTAACCCCAAATATTAATATTGCGATACATGAAATATGATTGCTTCAAACCTTAAATAAAGTATGTTTGTGCCTGACTCGACGTTCCGAGTTCGATACTCAAGCCGTTGGGTGGTGGCCGAGCGCAAATTTAACTCAGTCGTTTTTTTCCAACATTTCCTACACTCTAGCCGAGATACAGAAAATGTAATAGACTTTTCACGGCATGGGGTTAACAAAAACCGGGGGTAACAAAAACGTTGACGTACGCGCCGGTTTTTGTAAACCCCCGGTTTTTGTAACCCCAAATATTAATATTGCGATCCATGAAATATGATTGCTTCAAACTGTAAATAAAGTATGTTTGGGCCCGGTCCGACCTTCCGAGTTCGATACTCAAGCCTCAGGGCGGTGGCCGAGTGCAAATTAAACTCTCGTTTTTTTCAATTGTTTGTACATTATTGCCGAGTGACAGAAAATGTCATAGACTTTTCACGGCATATGGTTAACAAAAACCGGGGGTAACACAAATCGTTGACGTACGCGCCGGTTTTTGTAAACCGCCGGTTTTTGTAACCCCAAATATTTATATTGCGATACATGAAATATGATTGCTCCAAACCTTAAATAAAGTTTGTTTGTGCCTGACTCGACGTTCCGAGTTCGATACTCAAGCCTTTGGGCGGTGGCCGAGCGCAAATTTAACTAATTTAACTAATTTTCAACCTTTTCTACACTTTAGCCGAGTGATAGAAAATGTAATAGACTTTTCACGGCATAGGGTTAACAAAAACCGGGGGTAACAAAAACGTTGACGTACGCGCCGGTTTTTGTAAACCCCCGGTTTTTGTAACCCCAAATATTAATATTGAGATACTTGAAATATGATTGCTTCAAACTTTAAATAAAGAATTTTTGTGCCTGACTCGACGTTCCGAGTTCGATACTCAAGCGGTGGCCGAAATTTTAACTCAGTATGTTTTAAACTTTTCCTACACTACAGTAGCGCTTTTCTGCTCCTTACCTATTTGTATATACTAATATCGTATACATATCGTAATCGTATAGTATTGGTATATTGAATGAGCATATCGTATGATTATATAATATTGGTATGTTTGTACCGTATCATCGTATAGTACAAACGTACTAAACGAATATTATACAAACATACGATATCCGTTCGTATATACGATATATCCGTACGGATATGGTATGAATATACCATAATCTGGAACGTTTGTACGATACAAACGTACCAGAATTATACACATGTATAACAATCGTATAAACGTACAATTTGAATGGTATATCTATACGATATTGGTTGGTATGTACGGTACAAACATACCGTTCGTTTATATTATATGAATATCGTATAGAACATATCGTATTGGTATAGTATACGTATAGTATTGGTATATTACGTATAGTTGACCTGCAGAAAAGCGCCACTGTATATAGCTCGACTGGCAGACTCGAATGTCATTTTTGTTAATTGTTCTATATCGTAGCAGAGTGACAGAAAATGTAAGATATTTCTCATGGCATATGGATGATAAAAACCAGGTGTTACAAACGCACTGAACGTACGCGACGGTTTTGCTAAAAACCCGTATGGTCTGTGCGGGTATTATGTACAGCAAAGTGACGTCAACTGTGGAGATGTCACTTCGTCTACTGACATCCGAAACGTTTTGGTTTTACGCTTTTTTCACCGACAAATATTCATATATCAGCTCGTGAGTTCCTGCCTCAAGTATCAAGATGATGGGTGAAGTAACAGTACCTACAGACAGAATGTATGTATAAATGTATTATACCTTGTGCCAACTAGAACCCCGCTACCCCACCATGTGGAACTTTTGGTGAGTACAATTCTGCGACACATTAGCATAGTGTCTATTAAACGCTTAAACGGCAGCTGGTTGAACAAATGGCGGCAATGTTTAATGGCTGCCAAACACTATTGGTTTGCTTTCATTGAGGTCGTTTTTCATAATCTACACATTTTCTACAGTAGATCCTTCGAAGTTGTGTTTAAACAACATGTAATATCAGATACATTATTAATTTAATATAAACTATACTAAGCTTGAACATATCTTTATATTTTCAAAATGGCCGCCAAAGTATTATGTTTTTCAACAATATTGTCAATCCGGTCGTTGTTCACAGGAATTCAAACCATTATATATACGAGGGTCAGTCAATAAGTAACCGGCCTAGATACTTTCTAGTCACGACTGACTTCCTCTTTCTCGATATAATTTCCCGACAATTCAATACATTTCTGCCAGCAAGAGTTCAGCGCTGTAATTCCTTGCAAGAAACAACTGGACTGTTTTTCCTCGACCCACTGTCTAACCGCTGCCTGTGTCACAGGGTGAGAAAAATGTACTCCGGCCCGGGGCTCGAACCCGGGACCTCTGGTTTACCGTACCATCGCTCTAGCCGACTGAGCTAGCCGGGCACGAATACACACTTCCTCCCCTCAGTGAGTTACGTACCGCGACATACTTCCCCGCCAAATTGGAATTCGTCCCCGAATTCTATATTTAATTCGTCTCTGAATTCCATACATTTGGTAGATTTTGGGTAGTATATATATCAGTGAAGGCCCCACGTTGGGCGCCAAATGTCACAGGGTGAGAAAGATGCATATCCTACCCGAGGCTCGAACCGGGGACCTCTGGTTTACCGTACCATCGCTCTAACCGACTGAGCTAGCCGGGCACGAATACACACTTCCTCCCCTCAGTGAGTTACGTACCGCGACACCTGCAGGGATTCATCGGACCGGAAGTGACTTCCACGGATACTTTTTTTCAAGTTTGGGAATAGGAAATAGTCGCTGGGGGTCAGGTCTGGTGAGTATGGTGGGTGCCAGTATGGTGGGTGTACACATTCAATGCCTGCACAAAATGGTCGTCCTAATCTTACCTACTGATGACTGGGACAAGTATTTCTTGGGTCTCGAAGACCCCTTCCCCACCCACTGACGACTTTGCTCTTTCGTCGTGTGCACGAAGGAGTAGAATCTCCATATACACCAACAAGCCATACATGAATCTCCATGCCCGTTTTCCCTTTCAGATGCAGATATCTAATGACAGCTCTGTACTTAATTCGACTTGAAACTTCTGTACAGTCCCCACTTGCCATGTTTGACATTCAATACCACAGATATGACTGATCGAAATTTGACAAGCACATGCCTACTGACTCATATATAGTCAATGTACAAACCATGATTCCCGTGCAAATTATTCGCATCAGTAAGTCATCTAGGTCGGTTATATATTGACTGACCGTCGTATTATATAGACGTGTGCAATGCTGATAATGTTTTGCAATAAAGGTGTTGTAGAGTTTCAATCCGGTATGTATTTGTGTCTGATCTACAGCAAAACGATAGTCAGTGGTAACTGAATCGGTAAAAGGAATTACGTCTCTACTAGTGCTTTTGTTCTCCATGTACAGATAAGTTAAATTTAGCATATTATTTCCTCGATTTGCTGTTTAGGACATCGAAACCAGAGATACAATTGTGATAATTATCCGACAAACGTCTGTTTATGACCAAGTTATGCGTCTGTCCATATAATAGTCAATGATGTATCGGACACTGTTTTTTTTTTGTCAAATGCTTTTTAAACATAATGGGGATTTATTTAGTTCCAAAACATATGCTATGTTGACTCTATGTAAATTTATAAAAAATAGCTTAATACTATTTTCTTTCTTCAAACGTGCATTAACTAATGATGAAATCCATCGAAATATATAGTTTGCAGATTGATATATTGTTTCAATGTGAAAAGATTGTTTTTCTTTTTCGCAAAAGGTGATATAGTTCCTTTAACTATAGCGAAGTCAGGTCACATATTATATATGTTGTATTGTGTTTTCATGTAATGTAACAAACTTTTACATGGGAAACATTGACAATTTTAGCCGTTGGATTTTGTTCTCTCAAAAACTGTGGAGATCGACTTTATTAACGGTGTCATGATAATTCAGCGGGTGAAAGTCACAACAACAACAGCAACAAGCATAGTTGTACCCTTTTCAAACCATTGCCTCCATTTACAAAGACAGACGTCTAAATGGCGCCAGTTATTTGCTGTTGACTATCCCATAATATATTAGCAGGCCTACATGTTGATATCATACGTGCAGCGCAACGAACGTTTGATTGTATGGGCTGAATGGTCAGTGGTATTGTGATTTACAATAAAGTTACATGTTTCCCCCAATCACTGTTTTGTAGACCGTGCGCCAGAACTGGTCCAGGCTCTAGCCTATACAATGTACCCCTGCTTACAATCAGAGAGCGAGTATTTTTGACAATCGAGATCGGTTACATACCTACGGAGCCCCGCATTGGACGTATAATTATGTTTTATTAATTCGTTCCCACAAATAATTCTCACGAAATAACAATTAGTTCCCTCTATTTAACAATTCATTCCCACGCTATAACAATTCGTACATCGAAATAACAATCCATTCCCTCGAATTCACAATTCGTTCCCACGATATATGGGGTATATCGTGGGGAATTGTTAATTCCATGGAACGTATTGTTAAATTGAGGGAACGAATTGTTATTTCGTGGGAACGAATTGTCAATTCGAGGCAACGAAATGTTATTTCGTGGGAGAGAATTGTTAATTCTTTGGAACGAATTGTTCATTCTTTGGAACGAATTGTTATGTCGTGCGAACGAATTGTTAATTCGAGGGAACGAATTGTTAAATTGAGGGAACGAATTGTTATTTCGTGGGAACGAATTAATAAAAACAATCCATGTCCTTACCCCATACCCCCTTACGTTCACATTTCTTACAGGAGATAGTCTGAATTTGTCTGAGACAATGAATGGTTGCCATTTTTCAAAATGGCCTCCATGAAAATTGTGTTTACTCATAGTCATATCTCAGTCAGTGAGTCACGTTATTCCCATATGTTTAGGACCAGGGAACACGATAAGCACATTAATACTAATTAATGATTTTAAAATTAAAATGACCGCCAAAATTTATTTATCGTTTTGTTCATATTGCAGAATTTTATACACGCAGATGCTTTATTTTGGAGCATTTTTCATTTTAATTGCGTTAATTGATGTGATTAGAACATCAATGATAATACCAGGATGACAAGGATAACATAATCATGTTGAATTTCAAAATGGCCAACAATGTAAAAACAACTTTGTCCCAGTCTCAGCATTCACAAAACGTCGTTATGTTGATCTACCATGAGCAGCCATATTGTAAAGATGAAGTAGCGTTATGCAACATATGCAGCATATTTTATTACATCAGTGTTATTTAATCACATATATTCTCTAATACACACTAACTGTTGAACAAACTAGGTTGCTACAACATAAATACACAAAGGAAAACGGCTAACAGTGAGGTGAGTTGGTTGTGGCAACTTCTATTTTCAGTATATATGCTGGTAAGATGCTTACAATAATACCATAACACCATGTACCAATTGGAAAGCATCTACTATACAGTTCGACAATGTCAAGTCGTAGGTGAACGTTTGCCGTGGCACAAGGAAACCGTTTGAACCCCGAGGTCGTAGGCCGCGGGTTCAAACATTTCCCGAGTGCCACGGCAAACGTTTAGCTACGGCTGAACATGGTCGAACGTTATTGTTACATTTCCGTCGAAAATATCGTGTAAGTTGAGCATATATGCAGTACGTTTTTCTTTCGGTACTTTAAACTGCTGATTTACGTATACATATTCCGGGGCAGCATCAATTCATCCGCATCAATATCAAAGTGGCGGACAATCTCGAATCGAGAGAACTTTTGATTACATTTTCAGAAATATGTACTGTTTCAATGATATATTAGTGTGATTCGGCGTGGCAAACGATGCATAAAGCAAATATGTGACCGCGTTAATGATTGTTGTGTGGTTACCCGTTTACATACGGATAAACTAGAGTGAAAATTTGCGATGGTTGTGAACTGGCCTGGTATGGTGACGTAATGGCACATTCTATGAACGTCATGAGACACATGCATTACGTAGGTGTTGGCTTGGCCCCGGAATGAGCATTGTCTACAGCCATGGTCAAACAACATGAGCTGTACGTTCGATCATGGCTAAAAGCGGTGTCAAACAACGGCGGCCAAGTAAACACTCCTTGTTACTAAATTAACTTCTAGTTTGCCTATATTACTGTATATATTGTCGCTACATGAGTTGTGTAGACTTATTGTAAATGATTGATATATGAACCTAGAATATCAAATATTACATGGTCATGACAGGACAATCCCGACAAACCATATTATCCAACTATGAAGTAATATCTGGTCTATAGGAGACAATGATAAAATAACGATCAGATTAGCTTTATTTGAGTCACTTGTATACATTTTACAAGTTGATGACCAGACCAACCGTTACGCACCGTACTACATATGGGTGAAGTGTACACACGTACTCACTGGAGAACAACTATACATGAATAATGTTATGTTACCATCCAGTAGATACACATACACACTGGGGAACTATTATACACGAATATTGTATGTAGTTACCATCTTGTAGATACCCATACATACTGGGGAACTACTATTCACGTATATTGTGAGATGTTATCTTCTTGTAGATACCCATACACACTGGTGAACTACTATACACGTATATTGTGAGATGTTACCTTCGTGTAGATACCCATACTTACTGGGGAACTACTATCCACGTATATTGCGTGATGTTACCTTCTTATAGACACCCATACTTACTGGGGAACTACTATCCACGTATATTGTGAGATGTTACCTTCTTTTAGACACCCATACTTACTGGGGAACTACTAACCACGAATATTGCGTGATGTTACCTTCTTCTAGACACCCATACTTACTGGGGAACTACTATCCACGTATATTGTGAGATGTTACCTTCTTGTAGATACCCATACACACTGGGGAACTACTATGCACGTATATTGTGAGATGTTACCTTCCTGTAGATACCCATACACACTGGGGAACTACCATACACGTATAATGTGAGATGTTATCTTCTTGTAGATACCCATACATACTGGGGAACTACTATCCACGTATATTGTGAGATGTTACCTTCTTGTAGATACCCATACACACTGGGGAACTACTATACACGTATATTGTGAGATGTTACCTTCCTGTAGATAACCATACATACTGGGGAACTACTATGCACGTATATTGTGTGATGTTACCTTCTTGTAGATACCCATACATACTGGGGAACTACTATACTATACATTGTGAGATGTTATCTTCCTGTAGATACCCACTCACTGGGGAACTACTATACACGTATATTGTGAGATGTTACCTTCCTGTAGATACCCATACTTACTGGGGAACTACTATTCACGTATATTGTGAGATGTTACCTTCCTGTAGATACACATACTTACTGGGGAACTACTATACACGTATATTGTGTGATGTTACTTTCCTGTAGATACCCATACATACTGGGGAACTACTATTCACGTATATTGTGTGATGTTACCTTCGTCTAGATACCCATACTTACTGGGGAACTACTATACACGTATATTGTGAGATGTTATCTTCCTGTAGATACCCATACATACTGGGGAACTACTATACACGTATATTGTGAGATGTTATCTTCCTGTAGATACCCATACATACTGGGGAACTACTATACACGTATATTGTGTGATGTTACCTTCTTGTAGATACCCATACTTACTGGGGAACTACTATCCACGTATATTGCGTGATGTTACCTTCGTGTAGATACCCATACATACTGGGGAACTACTATGCACGTATATTGCGTGATGTTACCTTCGTGTAGATACCCATACATACTGGGTAACTACTATGCACGTATATTGTGTGATGTTACCTTCTTGTAGATACACATACATACTGGGGAACTACTATACACGTATATTGAGTGATGTTACCTTCGTGTAGATACCCATACATACTGGGGAACTACTATGCACGTATATTGTGTGATGTTACCTTCTTGTAGATACACATACATACTGGGGAACTACTATTCACGTATATTGCGTGATGTTACCTTCTTGTAGACACCCATACTTACTGGGGAACTACTATCCACGTATATTGCGTGATGTTACCTTCTTGTAGACACCCATACCATACTTACTGGGGAACTACTATCCACGTATAGTGCGAGATGTTACCTTCTTGTAGATACCCATACACACTGGGGAACTACTATACACGTATACTGTGAGATGTTACCTTCCTGTAGATAACCATACATACTGAGGAACTAATATACACGTATATTGAGTAATGTTATCTTCCTGTAGATACCCATACACACTGGGGAACTACTATACACGTATACTGTGAGATGTTACCTTCCTGTAGATACCCATACTCACTGGAGAACTACCATACACGTATAATGTGAGGTGTTACCTTCCTGTAGATAACCATACATACTGGGGAACGACCATACACGTATATTGTGAGATGTTATCTTCCTGTAGATACCCATACTCACTGGGGAACTACCATACACGTATATTGTGAGATGTTATCTTCCTGTAGATACCCAAACATACTGGGGAACTACTATTCACGTATATTGTGAGATGTTACCTTCTTGTAGATACCCATACATACTGGGGAACTACCATACATGTATATTGTGAGATGTCTTCTTTGTAGATACTTAGTCTTCCGAATAGCTATGGGGCCCGTATACTTGTGAGAGACATTCGAGTGGGGTAACAGGCCTGTTATTGTGAGCGGTTCCCTTTCGAATAGATACACGTATATTGTGCGATATTTTACAGCTATAATGTGAGTGTTCCTTCGTGTAGATAACCATACTTACTGGTGAACTACTATACACGTATATTGTGAGATGTTACCTTCGTGTAGATACCCATACTTACTGGGGAACTACTATCCACGTAAATTGTTAGATGTTACCTTCTTGTAGATACACATACTTACTGGGGAACTACTATACACGTATATTGTGAGATGTTACCTTCTTGTAGACACCCATACTTACTGGGGAACTACTATCCACGTATATTGTGTGATGTTATCTTCCTGTAGATACCCACTCACTGGGGAACTACTATGCACGTATATTGCGTGATGTTAGCTTCCTACAGATACACATACTCACTGCGTTAACGTCTGTACATGGATATTTTGTAATGTTATTTACACATATTCATCGTTTGCATGCTGTACATGTATGTATAAATTTGATGTACATGTATTCGGATAATCTGATGATACTATTATTATTATTATGTCATTTCGGTACATCTTATTGCAGATGACCTCTCCATAATGACGATTGCAACTCGCACCAGGTCATTGAGACCACTGACAGATGTAAAGTATGACACACTCATCCATCTACTGAAAGGAACATTTGATGTACCGAAAAAGCAAAGAAGTGCTCAACAAAGAAGTGCATTGGTAAAGTTTCGGCGATCAAGGAATGACTTTTCACTTTGTAATGACACTCTATTGTTTAATAAGAAAAAGGTGTTAAGGTTGTCGGACGTCAAAGGTGTTGTCTTGGCAGAATTCCCGAGTGCTAAAGGATGTGGAGCCAGGGCCATCAATGCCGATTGCTTGAACACTCGTCGGATGTCAGCGAAAGAGACGTTACGAATGTGTTTAAAAAAAATAGCACATTGCATCAACAAACTTATGCCACGTTCGCCAACAAACCGATACCAAAAAACGGTTACAGCCAAAGACGTTGGCGAACGTTGGCAAATTGATTTAATTGACATGGGTGCGGAACGTGTCGTGCTAAATGGCATAACATATCGATACGTATTACAAATTATTGATGTTTACTGAAGGTTTATTATGCCCCGCCCATTAAAAACCAAAACGTCTGCAGAAGTTGCCGAAGCACTCGATTCCGTAATCATGGAGCACGGTCCTCCTCTCATAATACAGTGTGACAATGGCCGGGAGTTTGACGGTGTAGTTAAACAGTTAGAGGAAAGATTGGGAATAAAAGTTACCCATGGGCGCCCTTATCACCCACAGTCACAGGGCAAGTGTGAGCGTAGCAATCGTACGCTCAAGCAAAAAAATCCGATTCGCCACACGACGTTGTGACGGATTTAATTGGGCAAAATCCCTGTTAAATATTGCCAATGCAATCAACACGACGCCTAAGAGGGTTCTGTGCAATCACACACCTTTCAAAATATATCATGGGCGTGCGTACGGGCGCATTGTCTATAGGCCCCGTAACGACCGTCGTGCAAATTACCGACGAGATGTGTCTGTGGCTACAAAACGCTACAGAGAAGCTTTGCGTCGCAACATGTGTCAGCCTTCCGAGTATGGAATTCAGGAAGAAGTCTTGTTGAGGTATCCTCCTGGCAAAGCAAAAGTCCCCAAGAAGAGGTATATAGTCAATGCAAAGGTAATCGACAAGAAAGAAACTTTACAGCGTTATCAAGTAGAGTATACACGCCCAGATGGACGTCTGGAGTGTTCGTGGGTCGGCGTGGAGCATATTACTAGCACGACAAAATTAAGGGAAGAGGAAAAGCGACAAAATGTTCATAGGGCACGTTTCTGTTTCGTTCTGTAGACATGAATATAAATAGTTTGCAATGGTCACATGAACACGATTGTGTACATGTATATTTTCCGTTTATATTCAGTGAATAATCCTAAATGTAGTTCGTAGTATTTCACATTTGCTTGGTACATTATATGAACAGAGTAGATAGCCGCATTCTGAAAATAACTGTACGTAAGCGTGTTTAAGTATTTGATTGCAAGCATATACGGTACGCGTATACAGTGTACATTGATAAATGGCCGCCGCCTAATATAACTGACCATTCGGTATATATGTACAGCATGGCGCCAGATCAGCCTGCGCATCCGCGATGCGCAGTCTGATAGGGACCGTCACTGTTCACCATTCGGTATATTGGTACAGCGGGGCTCCAGATCAGCCTGCGCATCCGCGCAGTCTGAGTGGGACCGTCACTGTTCACCATTTGGCTTCTAGACTGTTCATATGTAACAACAATGTATTAAAAACTAAGTGTTAGAAAACTGATGCATTCATTGTAATGATACGTACTTTGTCTTACTAAAATTACTGTAAACATAGATACATGTACTATTAAAGACTGTCGATTTCAATCGTTGGACAAACACTGATTCGTCTTTCTCCATTTCATACAGCCCAGGTCCACGTCCCACGATACACCATTACACCCCCGATCAGCCCGATCAAAAGCCTGATCACAATTGGTGAAGAGCCGGTTCGCGTCGCGGTCCTCCACAGCCAAGCGAGTTAGTTAATTCCAAAACAGCCAAATGAATTCAGCAAACAGTCAACCGACGTGTATGCCCAGAGGCGGCCAGCCAGCCAACACCAGCCGTGTGACCAGGAGCGCCAGCCAGCATCTACGTACAGTGATCGAACCAGAGTCATCAGAAACGACTACAGGTATGGAATCACATATATGCCCTAGGTTCTCTGGTGTCACGGATGCCCATAGGTGGATGGCACGGTTTATGCAGTATGCGGATTTCAAGAGTCTGAAGGATGAGGATAGGGTCCGCTTATTTCCCCTACTTTTGGACGATACCGCCCATGACTGGTACGAGAGCCTTTCCCATACTCAAAAACATAGTATCGACGGTGTGAAGACGGCATTTGCTACCCGTTTTTATCCGCTACGCCACATGATCTTTATCACAGGGACCAATTGCATTCGGAATCTGTTAACGAATATATAACCTACATGAAACAGGAAGAGAACAGTTTGAAACTTTCGGAAGAACAAATTATGGGGGCCATAATAAAAGGAATAACACCCTCACTTAGGACGGATATTTTGAAAGCAAACCCGAAAGGCATTGACGATATTCTACTAAAAACGGCAATCATCTCAGAAATGGCATAAAAACACAATAAAATGGAAAATAATTCAAAACTTGATGAAGTCGTGCAAGTGGTGAACTCCCTTGCTGATAGACTTGCATCCATACAATCTGTGGGTTCGGTAGACTCATCTAAACATGTGAGGTCCGATTCACATGATAGGTCACGCCCACATGATTGGTCACGCCCACATGACAGGTCACATTCACGCGACAGGTATTTAGACCGCACACGATCACCCGGTCCGAGTTACCGGAATGATCGACCAGATTCTGCAACACGAAACAAACATGTGCAATTTCAGAACAATCAACCGGCCTACAGGGACGAACAATACAGACCGAGTCGCTATAGCAATACGAACTCAAACACCTCCAACACTTTCTCCAGACAGAGCAATTCTCAAAATTACCGGTGTTATGGGTGTGGCAAGATAACTCACTACAGGAAGGACTGTCCCGCTAAAGATAAGGATTGTAGGAAATGCGGCGTGCGGGGGCATTTTGGCAACGTATGCATGAAATCCAATAGAATGTAGGATTTTTCGCCAGCCAAGGGTTTTAAATGGACTCCCATGGATAGGCCAGACATTTCACAGACTAGCACCACTTATCCATCTATTTCATTCGCCACACCTATCGATTCCAACATTATTAGAATATCAATTCAAGGTGTACAGGCACGTAGCTTAATAGACACAGGTGCTAGTTTGTCATGCATTTCACAGTCCATTTTAAACAAAATAGATTCAAAGTTATACAACATACATGCCCCGACATTACGCAGAGTAGTAGGTATATGTGGTACTGTTCATGACATTACCGGTACAGTAGTATTGCCAGTGCGAATTGGGAACGCCATATTTCAACAAAAGTTTCACGTTTTTCAACGTTTACACCATTCCATAGTTCTTGGTATTGACTTTCTCCGCGACAATAGCTGTACAATGACATTAGTGACTGACTCTGGAACTCCTGCTGTCATAAACTTAGCTTTTACCACTCCTTCTCCCTTCCATATTGGCTTGGCCAGAGCTGCGAATAGTGTGTCAGTTCACCCATTTACTGAAGTTGTCGTCCCTGTCAGATTGTCCAGGATCGCAAACGGTGGTATTGTTTTACTCGAACCCATTTCCACTTTATCTTCATCACTACATCTTGCCGGTGCTAGGGTTCTAGTGACATGTCAGAGAGGAAATGCAGTGTGCCGACTTCTCAATCCTACAAAAACACCCATACACTTGCGCTCTGCGCAGGTACTGGGCAAGTTATTTGCTGTAGATGAGGACACTATCATTCCATTGGATGATACCTATGCTGATTCAATCACTGACCATTGTGTTGCATCTGCCGCTACAGAGGCAGCAGGCAATGACGAAGATTTCGTTCAAATAGCAAAAGACCTTGGCATATCTCTAGATGATTCTGACCTGTCCCCTGATCAAAAGCAAAAACTCCTTACCTTTATTGGTAAGAATAGATATGTATTTGCTAAGGACACGTCAGAATTGGGATGCACACATTTGCACCATCATCTTATAGAGACCAGGGATGCTGCCCCACAGAGGCAACGGTTTTATCGAACATCCCCACAGGTCAACGATGAGATAGGGAAACACATCGATGACATGCTACAAAGTGGGGTTATAGAGCCTTCGGATTCGGTGTGGACTAGTCCGGTAGTGATGATAAAAAAGAAGGACAACTCATTCCGGTTTTGTATTGATTACCGACGTTTGAATAACGTCACAGTCCCAATTAACTTCCCATTGCCTCGTTTGGAATGTATATTTGACACCATAGGTAATGCCAATGCAAAGGTATTTACGGTATTAGACCTTAAATCAGGCTTCCATCAGATACCTTTAGATGATGAAACTAAACACAAAACTGCTTTCATATCAAGGCACGGAACATACCAGTTCCGTCGGTTGAGTTTTGGTCTCATGAATGCTCCCATGTCTTTCCAAATGGTAGGTAATGAGCAAAGTGTTACACGGGTTGAATTGGAAATGTGCCTTGGTTTACGTAGACGATATACTTCTGTTCAGTGCAGACTTCACAGAGCATTTGGATCTCTTGAAAGATGTCTTTGATCGTCTTAGGCATGCCAATCTCAAGCTTCACCCATTAAAATGTCAATTCGCCACTAGAAAAGTAGAGTACCTTGGTCATATTCTGTCTAAAGATGGTGTTGAAGTGAACCCGTCCAAGATCCAAGTGGTTAAAGATTATCCTGCTCCCAAAACACCAAAGCAAGTTCGCCAATTCTTAGGCCTCACACATTACTACAGACGCTTTGTTAAAGATTATTAAAAAATCACAAGTCCCTTGAACAAATTGTTACGTAAAGATAACACATTTGATTGGTCACCAGAATGTGACACGGCATTCAATGCACTCAAAAAGAAATTGATTTCCCCACCCATTTTGGGATTCCCAGACATGCAAAAGGAATTTATATTATCGACAGATGCATCAGGTACCGCAATAGGCTATGTTCTGGGTCAGGTTGCCGATGACGGTTCCGAACGTGTTATTTCTTATGGTGGCAGATCACTTCGTGGTACAGAATTCAAGTGGGACTTATCAGAGAGTGAATGTTTGGCATTAGTCGAGGCAGTTAAAGTCTACAGCCCATATCTGGCACACAGCCACTTCACAGTGTACACTGACAACATCGCGTTGCAATGGCTCAAGCAAATTAAGGACGAGACTGGTAGGCTAGCCCGGTGGTCCTTGAAACTTCAAGGGTACAACTTCACAATCATCCACAAGGCAGGCGTAACCAATCAAAATGCTGATGCACTCTCCAGACGGCCATATCCAGTGGAATCAGTTACCCCAGCAGGGGTAGATGCTGAATCGGTCAATGCAGTAACAGAGATGTTGGACATAGAATCAGATACGTATTATCAGGTTGAGTTTGAGTATGGTCAACCACAGATTACAGACACAGTCCCAATCATTTCAGCGGTGCAAGAGCTCACAGAGCCGGACGATTCAGAACAGAACAAGGTGCCGGATATTGATACACGACAAAGGGATGACTTAGTCAATCTGCAGTGGAACTGTCCCGATGTTAAACACATACTAGAGTACATGGTTCACTCGAGATTGCCTGATGACAACGTTCTGTCAAAGAGGTTAGTTGCGGAATCTGCACAATATGTCATTCTAGATGGAGTGCTGTACCATTTCTTTTCCGTCAGATCACGTGGGGTACCACGAGAGGCTAGACAGATAAAGCAGGTGGCTGTCCCGCATGTACTCAGAGAAGATGTAATTTTGTCGTTTCATGACTGTCAAGTAGGTGGTGGTCATAGAGGGTTCGATAAAACCTATGCCTCAATCAGATTTAGGTACTATTGGCCGAATTCCTATCGGGACATCTACTCGCATGTTCAGAGTTGTGAGCAGTGCCAGGTTTCCAAACGACAGTACGGTATTCACAAGGCACCGTTGACACCCATGCCCATTTCCGAGCCATTCTCTCGCTTACACATTGACATTCTTGGTCAATTAACTACACCAGACAAATACAAATATGTACTTCTGATTGTCGATGCATTTACGTCATGGTGTGAGGCATTTCCTTCGGTCACGCAGGAGGCGACGGAGATTGCCAGAGTTCTATACTCAGAAATATTCACAAGGTATGGATGCCCACACATATTGATATCCGATCATGGGAAGAATTTCATGTCCAAACTCGTCGCTGCCCTCTGTGAGCTTTTTCAAGTAACCAAACACAACACCTCAAGTTATCACCCACAGACCAATTCTATGGTCGAACGGGTAAACAGCTCGTTGCTACAGTCCTTGAGGACATATTGTGACAAGGAGCACACACATTGGCCAAAGCTCCTTCCTGGGATTATGATGGCTTTTAGGATGACGGTCTCCTCCACCACGGAATATTCTCCTTATTATATGGTGTTTGGAAGGGAAATGAGGGCACCTCTTGACACGTCTCTAATCCCAAAGGACACAATCGGAAAGTCTGCCAAGGAGCATTTGGATCAGCTGCAGGTCACACTTAAGGTTACAAATGAGATAGCTGCCAAACGAAGACGGGAAGCCCAAGCTAGGCAGAAGGCCAGGTATGACTGGTCCGCTGCGGAACCTGACTTCAAAGTAGGACAGCGTGTCTTGTTACGACAGGAACAGACACCAGTAGGAATGTCCAAGAAACTTTGCCCGAAGTACAGTGAGCCATTTTCCATAGTTGAGAAGGGTCCAAATAACACAGTGTGGGGAAGTTAAGTCGTGGAAATCCCTTGTGCATGCGAATCGTATGAAGCCGTACTATGACCCTCGGCAGAGGACATACAAACAGAGCTCGATAGACGAATCACCATCGGAACAGGCAGGAAGACGTACCGAAGAAGAACAGATCATAGAGCCCGTTACAGATCCGGTGAGGTCGACAGTTGAGGATTCTGGCTCAAATTCGCAGCCAGACAAGCTGACATGCACATCAGAGACATGGCACAAAGTTGACAATATACTGGGTATCAAACACGTTGCAGGCAAGAAACTGTACCGTGTGAAATGAACAAATTCTCGGATACCACATGGAAACCAGTGGAAAACTTGACGCCAGAGCTTGTTCGGCAATATCACGCAACACATAGATTACAAGGTAGACGTCGCAAGCACAAAGGTCCAAAATACTTCCACAGGTCATAGATTTCCGAATACATACATCATACACAATTGCATACACATCATTGTCACAGTCACACAATTACATTGTGAGCAATGCTACTCTCACACGAATGACATATTTTAATAGTTTAATAATTATGAGTTATGTAGGTTCTACTTTGAGTTTGAAATCTAAAAACACTTTTGGCAAATAGGTAGTTAATCCAAACGGCATTTCAAACATACCAGAGTGTTGCCTAAACGCTAGTGTTACTGTCTGCATACTGTCCCATTTTTTGATATATAAATTTCCTTCTTTTTTTAATATTACTAAAGAATATTTGCTTGAACCAATTCCTCGACCATGTATATGGTTCGTCTAAATGTGCTAGTATGAGAAAGGATTTGAAGCCCCTCCTCATCCCCGTTCTTGCAACTATTTTCTTTCTCTCTCTCGCATTCTCGTCGCTGACCATATTTTTTTTGCTACCTTCTTTTTCTAGGGCAACATGATGGTGGTGATTGTTCTCGCCATGCTGATGATGGGTAGTATAGCGTCGGAAATACACCCACGTCTCAACTATGGTGTAACGTTCACCAAGGAACACGACGTGTCATTCGCCGCCGACCATTGGACGCATACATTTGTGCTTCCACTGCCAATTATACAATCAAATCAGAAAGTCTTTCCTAATTGTACATGTAAACATGTGAAAAACATTCTTGCACATCTCTATACGATACATGATGATGCATCTCAACATGTCAACGACATTGTAGACAATAATTTTCGTATGCTACCAAATCATAATTTCCGTCATCATGCCAGAAAACAGAGATCACTATTGCCATTCATAGGATCTATTTCGAAATCCTTGTTTGGCCTAGCTACAATCGATGACCTGATAAGGTTGGCACGCCATGTGCAAGCAACTCAAACTCGCAATGAGAAAATGGCGACAGCATTTAACGATCAAACGGAACTGCTTTCTTCTTTCATGTTTACGACTGACAGACGCTTGACCAATGCAGTAGACGGGATTACAGAAAATCATGACGCAATCCTGCGAATACAATCGAATTTCGGAAAATCATTGGACATCGACCGCGATCTGTTTGCCAAACTAATAGAACAAATGAGTATAAGTTCCAAAGTACATAATTGTTTCCAAGATATGTTCAATGGAATCATTACATTATTACAAGGCAAACTGTCGCCAAATATCATTCCATATGACACTCTTGCCGTTACCATAAGTAACATAAGGAAAAGTTTAAGGTATCATGACGCGTTTCACTTGGTAAATGTCGACCCCTCCTTCTACTATTCGCACGCCAATCCTGTATTTTTTCGGCAAAACACTCATGTATACATTTCGATCAAATTCCCCATTTCGTCGTTACCTACATACATGCACCTCTATCGGATACTCTCTGTCCCAGTTCCGATCGATCCCAACTCCACCCATGCTTCTCACCTACTTGATTTGCCAGAGTATATCGCGATCACCAGAGATCACCTTTACTATAGTGAGCTGTCTCAAAGACATCTCCAAAAGTGTTTCCGCTTTCGACACAAACTTCAATGTCCGTCTAATGTGCCATTGGCCCCCATGTCGGTCGATACATGCTCTGTCGCTCTATGGCTTGGAAACAAATCTAGGATCCAACACACGTGCGACTTTCGTTTTGTTCAAAATGTGATTAGACCGTCAATAATGCAGCTGACTAATTCACAATTCCTTGTTTACAAAACCGATAATATAACCTTCAATTGTCGTACAAATAACAGCATTGTCAATGGATGTTCCTTTTGCATTATCCACGTACCGTGTTGCTGTTCTATCAACATTTCATTTACATATTTTTCTGAACGATGGAACGGATGTCACAATCAGTCAGCGCAAATAACAATAAGGCACCCAGTGAATTTGGCACTCCTTCAGGAATTTTTTTCAGACAGCGAAGTAGAGCACATTTTTGCCAATACATCATTCAGTAGTCCTCTTGATATTAGTTTAACAAAAATGGTTTCTATAGCAAAGAAGAATGAGGCAATTTTCCAGACCCTAGCCGAACCCATACTGGATGGGAGACTGATTGTAGAAAGCGGCCCCTCCACCGAGCTTGTCTTGGTAGTATCATCAATGTTAGGAACATCTGTATCAATAATAGCATCTGTGTTCTTATTTTGCAAGTACAGAAGTCTAGCATTGGCTCTGGTGATAGCAGCAAAGGTTCGAACTGCTAATGGTTTGCCCACTACCATCCCTTCATTTATATACAATGCAATGCCTACTACACAGCAAACAGACACATCACCAGTCACAATCCCATTATATTATGTACACACATCAACCGCAACAGACATTGCTGGGTTATTCATTTTACTAGGGTTCCTCATCATAATGTACCAGTACGTCAGACGTTCTAATTCATCCAGGTTGGTGCTCGAGATTACCAATGAGCACACATGTGCCACACACACTGTTATGCGACTACCAATATGTATACATGAACTCCATTTCCATGGAATTTCATTCTTGACGTCAATTCAAATCTCTGGGACGTTGCTCCCGAACTTGACACTTGATTGGGGATACTTCGATATTGTACAGAAGGTCCCAAAATCTTCTATTCGTCCCAGTTCAAACATATATGTGGGTCCAATAGCAGCGCTGAAACTCAGACGCATTCTGAATACGCCATTTGCTGCGTATTTATGGGTGGTTCACCAGGGTTTTGCAATTCCCGTCCCGATTTGCACAGATTTTAACTCCGACTTAACGTGCAAACCCGGACTGACTGCTCCTCGTGTCATTGAATAATGTGTATGGTACCATGCACCATTATAATGCAAAGGCTACCCTTCCTACGTCTGTCTCCTCCAATCCCTAGTTAGACAAATTCGGGGTTATTTTGATTCATTACATTCGTGATTTTCCTATGTGCCTGTCGTGGAGGTGCGTCGGGTGGTTGGGTGAGACACTGTATCCTATCACCATTATTAGGCTCATGCGGTCTGCGTGCTGTTCGGGCTTTGCCATTGACTATGGTGCATGTTGTGACACCAGTACCTTTCCTTCATTATGATTCCATACATGCTACAAACGATGATGAACATACGTTGTCTACGTCATTAGTTGATATCCGATATGTGGAACTCCAGACTACAGACAAGTATGGATATATAACGATTGTTGGTCGTCGATGGTTGCTGAGTGCGCAAAGTGGATTTGAACAGAACCCATGAGAGAGCCGTTATTGGTATACGATACTGATATGTGTCCATCATTTGTCTGGAATATTACTATGTATAGCATGTTTTGTATATTGACATGTATTTTGATTATTGGGCAACAGTGTTGTCTTACCATACCACGCGAATATATATTGTAGCATGACCCAATATGCATGCCATGTACTTTGTAAAGGTTAATGTTTGTTCCATGTATAATACATATATGCTTGTACATATATATGCTTGTTTGAATGTACGACGTGATGATAATGGAATCAGGATTGGGAATAGTTAGAGATGGTGGGGTGACACCACGTCATTAACACCAAAGTAACACCGCAATTTCACCGATGCTAATGTACATGTACTCACCATATCGCATCTTTGTTTTGTGACAACAAATAATAGGTGATTCGTTGAAATGATACTATATTGTGATGCGGACATCACTTTTCAGTTCGGTGGGAGGATTGTGACAACGCTGGTTTTTCTTTTCATATAAGTTGGTTTTGCAAGTGTAGCATATCAGACAGGGTTATACGGTTAAACTTATGTAACCCACCGTATGCCATCAATTAGATGTAATTTGGAATCTACACCAAACATATTTGATAGCATGGCAGACACTGATTTATTGAAATGTATATCGTGACTGCTCATATATGTGATTGACGACACGGAAACCTTCGGCCATTTATGCAAGAATAATATTACATGCCATCAAGCATGATGCAAGATTATGTGCAGCGTTGGTTTGAACGAGTATATAAGGACAAGGCGGATCGGTAGATGTCACTGTCGATTTCAATCGTTGGACATACACTGATTCGTCTTTCTCCATTTCATACAGGTATGTGAATTCATTATACTGTCGTGATTGTAATTTCCATGATTGCAGTATTTCGCAGTCAAGTACTGAGAAATCGTTGCACTTCATATATTGGCATTAGAAAATATTGTTCATATTAATGTTTTGTCACAGTTGTAATATATGTTAAATGTGCATACATATTACCGTCTGGTTATGATAGCAGACAATTAATTCGTGTATATTGCTTGTAAATACTGAAATGGGTACAATGTAATTTTATAGCTATAATACTATAGGCCGTATTGTTAATGTGACAATATATTAAGTAAATTGATCAATCTACGCTTAGATTGTGATACATACATACGAAACGCACATACGTACGATGTAGCAGGCATCAATATTTTATATATTATGTTGTTGATAATGAAAGTGGTTATGCGCACGATAGATACACCCATACACAGTATGGGTCCGATATCTGTGCTATATTTCTGTTTCGTTCTGTAGACATGTATATACATACTTTGCAATGGTCACATGAACACGATTGTGTACATGTATATTTTCCGTTTATATTCAGTGAATAATCCTAAATGTAGTTCGTAGTATTTCACATTTGCTTGGTACATTATATGAACAGAGTAGATAGCCGCATTCTGAAAATAACTGTACGTAAGCGTGTTTAAGTATTTGATTGCAAGCATATACGGTACGCGTATACAGTGTACATTGATAAATGGCCGCCGCCTAATATAACTGACCATTCGGTATATATGTACAGCATGGCGCCAGATCAGCCTGCGCATCCGCGATGCGCAGTCTGATAGGGACCGTCACTGTTCACCATTCGGTATATTTGTACAGCGGGGCTCCAGATCAGCCTGCGCATCCGCGCAGTCTGAGTGGGACCGTCACTGTTCACCATTTGGCTTCTAGACTGTTCATATGTAACAACAATGTATTAAAAACTAAGTGTTAGAAAACTGATGCATTCATTGTAATGATACGTTCTTTGTCTTACTAAGATTACTGTAAACATAGATACATGTACTATTAAAGACTGTCGATTTCAATTGTTGGACAAACACTGATTCGTCTTTCTCCATTTCATACAGCCCAGGTCCACGTCCCACGATACACCATTACACCCACGATCAGCCCGATCAAAAGCCTGATCACACATATATAACATCCATGCGCAGGAATGGCACATTTTGTGATCACCTAACATTCAATGCACTTTCTAATGTTTATAGCATGCAAATGTACTGTCGTCTCGAGGAGCTGAGCATGCTGCCTTCGTTGGTACCGACGCCTACCAAAATGAATTGCCACTTATTGCCCTTGGCCATTTTCCTGAAGACGACGGCCAACATTATGTGAGCGTGTCAGTGAGAATGTCTGCCCTCAATAGAATAGCGAAGAGCGTAAATTCGGAAACATGTGACATTTACGTTGACGACGATAGAGACGATGATGACGACAGAAACGATGACCACGACAGATACGATGACCACGATAGTGACGTTGACAGACACGATGACGACAGGGACGATGCCCACGGCATGGACGATGACAACGATGACAACGATGACAACGTTAATGACGATAGTAATGTTGTCCAGGACCGGGACGATGACCACGTTAGTGACGATGACCAGCATAGTGACGATGACCACGACATAGATGATGACGACGACAGATACGATGACCACGATAGTGACGTTGACGACCATAGAGACGATGATGTCGATACTAACGATGACGACGAGGATGACGACAGAGACGATGACCTCGACATGACATATACGATGACCACGATAGTGACGTTGACAGAGACGATGATGACGATAGAGACGATGATGACGATATTAATGATGACGACGATGATGACGACGACAGATACGATGACCACGATAGTGACGTTGACGAAAATAGAGACGATGATGACGATCGGACCGATGACCACGACCGGCACGATGACCATATTAGTGACGATTACGACAATAGTGACGATGACCACGATAGTGATGATCACAACATCAGGGGCGATGATCACCATATGGATGACGATCACGACATTGACGACGACAAGGACGGGGACCAGGACATGGATTGTTACAATGCACATGCACTTGCCACCCTAAGAAATCAAATATTACAGTTGCGGGAACCGCGCGAACTTCTACCAAGAGAAATTCTACGTATGATTATTCAACAGTGCATTTATGACTCTCCATCATCCCGATTTAACTTGCAACGGGCGAATTCGTTTTTTAGTGACGCGGTAGATGAAATACCTCTACCACAAATTTACATATCAGGCAATAGCATCTGTACCTAACCCCTGTTCCGTGGCCCGCTTGCTGAGAGTGGCTGGCTCATGTAGTGCGCTGATCATGGAGGTTGTTCGGCGTATTATTAACACTCCTAGATGGCGGCATGCCTGGTTATTTATCAGGGAACTTGATCATGGGTGGTATGCCATGTACGATATAAGATGGAGGCGACGCTAGTTTGATTTGCCTTACTTTACGTTAGTTCATTTTGCACTTTGTTTCGTGGTATGTTGCTCAGCCGACAACAAAATGTATCTACGAACGTAGTTCCTGATCAGCCTGCACATCAGCCTTGAAGGTGAAGGTACATGCCCACTCAGTAGATTATAACATGGGGAGACAGATAGTTTTGTATATTCTGTAGATGACATTTTCTGGCAAAATTAACATTCATTCGCCATTATTTGATTTGCCCACTATTTGATTGACATTATTATATATTTTATATCAGACGTACATTTCCACACGGACATCAGTGGCGATAACCGTGTTTCCTAAAAATGTTAACGGACATTAATATTTATTGTCTGATATTCATTTTTGGATGTGTAATGATAATACTTTATAATCTGTCGGAAATATTATTTTTCAGGTGACGCATTTAATTAGTATACATAATTAAAAACTATCATGCCTCATTTGTATATGAAAATAGCCTGATACCACCGCGCGTCACTATCAGTAAAATAAACATTACTAAATGATTATATTTGTATAGCGGGCACTCGTAATTTTTGGAACTTGTCAATAGTGACACAATTATACATTTATTTAATTCCTATAAAGAACATTGTGTTATGTATTGAGTGGCCATGTACCTTTTATAGGGACGACGCAGTTCGCTACTATCATTTAGTTACAGAAACGGTTATGTTTGTATGAAACAGTTTCCTTTATATCAGAAAGTATACATGTACAGTGGGGTCAGCGTGTAAGTGCACACACGAACGAACAAGAAAGGTTGGAACCAACCTGTCGTGTTCGTTCGTGTGTGCACTTACACGCTGACCCCACTGTAAGTGTACATATAATCAGGCTCCGTACTGGTGGTGCAAAAGTATATTATTATATGACTTGAGAAGTCCAGCCAATGGGATTCCCCAATAGAGGGTCACATGATTGCGGACATATATGATATTCAGCTGAATATCAGTCTCGGACTCGTCTCGTTTGCCAGACGAGTTCGATAGTGATATTCTAAATGTGATATTGACCTGGATGCGCGAGTCACTTATCACGTAACGGAAACATGACACGGTTAAACGACGAGCCAATTGAACAAAACTACGCAAATAGTATCTTCTAGTCAGCAACAAGCTTAAAAATGTACTTCGCATTTGACAGCAAAACAGCCACAATGGATGCAAACTGAAGCAAACTTGTACATAAATGTCAGCCGGGTTTCAGCAAAACCATAAGTCATATAATAAAATAAGTATTGTCTTTGAGTCATTGTATTACGGACCGTCTAAAAATCATATTCACCTCGGCTTTCGGCTTCGGTGAATATGATTTTTCGAAGGCCCGTAAATCTGGTGTACAACGACTCCAAAGTCAATAATTCTATACTGTCCATTATTAGACTCCGTACACAGTCGGCGCAAATATCACAATAGCCATAAAGCACGATTGATCATATATTATCTATACATTGTACATTGAATGGCGAATTGCGTACATTGTTATATCATAGCCACATTTGTGACGCCATTTGTAGACCATGATCACTTGTAAGAGTGTTGTCAGTAAACGTATATTTCGTATTTACACATAAACCATAATGTATAGTAAATCATTTTATCACTTTGAAAAATGCCGATATGGCCACTAACTGATGGTGAAAGTTTGCGAAACTTACGGTGAAAAAGGTTCGTTAATCCCATTACATTTCAGGACGTAATCGCAAATATTAAAGTCTAGAATCAATAAAGAAACGTGTTGTGTTTTATTGGCAACATTATTCATGTTTAACCAGAATATACGAAACAAAATGTAATATTCGCATACTGAAAGTCATATTAGCACAGGTCCATCTCGATGTGCGAATATGACATAAGTATGTTCCGTATGTTACGGTTTAATATGCTTAATTATTTACATATTATGGTTGTATAACGGGTAACTTAATACTGATACATGTTACAATGGTGAATTAAAAGAACGACACACATGTATATAAAACAATACTTTCAAAAGCAGGTAATCCACGTGGAGCCCAGTGGAGAGTCAGCTGATGCATTGAAATATACATGTATGCGCAATATTTCAATGAAATATTTCAGTGATTATCAATTCCAGCAAATTTTGTGAAAACATCCGTATATTTAACGAAATGTTGATCTTTGGAAAATTACGAATGGGTTGAGGAAGAGTTGTTGGGTTACACTAGTGGGCGCGTACAACAACCATTAGTATAACCCCTCCACTAGTGTCACCGGCGTTACACTAGTGGTTGGGTTACACTAGTGGGTTCTACAAGGGTTACCAATAGGGGGTTCTACCGTCATCCCGATTGTTACTCTCCCCTATTGTTACACGTCACAACTAGATTGGTCAGTAAACGAGGCCTACGGAATACTCCCCGCGTGGGTCCAGGTACCCCTAAATATGTAAAAATATTCCAAGTCTGTGGCCTTGTGACCTTGACTCTGGGATTAGCAGGGGCGGCACGAACGTGAATTTGTCACAGGGTGGTAGAGGTCCATTGGAGCAATGCATGTGTGAAATGTGAAGCAGATCCGAGCAAGGAAATATAAGTTATAACCAATTTCTCTGATGTTAAGTTTTGTAAAGAGACTAAGTTTGTGACCTCGAGATCAGCGGGGATTTGTCACAGCATGATAGTAGAGTCTTAGAGGAATGCATGCATGAAATATTAATAATTTTCGATGAAATAAATATAAGTTATAACCAATTTCTCTGATGTTAAGTTTTGTAAAGAGACTAAGTTTGTGACCTAGACCTCGAGATCAGCGGGGATTTGTCACAGCATGATAGTAGAGCCTTAGAGGAATGCATGCATGAAATATTAATAATTTCGATGAAATAAATATAAGCTATAATCAATTTCTCTGATGTTAAGTTTTGTAAAGAGACTAAATATGTGACCGTGACCTCGAGATCAGCGGGGATTTGTCACAGCATGATAGTAGAGACTTAGAGGAATGCACGAGTGAAATATTAAGAATTTTCAATGAAGGAAATAGTAGTTATAACTTATTTTTCTGATGTTAAAGATACCAAGTATTTGACATTTACCTTGTGATCAGCGGGGGTTGGACGGTCGTGGATTTGACGGAGCATGGTAGTAGAGCCTTACAGGAATGCATAGTGACATATTAAGCATTTTAGATGAAGGAAATAGAAGTTTTAACATATTTCTCCGATGTTAAGTTTAGTGAAGGTTTGAAGCAATCATATTTCATGTATTGCAATATTAATATTTGGGGTTACAAAAACCGGGGGTTTACAAAAACCGGAGCGTACGTCAACGGTTTTTGTTACCCCCGGTTTTTGTCAACCCTATGCAGTGAAAAGTCTATTACATTTTCTGTCATTCGGCAATAATGTATAAACAATTGGAAACAAAAACAGAGTTAAATTTGCACTCGGCCACCGCCCAAAGGCTTGAGTATCGAACTCGGAACGTCGGACCGGGCCCAAACATACTTTATTTAAAGTTTGAAGCAATCATATTTCATGTATCGCAATATTAATATTTGGGGTTACAAAAACCGGGGGTTTACAAAAACCGGCGCGTACATCAACGGATTTTGTTACCCCCGTTTTTTGTTAACCCTATGCTGTGAAAAGTCTATTACATTTTCTGTCACTCGACAATAATGTATAAATAATTGGAAAAAACGACACAGTTCAATTTGCACTCGGCCACCGCCCAAAGGCTTGAGTATCGAACTCGGAACTTCTGACCGGGCCCAAACATACTTTATTTACAGTTTGAAGCAATCATATTTCATGGATCGCTATATTAATATTTGGGGTTACAAAAACCGGGGGTTTACAAAAACCGGCGCGTACATCAACGGTTTTTGTTAACCCCGGTTTTTGTTAACCCATGCCGTGAAAAGTCTATTTCATTTTCTGTCTCTCGGTTAGAGTGTAGGAAATGTTGGAAAAAACGACGGAGTTAAACTTGCGCTCGGCCACCACCGAACGGCTTGAGTATCGAACTCGAAACGTCGAGTCAGGCACAAACATACTTTATGTAAGGTTTGAAGCAATCATATTTCATGTATCACAATATTAATATTTGGGGTTACAAAACCCGGGGGTTTACAAAAACCGGCGCGTACGTTAACGGTTTGTGTTACCCCCGGTTTTTGTTAACGCTATGTCGTGAAAAGTCTATTACATTTTCTATCACTCGGCTATAGTGTAGAAAAGGTTGAAAAAACGACTGAGTTAAATTTGCACTCGACCACTGACCAGCTGCTTGAGTATCGAACTCAGAACGTCGAATCAGGCACAAACATACTTTATTTAAGGTTGGAAGCAATCATATTTCATGTATCGCAATATTAATATTTGGGGTTACAAAAACCGGGGGTTTACAAAAACCGGCGCGTACATCAACGGTTTTTGTTACCCCAGGTTTTTGTTAACCCTATGCCGTGAAAAGTCTATTACATTTTCTGTCACTCGGCAATAATGTATAAACAATTGGAAAAAACGACACAGTTCAATTTGCACTCGGCCACCGCCCAAAGGCTTGAGTATCGAACTCGGAACGTCGGACCGGGCCCAAACATACTTTATTTACAGTTTGAAGCAATCAAATTTCATGGATCGCAATATTAATATTTGGGGTTACAAAAACCGGGGGTTTACAAAAACCGGCGCGTACATCAACGGTTTTTGTTACCCCCGGTTTTTGTTAACCCTATGCCGTGAAAAGTCTATTACATTTTCTGTCTCTCGGCTAGAGTGTAGGAAATGTTGGAAAAAACGACGGAGTTAAATTTGCACTCGGCCACCACCCAACGGCTTGAGTATCGAACTCGAAACGTCGAGTCAGGCACAAACATACTTTATGTAAGGTTTGAAGCAATCATATTTCATATATCGCAATATTAATATTTGGGGTTACAAAACCCGGGGGTTTACAAAAACCGGCGCGTACGTTAACGGTTTGTGTTACCCCCGGTTTTATTTAACACTATGCCGTGAAAAGTCTATTACATTTTCTGTCACTCGGCTATAGTGTAGAAAATGTTGAAAAAACGACTGAGTTAAATTTGCGCTCGGCCACCGCTCAGCTGCTTGAGTATCGAACTCGCAACGTCGAGTCAGGCACAAACATACTTTATTTAAGGTTTGAAGCAATCATATTTCATGTATCGCAATATTAATATTAGGGGTTACAAAAATCGGGGGTTTACAAAAACAGGCGCGTACATCAACGGTTTTTGTTACCCCCGGTTTTTGTTAACCCTATGCCGTGAAAAGTCTATGACATTTTCTGTCACTCGGCAATAATGTATAAACAATTGGAAACAACCACAGAGTTAAATTTGCACTCGGCCACCGCCCAAAGGCTTGAGTATCGAACTCGGAACGTCGGACCGGGCCCAAACATACTTTATTTACAGTTTGAAGCAATCATATTTCATGGATCGCAATATTAATATTTGGGTTTCAAAAACCGGTGGTTTACAAAAACCGGGGCGTACATCAACTGTTTTTGTTGCCCCCGGTTTTTGTTAACCCCATGCCGTGAAAAGACTATTACATGTTCTGTCTCTCGGATAGAGTGTAGGAAATGTTGGAAAAAACGACGGAGTTAAATTTGCGCTCGACCACCACCCAACGGCTTGAGTATCTAACTCGAAACGTCGAGTCAGGCACAAACATACTTTATTTAAGGTTTGAAGCAATCATATTTCATGTATCGCAATATTAATATTTGGGGTTACAAAACCCAGGGGTTTACAAAAACCGGCGCGTACGTTAACGGTTTGTGTTACCCCCGGTTTTTGTTAACCCTATGCCGTGGAAAGTCTATTACATCTTCTATCACTCGGCTATAGTGTAGAAACGGTTGAAAACCGAGGGTTTACAAAAACAGGCGCGTACATCAACGGTTTCTATATCATACTTCCCTGTTATATGTTGCTATATAGCTTCTATTGGGGCTACCCATTCCGAATACAATTTATTGACCCGCACCTAGCCCTCACTTACACCTGTCCCATCCCATATCGACCGCGCATGCGCGCAAGGGAGACTTCCTCTTTCCTTCGGACGGCTGGCGTGAAAGTATCCTTTTTGGTGCTCATTTTCGTTTGGCTGTTTTATACACTCTATTCATGGCTATTGTCCGTAAGTGGGCAATATCTGATGTAATAGAGTGGGGCTATTCATTTCTATAAGTTGCTAGTCGAAAATATTTCATTGAAAATATTTCGAGTTTTTTTTCTTAGTGTGGCCACAGGGCGCGAACTTCGCGATTTTCCTATTGTCGGACGTTCCTATTGTCGACAAAGAAATTGTTTTTTTTTTTGGTTTTTTTTCGACTTTGTCTAGTTCGATATTTGAATAGGTTTTCCGTACCAAGTTTATTAATCGGCTAAGGGAAACCTAAACCCAGTTCGGGTCAGGAACTTTGGTGGTGGTCACAAAACGGGAACTTGTGATTCTCATGAGATAATTTGTTTCCGTTGTTGCTAGAGACATAACGGTTGCTCTAATGAGAAACCGGGCTTCTCTCAGGCCTTGGGGGCCTCTATGGAGGGGCCTGACCATTAGGTACTATCAGGGTAAATATCAGGGTAAGTATCAATAAGTGAGATTCAGAAACTACAGTGGTTTCTGAGTCTGAGCCAAGTCCGAGTCCGAATAGTGGCAGGGTGTCTCTTATGACTGAGACATCCAACGTCGCTAGTTCTGCTCTGGGTGGTCCGCTACCCACTGAGTAAGGACACCAGACGCCAGTCTGTGTTCGGCAAGATTCAGAAACTAAAGACTGTTTCTGAGTCTACGCCAAGTCCGGGTCCGAATAGTGGCAGGGTGTCTCTTATGACTGAGGCATCCAACGTCGCTAGTTCTGCTATGGGTGGTCCGCTACCCACTGAGTAAGGACACCGGACGCCAGTCTGTGTTCGACAAGATTTAGAAACTAAAGACTGTTTCTCAGTCTACGCCAAGTCCGGGTCCGAATAGTGGCAGGGTGTCTCTTATGACTGAGGCATCCAACGTCGCTAGTTCTGCTCTGGGTGGTCCGCTACCCACTGAGTAAGGACACCGGACACCGGACACCGGACACCGGACACCGGACACCGGACACCGGACACCGGCCACCGGAAACCGGACACCGGACACCGGACACCGGACACCGGACACCGGACATCGGACATCGGTGTTCGGCAAGATTCAGGCATCCAACGTCGCTAGTTCTGCTCTGGGTGGTCCGCTACCCACTGAGTAAGGACATAGGACACCGGACACCGGACACCGGACCCCGGACACCGGACACCGGACACCGGACACCGGACACCGGACACCGGACACCGGACATCCACCGGACATCCACCGGACATCCACCGGACATCCACCGGACCACCGGACATCGGTGTTCGGCAAGATTCAGGCATCCAACGTCGCTAGTTCTGCTCTGGGTGGTCCGCTACCCACTGAGTAAGGACATCGGATACCGGACACCGGACACCGGACACCGGACACCAGACACCGGACACAGGACACAGGACACCGGACACCGGACACCGGACACCGGACACCGGCCACGGACACGGACACGGACACCGGACACCGGACCGGACACCGGACACCGGACACCGGACACCGGACACCGGACACCGGACACCGGACACCGGACACCGGACACCGGACACCGGACACCGGACACCGGACACCGGACACCGGACACCGGACACCGGACACCGGACACCGGACACCAGTCGGTGTTCGGAAAAATTCAGAAACTAAATACTTTTTTTGAGTTTAGCCGAGTCCGAGTCCGAATAGTGGCAGCGTATCTCTTATGACTGAGACATCCAACGTCGCTAGTTCTGCTCTGGGTGGTCCGCTACCCACTGAGTAAGGACACCGGACACCGGACACCGGACACCGGACACCGGACACCGGACACCGGACACCGGACACCGGACACCGGACACCGGACAACGGACACCGGACACCGGACACCGGACACCAGTTCTGCTCTCGGTTATACGCTAACCGCTGAGCAAGAACACCGGACACCAGTTCTGCTCTGGTTTATACGCTAACCGCCGAGCACGAACACCGGACACCGGTTCTGCTCTGGGTTATACGTTAACCACTGAGCAAGAACGCCGGACACTAGTTCTGCTATGGGTTATTAGATCACCACTGAGCACGAACACTAGACACGGGACAGGTAGATTCAAGGGGATAGGCGATGTGGGTATAGTACACGCAAATCCAATTGGGCGCGCCTCGGTGGAATGCAAGCGTATTCCTCCGGTCAACAGAAGTGTCAAATATAGCCACTGATAACGGCGACGCTGGTTTTGACCACGCCGTTTTCAGCGGAATATCTGTTCAAGGTTATAGATATACAACATGGTAACGGTATAGGACATTGGCCTACCGACACACTGGATTAGTCCTGATATGAGTATGATGACGTCAGACAGGAGGACGCACAGACTCGTCGATCAGGACGGGTAGATCCGAGTCTAGTAGCAAAAGAGCTAGGTATATGTCATCTTCCAGTAGCTCGCCTACCAGGACGCGGGATTGTATATCCATGAAACACAAACGACATTCTAGGTCGTGTCTAGGTACGATCATAGACGTCGTCATAGGCATAACAGACAGAGCATTGGAGTCGCTGTTTCAGTAGTCAGTCAGAGCGACCAGGCATATCATGGCTACGTCTCTGACTAGGTCGGCAGACATGGTTCTGTTGAGGAGCGACGCCACGTTAGCTACGGCGTCCATTCTTACGATACAGGGAAGGGACCTCCTTCGGGAAGCATCCCTTCAGGCCACAAATCTGTTTGGAAACAGATGTTCTCAGGTGACTGCTGCTGACGCTGCAGTAAGACAGAGTCGGCAGTTAGCGAGACTATCAGTGGTCTCTTTAGCCAAGCGGTTCGCTTATAGAAGCGCAACTCGGGCTGTAAAGGGGACATTAGCAAGCTTCAATATCTCCTTCTCCTAACACAACGAGTGAGCTAACGGGTAGCTTTAAGCAACCCATAACACCTATACAGCCCCAATAGGGTGGGGCTCCCAGAGGGGCGCTACACGCATCAGAGATTTGAAATCTCCGAGCTTCTACAGCGTGCTGTTTGTTGTACCAACAGATAGATCATTTCTAGATAGAGACAGCTCGATCGATACGTCGGACTATTAGAGTTAACGATTGGGCAGTCTCCAGCGAACCACAGGAAGGCTAACTTCATATACCGATATGCCATTCGTCCAGAAACTTTCTAAGCTTTCAGTCGCAAGGCATGGTATAACAGTTTTGTGTCATACCCTTCAGAATAGCCACGGCGTTCACAAAACTAATAGAGGTAATCTAGGCAGAGTCCAGACCGTGTGTTATTGCATACTTCAATATTTGGACGACTGGCTCCTGCACGATCAGTCCAGAGACACACTGCTACTCAAGCGGCGTGTGTTCAGGGATCTTATCACGGGGTTGGGTCTCATGCAGAACATAAAGATGTCGGAACTAGTACCGAAACAGGACATCTGATACGTAGGGATGAGTTTCCTTACCAGACTGGGGATAGTCAAGGTACACTTGGACAGTGCCGATATGTACAGAGTAGACATGATGTTGCGAGTGATCTTCAAAGCTGTGTATCCACTTCAACTACCAGTCAGGGGGCTATTTTAGCTGCTAGGGGTATTGAATTCAGAGGCAGATATGCGGTGTAGGTCGTCTACCAATGTACTGTGGACTATCTGTCGAGGGGGGTTCGAAAGTCCGTACCGAGGGGTCACTGTTAAGGACAGTGACCAACGCGGTTATCAACAGGTAGAGCCACCCCTGGTTGGGTCTGTTTGCGACCATGATGGACAATCAGAGCCCAATGTATGTGTCTCCAGTTCTGGACTCGGGGGCATAGGCGGTGGGCGCATGTCCGTCTCATGGAAATGAGTATACGGGTAAGCATTTCCACAATCAGTAAATTCGGGTCACACTAGTGGCACCATGCTGGCCAATGACAAGTTGGTTTTCCAGCATACTGGAACGTCTAGTGTACCATCCGGTGGGCATTCCAGTGTTTCCCAAGCTTCTGTCACAGCATGCAGGGGGGAACACTTCATGCGAATACGCTCGTTCTGATTCTGCACGTCTGGAGGCTATCAGGAAGGGAATCAGAAAGGACAAATTTTCGCGGATAGCTACAGCAGTCATTGCACAGGCAAAGTCATTTTGCTACTGCATGCTAAGACGCGAATGGGAGGTCTGTGTTAATTGCTGTAAGTTAAGGCAAATTAATCCAGTCAGTCCAGCTGTAGGCGAAATGGGCGATTTCCTTAGTAATTGTTCGATGAAAATAAATCGTCAGCGTCGATTAGGAAGGGATACATGTAGGCATTGGCCAACTGTTTCAAGTTCACTTCAGTGCCGATATGTATCATAGGTGCAGACCCCAGTTATAGGCGATGATTTCATTCTTCACTAGAGAAATACCAGTAGCTAGAATAGTTAACCTAAGGGAATCTAACAGTGGTGGTTAGATGGGATTTAACGAAAGATCAGTATGAGCCCATGTGACACCTTCCCTCTTTTGATTGATCAGTCAAGAATGGGTTACTCTTCGTTTTCGCTTCGGCGAAAAGGCGGCGGGAATTACGCGGCCTGTACATGGGCGGCCAGAATCTGGCTTGGATAATAATTCCGTTACTATGGTTGCAAAGCTGGGTTCCTTGCTAAGGCTCGGGTCCCAGATAGGCATAACCGACCGTTCGTGATACCAGGCATGTCCACATCGAGTCGGTTATCTGTGACATTATATACTTTACGTATTCTATAATGTAAACTTGTCGTATCTTAACTTGGTAAAAGCACATGCTTCCGGTTAATAACAACAATAATGTTAATAGATTAAATTCATTCGCACTGATCCAGAATATGAGTTTATCTCTCGCCCAGCACGAACCTACCAAATTTAACCGAGACGGAAACACGCTTGGCACATAGATCAAGGTCACGATCAGATGATAATGTGGGCTTCGAGGCGCAATAGGTTAAGACATTCGGCTACATGATGGTGAATTTCATAAAACAAAATGCACCAGGCTTGTCAGAGGAAAATGGCACTTCACCGGTACGGGTGAATGTTAAAATCTTCTGATGGCATCAGGTGGGGAAGACAGGATGCACACTGGGAGTCATCTAGTGATAGAGGAATCAGGACTGGTCTCGGCAGCTACTGTAGCTGTGGAGAACAGTGCCCCTTCTTATCCGGAGGCAGTAGCTTCGGTATACCAGTATCTGTCTCAGGATAGTGGTCCTGTTTAACCTGCGCAGGTGCCGAGGGCTAAGTCTCTGTGTGAAGCAGAATAGGTTACTGCTTTCAAGGGTAGGCCTAGACTGCCTCAGACCCACACTGTAGGAGCTCTGTTAGAGGAATTGATTTGGCACAGGGTTTAACCCCAAAACTAGGTTGGATTTCTTAAAGCCAATACTTTTCTGGCACATCAGGGGCTCAAGTAGTAGGTTATGCTTACATAAACTTGGCTCCTAGAGTATTCGGCCTTGGAAAAGGAGGCTCAGAGATGGGAGTATCCAGGGCTTAGTTCCATAAGGCACGGACTTGTTTTGTGCAAGGCCAGAGCGTGGTGAATTAGGCACTACATCTCAATGACTAACCAATGAGAGGTAGGCACTGGATTTTATTCCATGCGTGGGTAATCAGGTTCTATCCAAATCGTCAGTTTACAGATGGATATCTCTCGCAACACGCAGAACATATCGATCCAATTCGGTTAAGGGCTCATAAGGTTATAATCGATGCACATGAGGTCGGAGCAGTATTTACCTCCTCGGAGTTCCTCTATGGAGTGATCCTCGGGATAAGATAATGGAAGCGGCATCCGGGAAGTCTCATTCCACTTTTATCAGTTTTAAATACGTACATTGACGGCGCAGAGTGCAGATATTTACACATTGGATCCCCTAGTCGCGGCTTGCAGGGTTGTCGCGGGTGTCAAGCATGTGTAAAAGGCTCAATTGTTTAGCCTGTTGTTATTCTGGACCAGTGGATCTAGTCCAGGATAACAAATTGTTGGTTTATTCACATTGGCAGTACAAAACGTTCTAGTTATCAGCTAGTTCAAGTTTTGTGCCAGGAAAGTTTTCGTAGATTGTTTTCTTGATTACACATGACTCGCTATGCCAGTCTGGATACATATTTTACTATAATGTGTGCAGTTGTGTGGGGTTACCAATGAGTGCGAGGTCCGGAGAGGGTAACGGTGAGTTCCCTGTGCTCCAGGGTGCTAACGGTACTAGGTATCATGACACTCGAAAACACATAATCATTCATCCAGGGTCATGAATACCATGTTTTGTAATTATTGATAGTATGTGGTTGTCAATATGCATAGGGTATTTTATGTTAGCATTACTATTTGTGAGTAATACTGGTCAGAACTTTAAGATACTTGTGGACATGGCCAAGGGTCTGTGCAGATGCTGTGAGTCTTAGATGTGAGGCACAACAGTGTGTATGACATGACGCTAACATGATATGAGTTAGTCACATTCAGTGCGTGTGAAACTGCGACTGGGGACAGTACTCAAGCATACAAGAAGACTTAGCTGGCGGCTCAGTTATCTTCTGTGAGCAGGAAAATGTGGGGGGGGGGGGGCGCTGCTCAGACGGTGCCCGGGTCTAGTCTACAAGTTGTTTGGTGAGTCAATTTATTGATCCTAGGTTAAGTATTCACAGAGCGAATTAATTTATTGTTCTGGTTTCTGTGTCACCTTACCTTCCCGCCTTGGAGACAAATTCTAGCAACATATAACAGGGAAGTATGATACAGAAATCAGAATTTTTCAATGTAAAATTACTTTCTCTGTGAGTACTTACCTGTTATATGTATTTAATACCCGCCTCCCACCCCGCAAGGTGAGATATTTGTTCTATCGCAAAGAGGAAGTCTCCCGTGCGCGCATGAGCGGTCGATATGGGATGGGACAGGTGTAAGTGCGGGCTAAGTGCGGGTCAATAAATTGTATTCGGAATGGGTAGCCCCAATAGAAGCTATATAGCAACATATAACAGGTACTCACAGAAACTAATTTTACATTGATAAATTCTGATTTTTGTTACCCCCGGTTTTTGTTAACCCTATGCCGTGAAAAGTATATTACATTTTCTGTCACTCGGCAATAATGTATAAACAATTGGAAAAAACGACACAGTTCAATTTGCACTCGGCCACCGCCCAAAGGCTTGAGTATCGAACTCGGAACGTCGGACCGGGCCCAAACATACTTTATTTACAGTTTGAAGCAATCATATTTCATGGATCGCAATATTAATATTTGGGGTTACAAAAACCGGGGGTTTACAAAAACCGGCGCGTACGTCAACGGTTTCTGTATCATACTTCCCTGTTATATGTTGCTATATAGCTTCTATTGGGCTACCCATTCCGAATACAATGTATTGACCCGCATTTAGTCCTCACTTATACCTGTCCCATCACTTCTCGACCGCGCATGCGCGCACGTGAGACATCCTCTTGGCTTCGGACGGCTGGCGGGAACGTATCCTTTTTAGGTGCACCTTTTCGTTTTGCTGTTGTTTTTTCTTAGTTCTATTCATGATTATTGTCAGTAAGTAGACAATATATTATGAAATAGAGAGTGGGCTAGTCAGTTCGTTGAGTTGCTAGTCGAAAAGAATTTCTTTTGAAAGGTTTTTTTTCGAAATTTTCTTTGTGTGGCCACAGAGCGCGTAATCGCGAAATTCCTATTGTCGGACGTACCTATTGTCGACAATAATTTTTATTTATTTTTTTCTTTCGATTTTGGTTGTTCGGTATTTTGACTCAAGTTTCTGTGCCGCGTTCACTATGGACAAGGGGATGCCTAAGCCCAGTGCGGGTCAGAAGAGTTTAGGATGTGGTCACAAAGCAGGGAATTGGGATTCCCATGAAATCATTTGTTTTCGGTGTTGTCAGAAGCAGAACGGTTGCTCATGGGAGAAACTGCGTCATGTTTCGGCATTGTGGGGTCCCAAAACGTGGAGTCAGGCGATGACTGTGAGGTCTTATCAGGATAAGAAACAGTCTGCGCTGGGCAGGATTCAGAAACTTAAGACTGTTTCTGAATCCTCGCCAAGTCCAAGTTCGGTTAGTTCGGTGTCTCTTATGACTGAGGCACCCAACACCGGACACCGGACACGGCAGGTAGCCTCAGGCGGATAGGCGATGGTATTACAGTACACGCCAATCCAATTGATCGCTCCTCGCTTGAACGCGAGCGCGTTCCACCGGACACCGGACACCGGACACAGCTTCTGATATTGGCGGCGCTGGTTTAGACCACGCTGGTTCAGAGAGCTATCTGGATACAGGGATACAGCATGGTGGAGGTACAGGGCAGAGGCATACCGACACCCTGTATTTGTCCAGCGGGGAATCTGATAGCGTCTATCGGGGGCGATCAAATTCACCGTGTGGGACTGGTAGATCTCGGGCATCTAGGAAGAGAACTAGGTCGAATTCTAGTTCGTCTTCAGGGAGCTCGTCTACGATCCAGGTCGTATCGATCCAGGAAACATAGGCGACGGTCTGGATCTCGTAAAAGCTACAGACATAGAAGTCGGCATGGACATAGCAGACGCAGGTCTAGATCACGGACAGATAACAGTGCATCTGCGAAAGGACAGACTATGATGTTGCTATCGTCTATCTCCAAGATGATGGAGAATTTTACTAGGCAGAATGCGCCAGGCATGGCGGAGGAAAGGCAAACTTCACCAGTTCGTGTGGAAGTTACCGATCCTCAAGAGAGGGCATTGGTGGAAGAAGGGGCCAATGTTTGGAAATGGAATCGGTAGCTAGCATAGCTGACGATGACAGTGCACCTTGTTATCCTGAGGCAGTGACTGCGGTCTATCAGTATCTGCCTGAAGATATTTGCCCAGCTCAGCCGGCACCGGTGCCGAGGGCAAAGTCCTTGTGGGAGGCAGATGCAGTATCTGCACCTAAGGAAATGCCTAGACTGCCACAGTCACCCACAGTTTGTGCACTGGGCACAGGGGTTTGACCCCAAGAAGGTGGGTTCTCTGACGCCCAAGTTTTTTTTGTCGCATCAGGGCCTAAGGTATTATGAGCCACATACGGAAACGTGGCCTCTGAAGCACCCGGCATTAGATGAGGATGCTCAGAGGATTGGGGTGAACAAAGTTCCGTTGACCAAGGCACCGGAAAGTCTGTTGGAGTCATTGGATGCGAGAGCTAGATCGATTGTGTCCATGACGTCTCACACGGACTTGTTCCTGGGAGCGGCCAGAGCGGCCATTGAGGCGGGCGACGCCAGAGCAGTGGAGTCTCTCCTTCAGTCATCAGCCAGGGCCAATATTATGGCTACAGCACTGACGATGTCAACAGACGTAGTGCTGTCTAAAAGGGACGCCACGTTGGCGACGTCGTCCATTCTTCCCGGACAGGGGAGAGATCTGCTAAGGGCTGCACCGCTACAAAGCAAGACTTTGTTTGGCGATAAGTGTTCGCAGGTCGCTACTGCGGACGCAGCTGAGAGACAGAGTTAACAGTTAGCGAGACTGTCAGTGGCTCCCTCGGCAAAGCAGTTCACCGCTAGGAAGCAGAATGCAGGATCTGTTATTGCTGAATCAGTTCATTCAAACAGATCATTTCAAGATGGAGACGGCTCGATCAATACGGCAAACTATAAGAGTCGGCGATTGGGCAGTCTCCATATATCTACAGGACGGTTACCTGCATGTACCGATGTGCCCTGCCTCCAGAAAGTTTCTACGTTTTCAGTCGGAAGGCAGGGTATATCAGTTTTGTGTCCTACCCTTCGGAATAACCACGGCTCCAAGGGTGTTCACAAAACTAATGGAGGTAATTGCAGCAGAAGCCAGACGAAAAGGTATTTCCATACTACAATACCTGGACGACTGGCTGCTGCACGATCAGTCCAGAGCAACACTGTTGATCAATCTACGTGTGTTCTGGGATCTGATCACAAATTTGGGATTAATACCGAACATAGAGAAGTCGGAACTAGTCGGCACTCGGTCTGTGAGCATGTTTCTGGAGGCCAGGGCATTACTTATCTGGTGTCACCAGAACGACATAGTACTGCAGGCGAGATACATTACGGGGAAGTCCAGTTCTTACCGAGTGGTCGCTGTCAAGGACAGTTGCCAGCGAGGTAATCAAATGTTGGGTCACCCCTGGCTGGATATGTTTGCAACCAGGATGAACAATCAGCTCCCAATGTATGTGTCTCCGGTACCGGACTCCAGGGCATGGGGGGTAGATGTAATGTCCTTGTCGTGGAACCAAGTGGACGGATACGCATTTCCTCCATTTGTCCTACTGACTCAGGTGTTGCGGAAGATTAGTCTTTCAAACTGCGAGGTCACACTAGTGGCTCCGTGTTGGCCAACAAGAAGTTGGTTTTCCAACATACTGGATCTCCTAGTGGATCATCCGGCGGTACTTCCAGTGCCTCCCAGGCTGCTGTCTCAGCATGCGGGGAAGACACTACATGCAAGTCCTCACATTCTGAACCTTCACGCTTGGAGGCTATCAGGAAGGGAGTCAGAGAGGATAAGTTTTCGCGGCAAGCTGCAGCAATCACCGCACAGGCAAGGCGACCCTCTACTACAGCTTGCTACGACGCAAAATGGAGGGTCTAGGTTAATTGGTGTAAACAGAGGCAAGTTAATCCACTCAGTCCAGCTATAGGAGCATCGGCATCAACTATTAACTCATTCGACCCTAACCATGGCCAGCCAGTTCAGCCCTACAGGTAATCTCCTGGCTATCTGCTAGCAGCAGTGCTGGGCTTATCAGACCTGTCTCCCTGGGACATATTGGAAATATGATTCTAGACTGAATGTGGGATCAGGGGTGTGTTGTAGAAACAGCTAACAATTGCTGTACATTATTAACAATATACATAGAAATTCATCAACAATTACATTTTAAAATGATTTTAACTTGTATATACATTTTGCTACAAACAATGTGTAATTACGGCAGCAACATCCCAGATAAGCAGCAACTATATGTTCTATTTCTCCATAAAACCGATATATATGTACATTATTAGCAATATACATAGAAATTCATCAACAATTAGATTTTAAAATGATTTTAACTTGTATATACATTTTGCTACAAACAATGTGTAATTACGGCAGCAACATCCCAGATAAGCAGCAATTATATGTTCTATTTCTCCATAAAACCGATGTATATGTACATTATTAGCAATATACATAGAAATTCATCAACAATTAGATTTTAAAATGATTTTAACTTTTATATATATTTTGCTACAAACAATGTGTAATTACGGCAGAAACATCACAGATAAGCAACAACTCTATGTTCTATTTCTCCATAAAACCGATGTATAGTACGTTATTAACATTATACATAGAAATTCATCAATAATTAGATTTTAAAATAATTTTAACTTTTATATACATTTTGCTACAAACAATGTGTAATTATGACAGCAACATCCCTGATAAGCAGCAACTATATGCTCTATTTCTCCATAAAACCGATGTATATGCACATGTAAGTAGTACTTATGCATATGGGCTGCTTCTAAAGTAAATGTTCAAACAGCGGTTATGGAGAAATAATAGGCAACACACACATTATAACCATAATTTTGCATGCATCTGCAGAGTGACATTTGTTGTTTTTTTAAATCAGCGCCGATAATTTCTGCACAATAGAATATTGCTGATTCTCGCTTGAACTATCTATTGACAGTTCAAATGACAGCCATATAATAGTTCATGTTTCAATACATGTATATGTTATAGCCTGTAATTTGAATCGTTGAGCTGTGATGGTTCAAATGAGTGACATAATATAATTCTGCGGAGAAATTAGGAAGCAAATGACATATTATGCACATTGGGAAAGCATTCATCAGTCAATTGAAAGTGGACTAAAGTAATGTGAGGTTAGATTTGTTTTCGAACGGAAAATCTACATATTTATGTTTTCTAAATCTACAGATTGTGTCACCGTGCAATAATAAGGATCACTTACCTGCAAAAAATACTGACGGCTTGCTCATATTTTTATAATCCAATCACAAATAATTAACACATCCTCTATAATTAATTTATATGTACGTCATAACACATCCAAGAACAGTCGACTATGAATGGTGGAATATTTTTTATAGCACACTATATTATAATACCGTACTGTCCCCATGTACGTTGACTATTACTGAAAACTTATTCCATAAATAAACATCACACATTCAGACGGACATGAATAACACTCTCTGGTACCAAGGAAAGAATATTTTTACTTGTTTTTACATAGGGTACATGTGTATCCGTATGTATTGCGATCGAGCGGGATCATTTGGCCCGCCCACGACCCCCCGTGGTGCGGACGCCTGTGATTGACAACTTAGAATCGCGTCGGACAGTTAGCCACGCCCCAGATCCCCTCGATGGGCACGTCCGTAGTGATATCTTGGAATAACAACAAAATGCATTGTGTTACTAAACGTTTAACTGGCATACGCAACCACTAATTGAAAATAATATTATTAAAAACTTGCACTGCACAATATCAACAACGGTTGTTCTACGTACAAAAATACATCGGATTATTTTGTTGCGCGTGATTTGCCCCCATTTGCAGCACAAATCGTGCGGTCATCGCTAAATTTAGTAACAGAGTTAACTCCCCTCCGAATACTCTCCGAAACAAGCGACGCGTTTAACACACAAACTACATCAAGTTTGACCTTCCGACAGCCTATTTTTAAACTCACCCGTGTAGGTCTAACTGATGTTTAATCCTCATTCTCTCTCTCTATCGATGGATCTACAGTGGATTTTAGTGACATTCCTGAATTCGGCCTGATTGACATTTGTCTATGGTGGCCAATACACGCCAACATGAGTGTCAATTCTACGTTCATGGAAGGGGGTCAATAAGTCAGTATTTAAGGTGATAACTTACAGTCAGGGAACACATTAATGACAGTATAACACTGCAAGTACTGAAATACGACAAAACAAATCTAACAAGTTTCTAAACGTTACAAGTGCCCGCTATACAGATATAATCATTTAGTAATATTTATTTTACTGATAGTGACACGCGCGGTGGTATCAGGCTATGTTCATATGCAAATGAGGCATGATATGTTTTAATTATTTATACTAAAGAAATGCGTCACCTGAAAAAATAATATTTTCGACAGATTTTAAAGTATGATCATTGCACATCATAAAATAAATACAGAGATTAAAGAGTAATGTCCGTTAACATTTTAAGCAAACACGGTTATCGCCCCTCATATCAGTGTGTAAATTTACGTCTGATATAACATGTATAATAATGCCAATCAGTACGTGGGATAATGGCGCATGAATGTTTATTTTGCCAGGAAATGTCTCAGATGATGTCTCTGATGTAAAGAACATTTTGTACCTACTGAGTGGGCATGTACCTTTAAGGGTTAATGAAACTGTAACACCAGCAATCAATCAAGCAATCAATCTAGTTTAATCTTGTAGTACCCTATGTTCAGTACTTTCAGTACTTTGATTTAACAAGTCATGGTGCCAAGCTGTGAAGCATGAAATACAAAGATGTACTTGACACTGCTGACACGTGTTTCTAACTTCATGTCGTTGTTTCCGCTTGCTGCATTGTTTACAGCGTCCCCGTTTCTCCGCTAATTTTGGGAAGTGTCCCGCACTAACTGTCGTAAGCGCTGCACGCTCATTCTCGACGAAGTCGCCTATTAGCAGCTTCGAAAGCCCCATCCGGTACTCTATCATTGTCAGCTTTTTCGGCTTGCCAGTTTTTGTATGGCGTTGGTGGTTCACTGACTCCTTCATCATGATGAATCCATTTGTGACTGCAACGTCAAACACAAACCAGAACAGGTAACGCCACCATTTTCGCGTTGATCGGTATGTGCAGTATTCGGTACGCAGCTGATCCGCATGGTCGACCCCGTTCATATAGCTATTATATGCGGGGATTATACTTGGCGCACGTATTTCACGGATGTCGTCATTCCGTGATTTGCGATTTACAGTACTGTCGATACGTGCTGTATTCTCGGCCGTTGACAGCACATACACAGGCTTTTTCTCTTTCCAGACGCATGCGATCATCTCCCCCTTCTGTGTCGTTTTGAACTGGCCCAATTCTTTGACTTCTTTCGGTCGAAGCTGGGCGGGCAGTCCTTTACGATTTTGACGTACTGTGCCGCGGGCATAAGTCCCATTCTTCAACAGTGTTTCCAGTAGTGCTGGGCCTGTGAAGAAATTGTCCATATTCACTATATGGTTTTTCGCCCAAATTAGGCGTGTCATGTCCTGCACAACACGGGATGCCAGACCAACTTCTGCTTTTCCATGCTCTCTTCCTGTATACACCTGGAACTGATTGGTGTATCCATTTTCTGGATCAGCCCTCATCCACACCTTTATTCCATATTTCGCAGGTTTAGCTGGTAAATATTGCCGAAAGGAAAGTCGCCCGCGAAACTTTACCATGGCTTCATCAATGCTTGTGTTCTGTTGGGGGTTGTAAAGGCGAAGGCACTGGTCTAGCACTTCATCAATGATGGGCCGCACCTGATGAAGTTTGTCATGTCCCGGTTGGCCTTTTGCGGGGTTGCGTTTACTATAATTCACATGGAAATATTGTTGAATCTTATCGAACAGATCTCTCGTCATCACCTTTCTTACATGCAGGTTTCTACACAAACAAGATTCAGAGCTGAATTATTTACAAAATGTATAACCTACATACATGTAGTATACAGGTACTAATGATGGTACTGTCTATATTGTAATGAACACTTGTAAATAATTACCATACATGTCAGATGACGTACTAAAATTGTGATGATGTAATTGAAAGGACCCATTCAAATGACACAGCTTAGAAATAATTGTTTACAGGATTTGAATATGTCCTGCAAAACGCACGTATGTTTTGGAGATAATTGTATTTACCTGTAAAATACTCATGTAGAACCAGGCCTTTATCTCGTCACAGGTCACGGGCCGCCAATTAGTGTCCCGTTTCTCGGATTGACGCTGCACCACGGTAGTAAGAAGATGTTCAGGGTAGAACAGTTCTAGGAAATCAAACTCGGTGGCGTCCGGATCTAAATCTACAGTGGATCCTGGGTCGGGGCCGGTGAACGGTGACTTGGGGATATTTGTACGGTCATCAACAATCCACCGACTAGCATCTGGCAGTGGGGGTGTAACTTCATCAACATGATCATCATTGTTTTCAATTTCTGAATTATGATCAGAATCTGATTCATTGTCACTACCGTTGTTGATGCTAACATCACTTGTCGAGTCATAATCATCTTCTGTAACAAGGGTCAACACCTACTGAAGCCCGATGCGCCGTTTTGCCATGATAAATTGCTAAATTTCAGTAATTTCAACGCTAAATATCTTGTAAACACGTGAATCGATTTGTAAATTTCAATTTCTCTTTGTTTTGAAAATCTTCCAACTGTGTATATAACACGAAATCTGATTGGCTGAGAGGCGGTATTCGTCTCCAGTTACTTTCAAAGCAACCTATGAAATCCGACGCAATATCGTGGCGCTCGGGAGAGAAAGCTAGCTTTATCGAGCCGCCTATTCGGGGCACTCGGGACTGGGATAAAGTCTGGACCGACGCTTATCAGTGGCACGCGGGAGACAGTGCACCGCAATTATGCCACGTTATCGGGGCGCTAGGGTCGAATGAGATACAGGTCGGCATTAGCCAGCTGTTTGAGGTTCAGTCAGGTGCCAACATGTAACATTGGGTCAAATCCTAGGTTATCGGCGATGATTTCGTTTTTTACTAGAGAAAAGCCAGTAGCTAGGACAATCACCCCCAAATGGAATCTTACTGTAGTTCTATGGGCCTTGACCAAGGCTCAGTATGAACCCATGTCACATGCTTCCCTCCTCGACTGGTCAGTCAAGACGGTGTTCCTCCTCGCTTTCGCTTCGGCGAAAAGGAGGGGGGAATTGCACGCTCTGTCTATGGAAGATCAGAATCTGGTTTTTATCAAGGACTCCCTTACTCTATGTTGCGAAGTAGGTTTCCTTGCTAAAACTCATGTTCCAGGTAAGCATCCCATACCATTCGTGATTCCTGCCCTGTCCAAATCAGGTCAGTTATCGGTGACAGAGACCACGCTATGCCCAGTCAGGTAAATTCGGCACTACGTCTCAATGACTAAAAGGTTGAGACGTAGACGCAGGAGGCTTTTTATCCCGTGCAAGGGTGATCAGGACCTGTCCAAAGCATCGGTTTCACGGTGGATATCTCTAGCGATTCGCAGAGCATATCAATCTTCTTCGGGTAAGATACTCAGGAAGTTAAAAGTCAAGGCACATGAGGTCAGAGCAGTTTCGAAGGTGGATATCTCTAGCGATTCGCAGAGCATATCAATCTTCTTCGGGTAAGATACTCAGGAAGTTAAAAGTCAAGGCACATGAGGTCAGAGCAGTTTCGACCTCTTGGGCTTTCCTAAATAGAGTACCCATGGAGAAGATAATGGAAGCGGCATCATGGAGATCTCATTCTACTTTTTCTAGGTTTTATTTGCGCACACTGACTTCACAGAGTGCATATATTTACACATTGGGTCCCTTAGTCGCGGCTGGCAGGGTTGTCGCGAGTGAGGAACATAATGTGTAAAAAAGGCTCGCTTAGAAGCCTTTTTTGTTATTCTGGGCTATTGGATCCAGTTCAGGATAACAAAGTTGGGAATATATTCAGATTGGCAGTAATAATAGCTAGTTCTATAGTAATAATAACTAGCTAGAGCTATGTTTTAGAAAAGTTTTCAAAATTGTTTTCTGTCTTACATAATTAGTTAATGCCAGTCTGGGTAAGGAATTAATGTGTATGTACAATTGTGGATTGTTAACAAGGATTGTAAGGTCCGGAGAGGGTACCGGGGAATTCCCTGTGCTCCGGTGCACTAACCGTATCATTATCATGACACTCGAAGACGGAAATGACCAGTCATCTAGGGTCACTGATAATATGTACTGTAAATTATTGATAGTACATGTATGTGATTGTCAGTATATATGGATGATTAATGGAGTCATTTAAGTTGTGAGGAACTGAATGAGAAATTAAGAGACTTGTGGACATTATTAGATTCAGTGTAGAAACTGGGAATCTTATTTTAAGACATTAAGTGTGGATGAAATTACGCTAAACTGCTAGAAGTTTGTCACATTCAGTATGTTGAGACACGGATGGAGACGAGAATCAAGCAGTCCAGAAGTCGTTACTGGCATTACTAGAGTGACACATGCATCTTCTGGGAGCGAATAAGGGGGTCGCTGCTTAAGACGGGGCCCAGCAGTCATCTACAAAGATTTGGTGAGTAATTTATTGATCCTAGGTTAAGTATTCACAGAACAAATTAGTATTTTCTGATTTCTGTATCACCTTACCTTCCCGCCTTGGAAACAAATTCTAGCAACATATAACAGGGAAGTATGATACAGAAACCAGAACTTTTCAATGTAAAATTAGTTTCTGTGAATACTTACCTATTATATGTATTTAACACCCACCTCCCACCCCGCAAGGTGAGGGTTTTGTTCTATCGCAAAGAGGAAGTCTCACGTGCGCGCATGCGCGGTCGAGATGTGATGGGACAGGTATAAGTGCGGACTAAATGCGGGTCAATAAATTGTATTCGGAATGGGTAGCCCAATAGAAGCTATATAGCAACATATAACAGGTAAGTATTCACAGAAATTAATTTTACATTGAAAAATTCTGATTTTTGTTACCCCCGGTTTTTGTTAACCCTATGCCGTGAAAAGTCTATTACATTTTCTGTCACTCGGCAATAATGTATAAACAATTGGAAAAAAAGACAGAGTTAAATTTGCACTCGGCCACCGCCCAAAAGCTTGAGTATCGAACTCCGAACGTCGGACCGGGCCCAAACGTACTTTATCTACAGTTTGAAGCAATAATATTTCATGTATCGCAATATTAATATTTGGGGTTACAAAAACCGGGGGTTTACAAAAACCGGCGCGTACATCAACGGTTTGTGTTACCCCCTGTTTTTGTTAACCCTATGACGTGCAAAGTCTATTACATTTTCTGTCACTCGGCAATAATGTATAAACAATTGGAAAAAACGACAGAGTTAAATTTGCACTCGGCCACCGCCCAACAGCTTCAGTATCAAACTCCGAACCTCGGACCGGGCCCAAACATACTTTATTTAAAGTTTGAAGCAATCATATTTCATGTATCGCAATATTAATATTTGGGGTCACAAAAACCGGGGGTTTACAAAAACCGGCGCGTACATAAACGGTTTGTGTTACCCCCGGTTTTTGTTAACCCTATGCCGTGAAAAGTCTATTACATTTTCTGTCACTCGGCAATAATGTATAAACAATTGGAAACAACCACAGAGTTAAATTTGCACTCGGTCACCGCCCAAAAGCTTCAGTATCGAACTCGGAACGTCGGACCGGGCCCAAACATACTTTATTTAATGTTTGAAGCAATCATATTTCATGTATCGCAATATTAATATTTGGGGTTACAAAAACCGACGGTTTACAAAAACCGGTGCGTACATCAACGGTTTTTGTTACCACTGGTTTTTGTTAACCCTATGACGTGAAAAGTCTATTACATTTTCTGTCACTCGGCAATAATGTATAAACAATTGGAAACAACCACAGAGTGAAATTTGCACTCGGCCACCGCCCAAAAGCTTGAGTATCGAACTCAGAACGTCGGACCGGACTTTATTTAAAGTTTGAAGCAATAATATTTCATGTATCGCAATATAAATATTTGGGGTTACAAAAACCGGGGGTTTACAAAAACCGGCGCGTACATCAACGGTTTTTATTACCCCCGGTATTTTTAACCCTATGCCGTGAAAAGTCTATTACATTTTCTGTCACTCGGCAATAATGTATAAACAATTGGAAACAACCACAGAGTGAAATTTGCACTCGGCCACCGCCCAAAAGCTTGAGTATCGAACTCAGAACGTCGGACCGGACTTTATTTAAAGTTTGAAGCAATAATATTTCATGTATCGCAATATAAATATTTGGGGTTACAAAAACCGGGGGTTTACAAAAACCGGCGCGTACATCAACGGTTTTTATTACCCCCGGTATTTTTAACCCTATGCCGTGAAAAGTCTATTACATTTTCTGTCACTCGGCAATAATGTATAAACAATTGGAAAAAACGACAGAGTTAAATTTGCACTCGGCCACCGCCCAAAGGCTTGATTATCGAACTCCGAACGTCGGACCAGGCCCAAACGTACTTTATTTACAGTTTGAAGCAATCATATTTCACGGATCGCAATATTAATATTTGGGGTTACAAAAACCGGGGGTTTACAAAAACCGGCGCGTACGTCAACGGTTTTTGTTACCCCCGGTTTTTGTTAACCCTATGCCGTGAAAAGTCTATTACATTTTCTGTCACTCGGCAATAATGTATACACAATTGGAAAAAACGACAGAGTTAAATTTGCGCTCGGCCACCACCCAACGGCTTGAGTATCGAACTCGGAACGTCGAGTCAGGCACAAACTTACTTTATTTAAGGTTTGAAGCAATCATGTTTCATGTATCGCAATATTAATATTTGGGGTTACAAAAACTGGGGGTCTACAAAAATCGGCGCGTACATCAACGGTTTTTGTTACCCCCGGTTTCTGCTAACCCTATGCCGTGAAAAGTATATTACATTTTCTGTCACTCGGCAATAATGTATAAACAATTGGAAAAAACGACAGAGCTAAATTTGCACTCGGCCACCGCCCAAAAGCTTGAGTATCGAACTCCGAACATCTGACCGGGCCCAAACATACTTTATTTAAAGTTTGAAGCAATCATATTTCATGTATCGCAATATTAATAGTTGGGGTTACAAAAACCGGGGGTTTACAAAAACCGGCGCGTACATCAACGGTTTTTGTTACCCCCGGTTTTGGTTAACCCTATGCCGTGAAAAGTCTATTACATTTTCTGTCACTCGGCAATAATGTATAAACAATTGGAAAAAACGACAGAGTTAAATTTGCACTCGGCCACCGCCCAAAAGCTTGAGTATCGAACTCCGAACGTCGGACCGGGCCCAAACATAGGTCAATGTCAAATACTTGGTCTCTTTACAAAACTTAACATCAGAAAAATAAGTTGAATACTTTATTACATGTATGTATGCCACCGGCCCAAAGTACAAAATACATATTAATATACAAACACATATTCAGGAAAGAATTGTGGAAAGTAACAGTGGAAAAGACAAAAGACAACATACATACACATTTTCTTATTTTTCAAGGTCACGGGGACATTGGCAAACACAAACCAAGTCTATTCTAACAATAATAATACATTTGTATGTGCCAATAGCTCCGCATCCCCGATTACAACTGTAGTACTAAGTTAGATCAAGTGAGGGTGCATGTAAGTATCAGTTTATTTCTAAGAGTCTGTGCTTTTGCATACATTTAAATATGAACTCACTTAACCGTAGCAAATATTCTGTGTCTGTTATTTTTATGCTATTATAGACATGCTCCTCATTTTTGAAAGTAATGTTATGTTGTTGTCTTATTTCATTATAATATGGACAGTTCATTAACACATGCAACTCATCTTCGATAATTTCTACATCATTAGTTAAACAGAATAAGCAGAATCTTTCATTTCGAGATATTGCTCTATATCGTCCGGTTTCAATAGCAAATTTATGGCATAATATTCTAAAACGTAAAAATGCATTCCTGTGTTTAATTATATTAATTGATGACAAATAGCGTTCGGGGTCTAAAAGAGTTTTGAAATGCGAATAAAATTGCAATTTAGGTGAGTCGGAAATAAAAGCAGACCAGTTCTGGTAAGAAACATCTTTTAACCTTTGAAAGAAGAGCGACAAAAATAAATCTTCATTTCCAATATCCTGCGATATCCATGCATACCCAAAGCCATACGCATATAACATATTCTTAATCTTTGATGCCCAGTTTGCCCGTCTGACTGCATCATGGTCAAACAACATATTATAGCATGACTTTGGATATCTATGTATGAAAAATAAGTTATAACTTCTATTTCCTTCATTGAAAATTCTTAATATTTCACTCGTGCATTCCTCTAAGGCTCTACTATCATGCTGTGACAAATTCCCGCTGATCTCGCGGTCAAGGTCACATACTTAGTCTCTTTATAAAACTTAACATCAGAGAAATTGGTTATAATTTATATTTATTTCATCGAAATTATTAATATTTCATGCATGCATTCCTCTAAGGCTCTACTATCATGTTGTGACAAATCCCCGCTGATCTCGCGGTCAAGGTCACAAACTTAGTCTCTTTACAAAACTTAACATCAGAGAAATTGGTTATAACTTATATTTATTTAATTGAAAATTATTAATATTTCATGCATGTATTCCTCTAAGGCTCTACTATCATGCTGTGACAAATCCCCGCTGATCTCGAGGTCAAGGTCACAAACTTAGTCTCTTTACAAAACTTAACATCAGAGAAATTGGTTATAACTTATATTTATTTAATTGAAAATTATTAATATTTCATGCATGTATTCCTCTAAGCTCTACTATATGCTGTGACAAATCCCCGCTGATCTCGAGTCAAGGTCACAAACTTAGTCTCTTTACAAAACTTAACATCAGAGAAATTGGTTATAACTTATATTTATTTAATTGAAAATTATTAATATTTCATGCATGTATTCCTCTAAGGCTCTACTATCATGCTGTGACAAATCCCCGCTGATCTCGAGGTCAAGGTCACAAACTTAGTCTCTTTACAAAACTTAACATCAGAGAAATTGGTTATAACTTATATTTCCTTGCTCGGATCTGCTTCACATTTCACACATGCATTGCTCCAATGGACCTCTACCACCCTGTGACAAATTCACGTTCGTGCCGCCCCCGCTAATCCCAGAGTCAAGATCACAAGGCCACAGACTTGGATTTTTTTACATATTTAGGGGTACCTGTGCCCACGCGGGGAGTATTCCGTAAGCCTCGCTTACTGACCAATCTAGTTGTGACGGGTAACAATAGGGGAGAGTAACAATCGGGATGACGGTAGAACCCCCTATTGGTCACCCTTGTAGAACCCACTAGTGTAACACAACCACTAGTGTAACGCCAGTGACACTAGTGGAGGGGTTATACTAATGGTTGTTGTACGCGCCCACTAGTGTAACCCAACCACTCTTCCTCAACCCATTCGTAATTTTCCAAAGATCAACATTTCGTTAAATATACGGATGTTTTCACAAAATTTGCTGGAATTGATAATCACTGAAATATTTCATTGAAATATTGCGCATACATGTATATTTCAATGCATCAGCTGACTCTCCACTGGGCTCCACGTGGATTACCTGCTTTTGAAAGTATTGTTTTATATACATGTGTGTCGTTCTTTTAATTCACCATTGTAACATGTATCAGTATTATGTTACCCGTTATACAACCATAATTTGTAAATAATTAAGCATATTAAACCGTAACATACGGAACATACTTATGTCATATTCGCACATCGAGATGGACCTGTGCTGATGACCTTCAGTATGCGAATATTACATTTTGTTTCGTATAGTCTGGTTTAACATGAATAATGTTGCCAATAAAACACAACACGTTTCTTTATTGATTCTAGAATTTAATATTTGCGATTACGTCCTGAAATGTAATGGGATTAACGAACCTTTCGCACCGTAAGTTTCGCCAACTTTCACCATCAGTTAGTGGCCATATCGGCATTTTTCAAAGTGATAAAATGATTTACTATACATTATGGTTTATGTGTAAATACAAAATATACGTTTACTGACAAAACACTCTTACAAGTGATCATGGTCTACAAATGGCGTCACAAATGTGGCTATGACATAACAATGTACGCAATTCGCCATTCAATGTACAATGTATAGATAATATATGATCAATCGTGCTTTATGGCTATAGTGATATTTGCGCCGCCGGTGTACGGAGTCTAATACTGGACAGTGTAGAATTATTGACTTTGGAGTCGTTTTACACGAGATTTACGGGCCTTCGAAAAATCATATTCACCGAAGCCGAAAGCCGAGGTGAATATGATTTTTAGACGGTCCGTAATACAATGACTCAACGACAATACTTATTTTATTATATGACTTATGGTTTTGCTGAAACCCGGCTGACATGTATGTACAAGTTTGCTTCAGTTTGCATCCATTGTGGCTGTGTGCTGTCAAGTGCGAAGTACATTTGTAAGCTTGTTGCTGACTAGAATATACTATTTGCGTAGTTTTGTTCAATCGGCTCGTCGTTTAACCGTGTTATGTTTCTCTTGCGTGATAAGTGACTCGAGCATCCAGCTCAATATCACATTTAGAATATCACTCTCGAACTCGTCTGGCAAACGAGACGAGTCCGAGACTGATATTCAGCTGAATATCATATATGTCCGCAATCATGTGACCCTCTATTGGGGAATCCCATTGGCTGGACTTCTCAAGTCATATAATAATATACTTTGCACCACCAGTACGGAGCCTGATTATATGTACAATTACAGTGGGGTCAGCATGTAAGTGCACACACGAACGAACACGACAGGTTGGTTCCAACCTTTCTTGTTCGTTCGCGTGTGCACTTACACACTGACCCCACTGTACATGTATACTTTCTGATATAAAGGAAACTGTTTCATACAAACATAAATGTTTCTGTAACTAAATGATAGTAGCGAACTGCGTCGTCCCTATAAAAGGTACATGGCCACTCAATACATCACACAATGTTCTTTAAAAGAATTAAATAAGTGTATAATTGTGTAACTATTGACAAGTTCCAAAAATTACGAGTGCCCGCTATACAAATATAATCATTTAGTAATGTTTATTTTACTGATAGTGACGCGCGGTGGTATCAGGCTATTTTCATATTCAAATGAGGCGATAGTTTTTAATTATGTATACTAATTAAATGCGTCACCTGAAAAATAATATTTCCGACAGATTATAAAGTATTATCATTACACATCCAAAAATAAATATCAGACAATAAATATTAATGTCCGTTAACATTTTTAAGAAACACGGTTATCGCCACTGATGTCCGTGTGGAAATGTACGTCTGATATAAAATATATAATACTGTCAATCAAATAGTGGGCAAATCAAATAATGGCGAATGAATGTTAATTTTGCCAGAAAATGTCATCTACAGAATATACAAAACTATCTGTCTCCCCATATTATAATCTACTGAGTGGGCATGTACCTTCAAGGCTGATGTGCATGCTGATCAGGAACTACGTTCGTAGATACATTTTGTTGTCGGCTGAGCAACATACCACGAATCAAAGTGCAAAAGAACGAAAGTAAAATAAGGCAAATCAAACTAGCGTCGCCTCCATCTTATATCGTACATGGCATACCACCCATGATCAAGTTACCTGAGAAATAACCAGGCATGCCGCCATCTAGGAGTGTTAATAATAGGCCGAACCTCCATGATCAGCGCACTACCTGAGCCAGCCACTCTCAGCATGCGGGCCACGGAACAGAGGTTAGGTACAGATGCTAGTGCCTGGTTTGATATGTAAATTTGTGGTAGAGGTATTTCATCTACCGCGTCCCTAAAACACGAATTAACCCGTTGCAAGTTAAGTCGGGATGATGGAGAGTCATAAATGCATTTTTGAATACTCATACGTAGACTTTCTCTTGGTAGAAGTTCGCGCGGTTCCCGTAACTGTAATATTTGATTTCTTAGGGTGGCAAGTGCATGTGCATTGTAACCATCCATGTCCTGGTCCCCGTCCCTGTCGTCGTCATCGTCAATGTCGTGATCGTCATCCATATGGTGATCATCGCCCCTGATGTTGTGATCATCACTATCGTTGTGATCGTCACTATTGTGGTAATCGTCACTAATATGGTCATCGTGCCAGCCGTGGTCATCGGTCCTATCGTCATCATCGTCTCTATTTTCGTCAACGTCACTATCGTGGTCATCGTATCTGTCGTTGTCATCATCGTCGTCATCATTAATATCTTCATCATCGTCTCTATCGTCATCATTATCTCTGTCAACGTCACTATCGTGGTCATCGTATATGTCGAGGTCATCGTCTCTGTTGTGATCCTCGTCGTCATCGTTAGTATCGACATGATCGTCTCTATCGTCGTCAACGTCACTATCGTGGTCATCGTATCTGTCGTCGTCATCATCTATGTCGTGGTCATCGTCACTATGCTGGTCATCGTCACTATCGTGGTCATCGTCCCGGTCTTGGACATCGTTACTATCGTCATTAACGTTGTCATCGTTGTCATCGTCCATGCCGTGGGCATCGTCCCTGTCGTCATCGTCTCTGTCAACGTCACTATCGTGGTCATCGTATCTGTCGTGGTCATCGTTTCTGTCGTCATCATCGTCTCTATCGTCGTCAACGTAAATGTCACATGTTTCCGAATTTCCGCTCTTCGCTATTCTATTGAGGGCAGACATTCTCACTGACACGCTCACATAATGTTGGCCGTCGTCTTCAGGAAAATGGCCAAGGGCAATAAGTGGCAATTCATTTTGGTAGGCGTTGGTACCAACGAAGGCAGCATGCTCAGCTCCTCGAGACGACAGTGCAAGCATTTGCATGTTATAAACATTAGAAAGTGCATTGAGTGGTAGGTGATCACCAAATGTGCCATTCCTGCGCATGGATGTTATATATGCATAAAAGTCGCATGTGATAAATTCAGAGTATATCTCTGGATTGGTTTGCAGACAGTTGACGGCTTCCTGTCGCAGGGTCGCCGCGTCTCGATGTATGCCTGTGTGTGCGAGTTGATGAGCCACTGCAACAAATTGGCAATTACCATCAGATGGTAGATCAAGAATTGTCTTGATAGAATCGTCATTATATACGTCAAAGGCATTGGCACGGTCCCTGTGCGTCAATGGTAAATAATATTTCCCAAGGGGGCCCTTCTGTTGTTTTCCTTTTAGGCGGCATGCACGTGCTCTTTGAACATTTTGTCGCTTTTCCTCTTCCCTTAATTTTGTCGTGCTAGTAATATGCTCCACGCCGACCCACGAACACTCCAGACGTCCATCTGGGCGTGTATACTCTACTTGATAGCGCTGCAAAGTTTATTTCTTGTCGATTACCTTTGCATTGACTATATACCTCTTCTTGGGGACTTTTGCTTTGCCAGGAGGATACCTCAACAAGACTTCTTCCTGAATTCCATACTCGGAAGGCTGACACATGTTGCGACGCAAAGCTTCTCTGTAGCGTTGTGTAGCCACAGACACATCTCGTCGGTAATTTGCACGACGGTCGTTACGGGGCCTATAGACAATGCGCCCATGATATATTTTGAAAGGTGTGTGATTGCCCAGAACCCTCTTAGGAGTCGTGTTGATTGCATTGGCAATATTTAACAGGGATTTTGCCCAATTAAATCCGTCACAACGTCGTGTGGCGAATCGGATTTTTTGCTTGAGCGTACGATTTCTACGCTCACACTTGCCCTGTGACTGTGGGTGATAAGGGCGCCCATGGATAACTTGTATTCCAAATCTTTCCGCTAACTGCTTAACTACACCGTCAAACTCCCGGCCATTGTCACACTGTATTATGAGAGGAGGACCGTGCTCCATGATTACGGAATCGAGTGCTTCGGCAACTTCTGCAGACGTTTTGGTTTTTAATGGGCGGGGCATAATAAACCTTGAGTAAACATCAATAATTTGTAATACGTATCGATATGTTATGCCATTTAGCACGACACGTTCCGCACCCATGTCAATTAAATCAATTTGCCAACGTTCGCCAACGTTCGCTAACGTTCGCCAACGTCTTTGGCTGTAACCGTTTTTGGTATCGGTTTGTTGGCGAACGTGGCATAAGTTTGTTGATGCAATGTGCTATTTTTAAAAACATTCGTAACGTCTCTTTCGCTGACACCCGACGAGTGTTCAAGCAATCGGCCTTTGATGGCCCTGGCTCCACATCCTTTAGCACTCGTGAATTCTGCCAAGACAACACCTTTGACGTCCGACAACCTTAACACCTTTTTTCCTATTAAACAATAGAATGTCATTACAAAGTGAAAAGTCATTCTTTGATCGCCGAAACTTTACCATTGCACTTCTTTGTTGAGCACTTCTTTGCTTTTTCGGTACATCAAATGTTCCTTTCAGTAGATGGATGAGTGTGTCATACTTTACATCTGTCAGTGGTCTCAATGACCTGGTGCGAGTGGTAACCGTCATTATGGAGAGGTCATCTGCAATAAGATGTACCGAAATGACATAATAATAATAATGGTATCATCAGATTATCCGAATACATGTACATCAAATTTATACATACATGTACAGCATGCAAACGATGAATATGTGTAAATAACATTACAAAATATGCATATACAGACGTTCACGCAGTAAGTATGTGTATCTGTAGGAAGCTAACATCACGCAATATACGTGTATAGTAGTTCCCCAGTGAGTGGGTATCTACAGGAAGATAACATCACACAATATACGTGGATAGTAGTTCCCCAGTGTGTATGGGTGTCTACAGGAAGATAACATCACACAATATACGTGGATAGTAGTTCCCCAGTAAGTATGGGTATCTACACGAAGGTAACATCTCACAATATACGTGTATAGTAGTTCCCCAGTGTGTATGTGTATCTACAAGAAGGTAACATCTCACAATATACGTGTATGGTAGTTCCCCAGTGTGTATGTGTATCTACAAGAAGGTAACATCTCACAATATACGTGCATAGTAGTTTCCCAGTGTGTATGTGTATCTACAAGAAGGTAACACCTCACAATATACGTGTATGGTAGTTCCCCAGTAAGTATGGGTATCTACAAGAAGGTAACATCTCACAATATACGTGTATAGTGGTTCCTCAGTGTGTATGAATATCTACAAGAAGGTAACATCGCGCAATATACGTGGATAGTAGTTCCCCAGTAAGAATGGGTGTCTACAAGAAGGTAACATCTCACAATATACGTGTATAGTAGTTCCCCAGTGTGTATGGGTATCTACAAGAAGGTAACATCTCACAATATACGTGTATAGTAGTTCCCCAGTGTGTATGGGTGTCTACAAGAAGGTAACATCTCACAATATACGTGAATAGTAGTTCCCCAGTATGTATGGGTATCTACAGGAAGATAACATCTCACAATATACGTGTATGGTAGTTCCCCAGTATGTATGGGTATCTACAGGAAGGTAACACCTCACAATATACGTGTATGGTAGTTCTCCAGTGAGTATGGGTATCTACAGGAAGGTAACATCTACCAGTATACGTGCATAGTAGTTCCCCAGGGTGTATGGGTATCTACAAGAAGGTCTATTATTACTAGGTTAGCTCCCTTGTGAGAACACATTATTAATTCGAGGGAACCAATTGTTAAATCGATGTAACGAATTGTTATTTCGTGGGAACGAATTAGTAAAAAATCCATGTCCCCTCCGGTGCTCAGTAGATAACAGCGTATCCAGGGAATTATGGAATTGTTGACCAATATGTAGCCCAAAAATAGTCTGATCAGGATCTGCACTGTTCGTCAGTCAGTCAGTGAATCGCCCGTCATTCGTCTAAACATAAGTATAAATCAGCATGCCTGCTGTCTGTTTCATGGTTTCTTGCCGCCCTTGTTTCCATGGTGTATGATCACGTGGTTAAAACAACAACAACGAGTACTGAAACTTCCAGAAGCCCTCCGATTCAAAATACGTATTATTATATTGTGTCCTTATTATGTAACGGATTTTGATGAAATATAGCGCATCAAACGCGTCTTGTTAGGCTGCATTTGGTGGTCTCTGTACTTTGGCCCAAACTTATTTCGTTTTTGCGAAGAATCGATTTCCGTGTCCGTGTCGCAAAAACGACAAATGTATGTACCGAACTCCCGGGACCACCACATTCAGCTCATGAAGACGCGTTTGCTGAGCCATATTTCATCAAAATCTGGAGTGGGCGCGCTTTCAACACTTTCAGCCATTGTTGTTGTAATCACGTGATCATGTACCTTGGTTTCGACATATAACAACTTGAAAATATAAAACTTTCTGAACATTTTCATAAATAACAGTTTTGTTTTAAGTTTATAACTTCTGAACCACAGCCAATAGTCACAACACTTCAATTATGGTATTTGAGTGAAATAATTGCAGACTTTACAAAATGGGAGTCCTTACGTAAAAGGGCCGACGAAAGGTAAGTCAAATTCTTCAAACGACATCTGATGAACCAACAAGCGGACTTTTACAAACTTTTGCATGAATGATCATCGTGGGATGGTCTTTCAAGATTGTTCAAATGATGATCATGTGGTCAAAATGGGCGTGGCCTGCACGGGTCAAAGGTGAAGGTCAACTATATATGTTTGCCGAAAGTAGTCATACCATATATCAGACAGAATATCTGGAAGAGTAGATAACCCCTGTGTGATGTTATTGCAATCGTATAATTAGGTCATCCAAGATGGCCGCAGAAGGTTCAAAGGACCATTCTTCAGTTACCAACTTCAAATTGTTATATCTCATGAACAGCTTGGCGGATGTTGGTCAAATGTTACAGATATGATTCCTTGCTGAAGCTTTTTCACATTTACTAAATATGGCGGCGCCACGCAATCAAAGATGGCCACCATTCCAACAGTGGGTCAAATTATTAACCATTTACTCATGAACTGACGAGCCAATCTGAACGAAAATTTATATTACAGAAATTATCGACACTGATGCTCTGACCCGTGGTTCATGTAAATGTCATTCTTTTAAATTAGATCAGAACTGAATATTGACATAAACATATGTGTTCAGCCCTGAGATTAGAATAACCTCACCACGCCAGTCACTTAGCCCCATTTATTACTTCAAATTGCTTTCGTTTGGAGCGATGTGAAGGGTAAAATTTACGATGGGATTCATCCTTTACGGTTTCCTATTTTGCACCTGGCCTGGCCCTCCGGTATTCGTCAAATGTATCTGAGAGTTGGATCAAGCTATGCCCCTTAATATGGTAAGGGATCTGGTGTGTTTTTATGGCACCCGACACCAGATCAAGATTGTTATAAAGGTCAAGATCAAGATTGTTATAAAGGCTGCTAATGGGGGCATCATCAGTGTGGGGCAGGCACACTTTCCTACTTTCTGTTTCTCCGGATATAGTTTCAGTTCTTTCAGTACTTTGATTTACAATGTGGATGGTTTATGTTTTATCACTGTTTACTTGTGGATTCAAATCTCCGGACATCTTAGTTTCCTACTAAGTTTTACACACCGCTATTACACAAACCCCATACGCCCCATTTCTCCAGTCACAGACACATATAAACTATAAATATAAGATTTTACCGTTTGTTTTGTTTTGTCCTTTCCGTGACTGGATAAATAGTGCTTATGGCATTTATGACCTGGGGTCCGTTTCACTAAACTTCGTACGACTAAGAAGTATGTATGTTCAAAATTAGCCCGTGCAACCCTAGAGGGTCAGACAGTTAGCATGTGCAAACACTGTAGATCCAGATAAGCCGGCTCATCAGGATCTGCAGCATTTGTCACTAAAATTCACCGCTAAAACGACTTGAACCTTCGCATTGTATAGTATAATCATTCATATTTTCATTATATAGCCCCTATGTCCAAGGTCAAGGTCAAATACCTTAGAAATGTGTATTATTTTCTTAAATCTCCATTATATGGTTGAAGTACCCAATATCTTTACAACCCTATCATTCTATAGGCCACCCATGTGGCCCCGATGCCCAAGGTCAAGATAAAATTACTCCACAACTCTAGGTCCAATGACTTAAAAATGCACACAGCTCTGTATCATTATCCATATTGTCATTATATAGCCCAACTATGTGGACCCCATGCCGTATGTTAAGGTCAAATTACTTTGAAATTTGTCGAGTTTCAATCTTTACTGGTCAAGTACGAGTTAGTGGGCTTTCCTTTACTGGATGTGGTGGATGGTTGGGAGCATGCGACGGGAAATATAACGATCGGTATTCATCATTACATGTACCGGGATCCAGCTCGGAGACCTGGTCTGGCGCTCATGAACGTTTTTAGCAGTGAACTGGAAGTACTCAGCTCTACATTCAGATTGAACGGAAAATACATGTTTGAATTACGATTGCAGAGCCAGCAGTACATTGGAAGTACCCAGCTCTACATTCAGATTGAACGGAAATTACATGTTTGAATATCGATTGCAGAGCCAGCTGTACTTTTGTAAGTACCCAGCTCTACATTCAGATTGAACAGAAAATGCGAGTTTGAATGTCGATTGCAGAGCCAGCTGCGCATCTGAAATACCCAGCTCTACATTCAGATTCAATCGTACATACATGTTTCAATGTCGATTGCAGAACCAGCTGTACATTCGAAGTACCCAGCTCAACATTCACATTGAGTAGACAATGCGAGTTTGAATATGGATTGCAGAGCAAGCGGTACATTGGAACTGTACATTTGAAGATCCCAGCTCTAAATTCAGATTCACTCGGAAATACATGTGTAAATGTCGATTGCAGAGCCAGCTGTACATAGGAACGACCCAGCACTACATTCATATACATCATAAAATGCGAGTTTGAATGTTGATTGCAGAGCCATCTGTACATTCGAAGTACCCAGCTCTACATTCAGATTAAACAGAAATTACGAGTTTGAATGTCGATTGCACAGCCAGCAGTAAATTCGAAGTAGCCAGCTCTACATTCACATTGAACAAAACATTCGAGTTTGAATGTCGATTGCAGAGCCAGCTGTACATAGTAACTATCCATTCGAAGTACTCAGCTCTACATTCACATTTAACAGAACATGCGAGCTTAAATGTCGATTGCATAGCCAGCTGCGCATTGGAAATGTACAGCTCTACAATCGGATTCACCCGAAAATACATGTTTGAATGTCGATTGCAGAGCTAGCTGTACATTCGAAGTACCCAGCTCTACATTCAGAATCATTCGAAAATATATGTTTGAATGTCGATTGCAGAGCCATCTATACATTGGAAATACCCAGCTGTACATTCAGAATAAACCGACATTACGAGTTTGAATGGCAATTGCAGAGCCAGCTGTACATTGGGAATACCCAGCTCTACATTCAGATTGATCGGAAAATACATGTTTGAATATCGATTGCAGAGCCAGCTGTACATTGGAAATACCCAGCGCTACATTCAGAATCAACCGACAATACGAGTTTGAATGTCGATTGCAAAGCCAGCTGTATATTCAAAGTACATAGCTCCACATTCAGATTCAACAGCAAATACATGTTTGAATGTCGATTGCAGAGCCAGCTGTACATTCAAAGTACATAGCTCCACATTCAGATTCAACAGCAAATACATGTTTGAATGTCGATTGCAGAGCCAGCTGTACATTCAAAGTACATAGCTCCACATTCAGATTCAACAGTAAATAAATGTTTAAATGTCGATTGCAGAGCCAGCTGTACATTGGAAGTACTCGGCTCTACATTCAGATTGAACGGACAATACATGTTTGAATGTCGATTGCAGAGCTAGCTGTACATTGGAAATACACAGCGCTACATTCAGAATCAACCGACAATACGAGTTTGAATGTCGATTGCAGAGCCAGCTGTACATTGGAAGTACTCAGCTATACATACATATTCATCTGAAAATACATGTTTGAATGTCGATTGCAGAGCCAGGTCTACATTGAAAATACCCAGCTCTACATTCAGATTGCCAGCTGTACATTCACTTTGTACTGTAGGTACAACTGTCCATTGCAAAGCCAGCAGTGCATTGGAACTAGCCAGCTGTTCATTCAAGTTGTCTACATATCCTAACTTTACAGCTCTACATTCAACTTGACATTCGATTTGAATAATGTTGATTGTCGATCTGCGATTGCAGTGCTAACTTCACACAATCGTAATTATTCTGGAATATTTCCGGAAGGTAATTTCTTTGAGGTAATAATGATGTCTTGATAGACGGAAATATTACATTATAAATTTCCTTCATTAAATAAATGATTGGCATTATTATACATTTTATATCAAACGTAAATTTCCACACTGATATCAGGGGCGATAACCGTGTTTCCTTAAAATGTTAACGGACATTACTATTTATTATATGCATTTATGTTTTGATGTGCAATATTCATACTTTATAATCTTTCAGGTGACACATATGCCTTTAAAGTGAAATCTGTTTTATACCTTTCTCACGATATAGCATCTCGTTCCCACGACATAGCATCTCGTTACCACGTGATATGATCGTGTCACCACGAGTTAGCTATGTCGTTCCCACGACATAGTCAGCCAATGAAATTGTAGCATGATTGTCATTCCAGACGGTGGAGTAATATCTAATGCATGTGTTTCTACGGAGCCCAGGGGACATGTTTTTTTTTATTAATTCGCTCCCACGAAATAGCAATTCGTTCCCTCAATTTAACAATTCGTTCCCTTGTATTAACAATTCGTTCCCACGTTTTAATAATTCGTTCCTACGAATTAGCAATTCGTTCCCGTTGGAACGTATTGTTATTTCGTGGCAACAAATTGTTAAATTGAAGGAACCAATTGTTATTTCGTGGGAACGAATTGTTAAATTGAGGGAACGAATTGTTGATTCATGGGAACGAATTGTTAATTCTTGGGTATGAATTAATACAAAAAAAATTCTACGTCCCCTGCGGGGCTCCGTATGTTTCAGCATTACTCACATTTAACATTCTACTACCCGGCCTTTTCTATGTTAATGTATACCTTATACGGAAACGTCAGCACAATTAAATGCCAAAGCGAGATAAAGTAGCGGGACTATGTAAGAAGATTCGAACATGTTGATACACGTATTATACAAGTATTGCCTTTTTTGTGAGGTAAATACGTGGTTTTATCCACCCTATAAAAGTGATATCGACCGAGGACGAAATCCGAGGTTGATATCACTTTTATCGGGTCATGGTTTTACAGAGGACGATGTCCGAGGTTGATATCACTTTGATAGGGTCGATAAAACCACGCATTGACCGAAAAAAAGACAATACATTGTACTTGTTTTATTATATATACATGTATTGAGAAAGATTCTTGTACGCGATTTAAATATTGTTTTGTTTCTCCAGTTCCGAAATGTTTTGAAATCGTCCAGTCGCCATCTTGGTTGGTAAGAAGGCTGGTGATCTTAAACAGGACAGGAAATATGTTTGGTTGAACTGTTTCGTACGTCACAAATCAGTTCGGCTCTTAGAAATTGTGCACTGTTGTTCGACGGAAGCTCCGCCCCTACTGTCTGTTCCGCGTTTTGTTGCCGACAAACGTTTTGCTATTAAACACATTAAAGGTACATGTACATGCCCCACTTAGTAGATTATAACATAGAAGTACAGATGGACAGATAGTTTGTATATTCTTAGTAGGTTATAACATAGAAGTACAGATGGACACATAGTTTCTATATTCTGTGGGTAAGAACTTTTCTGGCAAAACAAACATGCATTCAACATTACCCCACGTATTGATTGGCATTATTATACATTTTATATCAGACGTGAATTTCCCCACTGATATCAAGGGCGATAACCGTGTTTCCTAACAATGTTAACGGACATTACTATTTATTATCTGTATTTATTTTTTGATGTGCAATGATCATACTTTACTATCTGTCCAAAATATTATTTGTTCAGGTAACGCATTTAATTAGTATAAATAATTAAATAATGCCATGCCTCATTTCCATATGAAGATAGCCTCATACCACCGAATGTCACTATCAGTAATAGTGGGGACGAAAACTGAGAGTTCGTTACCATGATTGTGAAAGTTACTTTTTCAACAGTTTCCTATAGGTTTTGACCTCAGGAACAAGAATCCGAAGGTGCCCCAAAAATCTGACCTCGTTAAAGGTTATTTTTCGTGACCTTGAAAGGTCATTAAAGGTCAAACAGGGAAAAAAATGCTAACTGTCTAGTGGAATGTCATAGAAAGCTAAGGTTGGTGGCAAATGAAAGCATTGGACAATCCAATCAACTTTTATTCTTTGGTCAATTGCATATGTTCGATAGTTTGACATTCTAGAGGTCAATAGAGGTCAATATATAGGCTAAAAATGGACAAATATGGGTGAAAACGCAATTTCTTAACGGAAGGTCATAGGAAGTTAATATTGGTGACAAATGAAAGAATTTGATAATCCAAGCCACTTTTATTCTTCGGCCAATTTGATATGTTTTATATGTTGACCTCTAGAGGTCAATAGAGGTCAATATATATGCAATAAAGGGACAATTAGGGGTAACAAATAATTTCTCAACGGAAAATCTTTGAAAGCTAATATTAGTGTCAAATGAAAGCACTTGATGATAATCCAAGCAACCTTTATTCCTTGCCCAATTTTGATATGTTCAATATTTTGACCTCTAGAGGTCAATAGAGGTCAATATATATGTTGAAAATGGTGAAATAGGGGTAAAATCCAATTTATAAATGGAGTGTCATAGCAAGCTAATATTGGTGTCAAATGAAAACGCTGAAGCAATCAAGCTTTTATACCGCGAGTACAATGAAAAATGTGACAGTGTGACCTATTGGGGGGGGGGGGGGAATACTGTCAAAATGTCGGTCTCGACGGTAAAATCAGATCAGATTATGTGTGTGTTATACTTTCCACACATTGCTGACAGTCAACCCATACCCATGCTAACACTGTCATGTGCATCACACTAAACATGGACATTTGCACAGTGGTGTACATACAAGGTTCTCTTTTCGGCAAGAGCAGGTCCCAGTGCATGTCTTGCGACAGCCACATTTGACAGTCAGTTTGAATGCTTGTGTGGCTGTACTGCCCAACGTGTACTGCCCAACCTTTTCGACCCATCCGCTGTCGTGAAGTTGGTCTCCACAGTGCCATTTCAATATGTATACCTCCCATGAGAACAACAAATATTCAGTGTTCGAGACGCGTGGTAAGATGACCACATAGCTTTCATTTGAGGCTCAGCATCATTGTCATCTCGCAGTAACTGCAATACGTGGTTCTTCCACTCCAGCACCTCTCTGTGTATAACTTCGGGGAGAGACTCACCCTTTTCACGCGCAGGTGGAACATCCGTTACCAGCGACCGTGTCAATGGTGGAACTACAGTTTAACTGTCGGGCAGTTGCTGTGACGTGCTCTCGCACACGTCGTTGTAGGCGAGTGTATCTCGTGGTATCCCACGGGTATTCACTGTCCGTTGTTGGAACACAGAGATACCGGTTCCATGAAACGACGTATTGGCAGTGCGCGACGTCGGGTTGTGGTCGAGGTTGTCCAGTGCACCTACAGAAAACTGCATGTTTTGTGGGCAAACAACGCCATCTATTCGAGCCTGATTGGCCACTATCTCTGCCTATCGTTTCTCTATTGCGAGAACTCTGTCGAATGAAACAGATATCCCCATCTCACTCATGCATTTGATAAGCTTCTTGCTACGGGTCTGACTGTGTAACCATATGCCAACGTATAAAGAAAAGGGTTTCCCGCATTCCATGGCTTGTCAAATTATCCATGGTATAGACAATAAGTTCGGAACTAGATTTCTCTGGGTTTGAAATGGGATTATCAGCATTTGTTTGGTATCCATAGAGGAGGAGGCGCACCAGCTGTGCCATTTGTGGGGGAACTATCTCATGACTTGGATGTAAGCTCCCATTAAATTTATAAGATCTTGTTGAAGATACTGCCCATCTACAAATCATTACAGCCTTCACAAGTATTGAGGCTTGGCGATCAGTGTCAGTAATATTATCGGATACAATTTTACGAATTTCTTTGGAGGCTATCAAATAAATGCAACGTCGAGACCGTAACTGCTCTTGGAAATCTGGAAAACGTATGAGAATGTCATGTTTCAGGCGTGTGTGGTTGACAGTAGATACAGTGTCGCCGAGCAGAGTCTGGTAATCATTTATTAAATCACGCATCGAGAAAACAGTGACCCCACTCGCTATGTCATCCTCTATTTTACTCATGATTTCTTCCTTTGTTAAATCAGTTGTTGAAAACTTAACTCGTGCAGGCGATATCTTCCTAGTATATGCCAGTTCGTATGCAGTTAAGCAGTCACGATGGTACTGTATATCCAAGGCAACGACATCACCTTGCTCAAACAGCCCAATCAGACGATCATCTTCCAGCTTGTGTGCCATTCGTTTCATTTTATCATCGAGTTTTGCGCACTTATGTAGATATTTTGTTAGATCTTCTTGACAAAATACACATTTTGTTTTCTCAAAAGCAGATGTTGTACTGCGTGTTGATTTACGTTTCCTATTCTTTTTGTTTGAGGTCACAACACGCTGAAGCCTATATTCGGAAAACAATGTTGTGCATGCATGATGCCATGATGCACTGTTTTCCTCACATACCACATTATTTGCATTTTCCACATCGAGTTCAATCGTCATCAAATTTAACTCTTTGAACCTGCGAGTCCTATCCAAAAATTCTGAGTACACCGCTTTTTGCCCTGAATGTTTACTCGACAGTGGACAATTCAGTTTCTCTTCGGTTGCTTTTTGGCAAATGGCACAGAGAGTCCAGTCCATAATCGTGACGGAAAGCGGAGCAATGTCAAATACAATTAACAACCTGTCGGTTAAACACAATACATGTATATTATGGATCTTAATATTGAAAAGTCAAAACATTGATAGAACTGACGATATTCAATAGATAGACGCAGACTGTTGCTGAAAGCGCAGTCTCAGACTGTTGCTGAAAGCGCAGTCTGCTAAATGCCTAATGTAAACTTGTATATTTCATTTGACTGAATCTCATTAACAACGCTATCGTTATTTTCGCCAAAAGTAACTGTAGATGCTGCTTTAACTGCAAATAATAAACGCAGCTACATGTAGTCTCACTTTCTAATGCGGTACAGCACTTGGATTCTATGGTTCTATGATGTCAGCCATGTAGACCTATATCAGATATAACGACATTAATGTAATTCTATAATTATGTTTTACTAAATGACGAGAAGTGTAGGACCTGATCAGACTGCGCGGATGCGCATTTAAGCCAGTGATTTAAACAGTGCTGATTCTGCGCATTCTGTTCATGGTATTTGTCGTTTATTTTTCCATCACACAACGCTGCATACTTATATTGTATAGAAGAACAATTTAATACGGATTTTCGGACTACGCATTTTGTATCAGTGCTGTATGTGTTTTTCGAAACTTCTAGTTGTACCTTTATTGACCTCCAGATGTCACACTATCGAGTCTATTAATTGTATTGCAAATAAAAGTTGATTGGCATGTTCCGTGCTTTCATTTGACACTAATATCAGCTGCCAATGACACTCCGCTGCGTTAAGAAGTCAATTGTTGACCCGATTTCACCATTTATAGCGTATATTTGACCTCTATTGACCTCTAGAGGTCAGACTATTGACCATATACTATTGGTCAAATAATAAAAAACACTTGGCATGTCTAGTACTTTCATTGGACACCAACATTAGCTTTCTACAACATTCCGTTAAAAAGTTAGTATTTTGCCAAAATTTGACCTCTCATGACCTTTCAAGGTCACGAAAAATGACCTTTAACGAGGTCAGATTTTTGGGGCACCTTCGGATTCTTGTTCTTGATGTCAAAACCTATAGGAAACTGTTGAAAAAGTAACTTTCACAAGCATGGTAACGAACTCATTTTTATATAGTAGCTCGTCTCTACTATAAAACAAATATTACTAAATGATTAATTATGTATAGCGGGTATTCGTAATTTTTAGAACTGGTGGAATAGTGACACAATTATACACTTATTTAATTCCTATGAAGAACATTTGTGCCTACTGAGTGGGCATGTACGTTGAAATGAACGAACTATTTAAATGTAAGGATGTTTTCATCAATAAAAAAAGTCCCCACATTTTTTATTTGATGACATTTGATCAAATATTGATTTTAAAAGTGCATATTGCATATAATAGTGTTTTATTTATTAAAAACAACTCTCCATAAATATTTACATATATATATAATTGTTTCTATTGAATTCTATTCATAGTTCAGCATCATATGGTGACACATGGCCTGATGACAAATCTGCGACATGGATAAGAATACGTGGATGCAAAATTTATGGGACAAAGCAACCAAAGAATGATCAACAGAAACACAATAACAAGAACAGCGAAATGAAAAAAGAAGAAGACAAATGTGTCTATGACTGGATAAATGGGGCTTATGGGATTTGTGGCCAGTGTATGCCCAGATTAAATATGACACTCCTGTAGCTTGATAACAATCTACATTGCCTTTCGAACCGTGACGGGTGCTTCATTGATGGAATGGCGAACAGTGTAGATCCAGATCAGAATGTGCGGATGCACAGGTTGATCCGGGTCTACACTGATCGCAAAACCCATAATCCCCATTTATCCAGTCACAGTCACAAATGAGACACTCTATGTGGTTTTGTACCTAAGAACATGGGCGATTTTTCATGAAATGTATTTACAGAAACTGTGATATTTTCTGTAAATAATGTCGAAAGATGACGAGATTTTCGTCAACTTTCGACGTCATTTACGGCTAAAGTTTGTAAATATATTTTTCATGAAATGTCGCACATGTTCTTAGGTTCAAAATCGCATGGCTTGTCTCAAATGAGAGCCTATAACCAAATATACTACAGAAAACCTATCTAAGCCGGACATCCAGAAACCCGATGTGTTCTTCATATTTATGCATTGTCTCCAATGATTATGTTATTGATAGTCACAAAATTAGATTCAGACTAGTCCATTTATGAAAAGTGAGTGTTTTTGTTCTCAAAAATATTAAAATGACTTGCAAATAGTACATATCCTGATGAAACGTTTCGTTACGAGCTGGTTCATCTGGATCTACAGTGTTTGCCAATACCACTAAGCAGGGGACCATTTCACTAAACTTCGCACGACTAAAATGTTCGTAAGTGCAAAATTATGATAGTCTGTAACTTTCTTATTAACAATGTTTTCTGGTAAACAATTATTGGATTTACCTTTATTCCGTCAATTGAAATTTTCAGACGATCCTAAATTTGCACTTACGAACATTTTAGTTGTACGAAGTTTAGTGAAACGGCCCCTGGTCTGTAGTGTTGAAAGGGCTAATTCAGGTGTTTGGTTTAGAGTGGTTCCAATGTATTGGTGACCTCACATTGTGTCCCGATTCACTGTATTTATAACGTACATGTACTTCACGATTACACGTGCATGACAAACAAGCAATTTATATTATTCTGAACTTTTAAATGGCATGTTTGTTCGAAAATATGACACTGAACCAGATTACGAAAGGAGATTTTCAGACTGAAAAAAAAGTTTTGTTTGAAAATTACCAAAATTCCGCACTCGATACCTCGCAGCATAGGTCTATTTAATGGCAGTTTTCTAAATATCGCGCATGCTGTTCCTAAACCAACGTGCCGGTGCGCGGTCATACATGTACATTCGAAAAGTGCGCATGACTGTATACATGTACATGTGACCGGGGTGACGCGGTCATGACTCCAAGGTGATTGATTCCGCATGCTGAATGAGTAACCAGCCTCCGTGTTCATTTCACCTTCGTGTACATGTGTCAGCTACGTGCGTGGATTGGAAAGCAAACGGCTTGGTGCTGTCGCCCAGCATAGGTCCAAACTAGACTGCACGTTTGTTTTAACCGGCACCAGTTATGTTTTAGTTTAAACAATGTTTATTGCATTATGACATATGCTAAATATGGCGAATAAAGTGTGGATTATGATGAATCAGCCTTTGTGATTAGTTCAACTTCGTGTACGTGTGTCAGCCACGTGCATGGATTGGAAATCAAAACGGCTTGGTGCTTTCGACCAGCATATGTCCAAACCAGACTGCCCGTTCGTGCAGTTTGGTTTGAATTTATGCTGGTTGAAACGGCATCAGTTATGTTGTAGTTTAACAATATTTATTTCATACGATAAATATTACGAATAAAGAGCCGATGCGATTAGAAAATAATTATTTGTCTTTGCTCTTTCGTAAACTCAGTCGTAAATAAAATATTCTCTTCTCACAGAAACAATGGTAACACCTTTATGTTCCATCATTAGCATGATAAAACATAGCACAAGATAACAACAAGAAACGACAACTGGTACATATAGTTCGTGTACAGTGAAACCTCTCTAAACCGGACACCCTGGGAGGTCCCCATGGTGTCCGGCTTAGAGAGGGTTCACTGTCAATCAGGTATTTGATCATGTCATCAAACATCCATCAAACTGTAAATATAACTTGTATTAGATCCCATAGTCACTGTCTCAATTGCAATGTGTCAATTTTCTCGAAAAACATTGACTATTTGTAATATATATAATTATATACATAATGTATATCTATGTTATTTTATTGTATATTACACGTTGCTTTAAGGTATTAGGTAATAGCTAGATACACTTGACTGCAATGATAATTGCTTCATAAGAGTGATGTGATATATGAATATAACATGTCAATATTGTCTTGTTACTGTATACAATAATGGAGCATTGAGTTGCCATCGACGCCATCTTTGTATGTACAAGCCATCGTACAGTTTCACCACTTCGTGCGTTTGACATGTACAGCACATAATATGACAGTAAACCAAATAAAATTTGGTGCAATACATAATAGACAGATATGAGAAAGGCAAGCTATAACTATTATGCCATCAAACAATACAAAAGACGAGATATCTGAGCATCTCTCCCATCAATCTCAAAATAAATTTAAACGTGTAAAGTTTCCAATCAGATGCACAGCCTATGTTACTGTACACGTTACCCATAAGTAAAGTCATATTTACTCAATTTCAATTGATGGATTTTCATTTATTGAGCATAGGCTGCATATGCTCAATAAATGTAAATCCAATAAAAACATTGTTAATGTGAAATTTACAGACTATCATAATTTTGCACTTACGAACATTTTAGTCGTACGAAGTCCCACAGAAACTGTACGTTGGTTAGCATCTATACTCGTTGGAAACACACTATCGTGATTTGATCACGTGCAACAAAACATGCTGCATTGCACATGCGCTGCGGCGGAGCCGGGGCAGGGTGCTACATATCTGGAGTCACGACGAAACCGTTTTCGGAACGTACATCTCGGTAGACACGGAAATCGATTCTTCGCAAAAACGACATAAGTCTGTGCCGAACTCCCTGGACGACCAAATGCAGCTCATGAAAAGGCATTTGCTGCGCCATATTTCATCAAAATCCGTTTCATATTAGGGAAAATACCAAATAATACTTACTTTGAAGTGGGAAAGATTTCAACACTTTCAGCCACTGTTGTTGTTGTTATAACCATGTGATCATGCACAGCCACAAATACAGCCGGATAGTGTAAATATTGAAAACAAACAAATCATACCATATATGAAGTCGAAAATGGCAGATACCCTGGCAGCCGACATGTATGTCCTGATTCTAAAAAAAAATATTTGCTTGAAATGTGAACATCATAAATAATTCGAACATACAGAAAACTGCACTAAATGGCGAACAGTACATGCTATAGTTTACGGCTGCACTGTTCGCAATAGAAACAAAATTTCTACCCCGCTCCATACTACTCGCGAAGGTAGCAATTTAACCCCATCTCTTTAACGCATGGAAGAGATATTTTTTTGCAATCGCTTATCCAGCGTGTTTGATATGCTAGCGATATAAAACTGTCAAGCTGTATAAATAAATCATTAATAAAGAACATATACATGCAGAAATGGTTATTTTACTATTTCAATGTGTTTATCTGGCATTTACATGAACATCTTGTACATTTGAAGCTTCATTTCGTTATGTTGAATGTTGAACAACAACTAGAGAAAAGATGGCTTCCATGGGAACATGATTTCCCTGTTCTATTATTGTTGGCAATTTACTAGTTCTACATCAAAGATTATTTGTTTAAAGGTATAACATATACAGGTTACTAAACTTTTACATAAAATCGACAGGTTTGGGTATGCACTTCGGTTACTCACAGTTTTTGAATGGGTCAAATTGTAGCCGTAGATAACATATCGGAGGCGAATTATTGTAGCTATGTTCGCAAGTGTAAAACCCCATATTCTGTAAAATCTCACGGCATTTATTGTTTCAATGGTTAACCAACATCGGTAGTTTCCGTTTGTGAACACGTTTTCCCGACCACACGTAAACCAATGATTATGTATCTAAGAGTGTAATTAGATTAGGAGTTTGGCTTTAATTATTAACTGTTAAACGACTGAACAGCAATTTGCATTCTTAAATGCTACATGAGTCAGAAATTGAGGCAGGTTTGGAACCGCTCATTACTAAACCAGGTTTATACAAATACTCCAATGACGTTCAAGTTTGCGATCCGTGTAGATCGAAATCGGCTTGATCAGTGTCTGCTCTTTTCGCCACTGAATAACCTGACGTGTGGCTATTACAGTGAGACCTCACTAAACCGGACACCTTGGGAGGTCCACAGAGTGTCCGGCTTAGAGAGATTTCACTGTAAACCAGGCATTTGATCATTCTAAGCCATAGTTGTGCGATATGCGATCACGAATATATATTATCACCTGAGATAAATGACCAAGAAGCTCATCAAAATAAGATCACATGTGTATTATTGGTGTCCGGTTTAGAGAGGTGACACTGTACTTGCAACAAACATATTACATTGACGTGTAATTCCGATGGTGGCAATGTGCATACATGTAATGACCAAGGGGGCGTTTCACTAAACTTCGTACGACTAAAATATTCGTAACTGCAAATTTAGGATCGTCTTGGAATTTCAATTGATGGATTTAGATTTATTGAGCATAGGCTGCATATGCACCCTATGCTCAATAAATGTAAATCCAATAATTGTTTACAAGAAAACAGTGCGAATGTGAAATTTACAGACTATCATAATTTTGCACTTACGAACATTTTAGTCGTACGACGAAGTGTTCATTTCACCTGTGTGTACATGTGTCAGCCACGTGTTGGGATTATAAATCAAACTACTTGGTGCTTTCACCCAGCATAGGTCTTTACCAGAATACACGGTCAAATTAAAATGCCAGTTGCTTTACGATGTGAAGATGAAAACAAAAGACGGCGTAAAATTATTTAAATGTACATTTCAAAATTCCAGCACCAATATTTTGAATAGTTCTCATAATGGCTTGTGTATAATATCTGCAAATCATTTATATACATGTATATAACAATTTCACATTAATTATGACATCAAATATAATTATAGAATTATTAAGATCAGCATTAACATATGCAGTGGACAAAAAACAAGTATTATCACATGAAAACTGTGTTATTCCGTGCTGTAACCCATTTCATAAATATGATATGACACTCGTGTAATAACACCTGGAGCGAATTTGATTGGCAGTTTGAAACGTCTTTAGAAGCATCAGTGACTCGTTAAAAATAATGAAACTGTTCCAATGTGCTCCAGTGTGGTAATATGAAGTATTATTGAATGGAGAGCTGAAAGTATATTTACAAAATTTAAAATAGTTTCCGTAAAGTACGACTAAAGTTGACGGATCCTTTCGTCAACATTCGACGTTATTTACAGAAAATATCACAGTTTCTGTGAATAGCTTTCATGAATAATCGCACATTGCATAGGTACAAAATCACATGGCTTGTCGTCTCATATGCAACCAGTGTACTCCCTGATCCGCAGGGCATACGCTGAACAAATCCAGTCAATTGTGTTAAGTTAGCACTGCAATCGCAGATCGCAAATCAACATTCAAATCGAATGTCGAATTGAATGGAGAGCTGAAAGTTAACGCATGTAGACAACTTGAATGAACAGCTGGCTAGTTCAAATGCACAGCTGGCTCTGCAATCGACATTGCAAGATGTATTTACAAAACAATGCGGTTGTAAAGCTGGATGCACTGCTGGCTCTGCAATCGACATTCAAAGACGTATTGTCGAATGAATTTGAATGTAGAGCTGGGTACTTCGAATGTACAGCTGGCTGTGAAATCGACATCAAACTGTGGCTGTGAAATCGACATTCAAACTCTTATGTTCTGTTCAATCTGAATATAGAGCTGGGTACTTCGAATGTACAGCTGGCTTTGCAATCGATATTCAAACTCTCATTTTATTATGAATATAAATATAGTGCTGGGTAGTTCCTATGTACAGCTGACTCTGCAATCGACATTCAAAGATATATGTTCTAGTGAATCTGAATGTAGATCTGGGTACATCCAATGTACAGCTGGCTCTCCAATCGACATTCAAACATGTATTTTCGAGCGAGTCTGAATGTACAGCTGTGTATTTCCAATGTACAGCTGGCTCTGCAATCGACATTCTAATTCGTAGTTTTTGTTCAATGTGCTGGATAGTTCCAATGTAGAAGCTGGCTCTGCAGAGCTGGGTACTTCGAATGTACAGCTGGCTCTGCATTCGACAATCAAACTCGCATTTGATGTTGAATATGAATGCAGTGCTGGATAGTTCGTATGTACAGCTGGCTCTGCAATCGACATTCAAACATGTATTTTTGAGTCAATCTGAATGTAGAGCAGAGTACTTCGAATGTACAGCTGGCTGTGCAATCGACATTCAAACTCGTATTTTCTGTTCAATCTGAATATAGAGCTTGGTACTTCGAATGTACGGCTGGCTCTGCAATCGACATTCAAACTCGCATTTTCAGCTCAATGTGACAGTAGAGCTGGGTACTTCCAATATACAGCTGACTCCGCAATCGACATTCCAACTCGCATTTGATGATGCATATGAATGTAGTGCTGAGTAGTTCCTATGTACAGGTGGCTCTACAATTGACATTCAAACATGTATCTTCAAGTGAATCTGAATGTAGAGCTGGATACTTCCAACGCGCAGCTGGCATTCAAACTCGCATTTTCTATTCAATTTGAATGTAGAGCTGGGTACTTCCAATGTACAGCTGGCTCTGCAATCGACATTCAAACACATATTTTCGAGTGAATCTAAATGTGGAGCTGTGTATTTGCAATGTGCAGCTGGCTCTGAAATCTACATTCAAACTCACATTTGAATATGAATGTAGTGCTGTATAGTAGTGCTGACTCTGCAATCGACATTGAAACGTAGTTTCGAGTGAATCTGAATGTACAGCTGGGTACTTTGAATGTACAGCTGGCTGTGCAATCGACATTCAAACTCGCATTTTCTATTCAATTTGAATGTAGAGCTGGGTACTTCCAATGTACAGCTGGCTCTGCAATCGACATTCAAACACATATTTTCGAGTGAATCTAAATGTGGAGCTGTGTATTTGCAATGTGCAGCTGGCTCTGAAATCTACATTCAAACTCACATTTGAATATGAATGTAGTGCTGTATAGTAGTGCTGACTCTGCAATCGACATTGAAACGTAGTTTCGAGTGAATCTGAATGTACAGCTGGGTACTTTGAATGTACAGCTGGCTGTGCAATCGACATTCAAACTCGTATTTTCTGTTCAATCTGCATATAGAGCTGGGTACTTCGAATGTACGGCTGGCTCTGCAATCGACATTCAAACTCGCATTTTCTGTTCAATGTGAATGTAGAGCTGGGTACTTCGATTGTACAGCTGGCTCGTCAATCGACATTCAAACTCACATCTTATGATGAATATACTGCTGGGTAGCTCATATGTACAGCTGGCAATGCAATCGACATTCGAACATACATTTTCTAGTGAATCTTAATGTATCTGGGTACATCCAATGTACAGCTGGCTCTTCAATCGACATTCAAACATGTATTTTCGAGTGAATCTGAATATAGAGCTGGGTACTTCCAATGCACAGCTGGCTCTGCAATTGACATTCAACTCGCATTTTCTGTTCAATGTGAATGTAGATCTGGGTACTTCCAATGTACAGCTGGCTGTGCAATCGACATTCAAACATGTATTTTCGAGCGAATCTGAATGAAGAGCTGTGTATTTGCAATGTACAGCTGGCTCTGCAATCGACAATCCAATTCGTAGTTACAGAGTCAGCTGTACATTGGAACTACGCAACTCTACATTCAGATTCCACCGACAATACATGTTTGAATGTCGGTTGCAGAGTCAGCTTTACATTGGAACTACCCAGCTCTACATTCAGATTTCAACGACAATACATGTTTGAATGTCGATTGCAGAGCCAGCTGTACATTGGAACTACCCAGCTCTACATTCAGATTCCACCGACAAAACATATTTGAATGTCAATTGCAGAGCCAGCTGTACATTGGAACTACCCAGCTCGGCATTCAGATTCACCCGAAAATGCAAGCTTGACTGTTGATTGCACATCCAGCTGTACATTGGAAATACCCAGCTCTACATTCATATTAAACAAAAAATGCCAGATTGAATGTCGATTGCAGAGCCAGCTGTACAATGGAATTACCCAGATGTATATTCAGATTCACCCGAAAATACATGTTTGAATGTCGATTGCACAGCCAGCTGTACAATGAGTGTACCTAGCTCTACATTCATATTCATCCGAAAATGCATGTTTGAATGTCGATTGCAGAGCCAGCTGTTTATTGGATGTACCCAGTTCTACATTCAGATTCACCCGAAAATTCATGTTTTAATGTCGATTGCAGAGCCAGCTGTACAAGGAACCATACAGCACTACATTCATATTGAACAGAAAATGCGAGTTTAAATGTCGCTTGCACAACCAGCTGTACATTCGAATTAACCAGCACTACATTCAGATGCAACCGAAAGTACATGTTTGAATGTCGATTACAGAGCAAGCTGTACATTGGAACCATCCAGCACGACATTCACATTGAACAGAACAATGCGAATTTTAATGTTGATTGCAGAGGCAGCCGTACATTGGATTTACTCAGCTCTACATTAAGATTCACCCGAAAATACAGGTTTGGATGTCAGATTGAACAGAAAGTGCGGGTTCGAATGTCGATTGCAGAGCCAGATGTAAATTGGATGTACCCAGCTCTACGTTCAGATTCACCCGAAAATACATGTTTGATGTCGATTGCACAGCCAGTTGTACATTGGAAATACCCAGCTCTCCATTCAGATTCACCCGAAAATACATGAATGTCGATTGCAGAGCCAGCTGAACATTCGATGTACACAGCTCTACAACCAGATTCAACCGAAAATACATGTTTGAATATCGATTGCAAAGCCAACTGTACATTGGAAATACCCAGCTCTGCATTCACATTGAGTAGTAGTAAGTGAGTCAAAATGATACCACCTACCGTGATATCATTTATAACCCTCTATAATACCCCCACCACCCCCGAAAATCAAAAAATTGGTTAACGAGGAAAATTGGGTCTCCCGACAGCAAATTTATGAATTTTTGGAGAAAATAATTTTGAAAAGAGGGAGTCCCAATTATATTGGTAATTGACTTTTGAAAGTATATATTGGTGTCATAAATACATCATGTTTTTTTCACGTCCAATTGAACAGAAAAAAACAAGTACCAATATTATTAGAGAAAAAAAATGGATAATACAATACAATTTGAATTGAAAATTTTTAATGACTGTGTTGAAGAAGTTTACGAAGCTTACGGGGGTTTTAATTGTATATAGAATTCTATAATGAGAACATAGGTGATATCGGAATGACATGAAATACCAGATTAATTTATTACGCTCCGATAAAAACGTTACATTTCCAATATTATACCGGCAATTATGTCAACTATACAAGAGGCAAATACAAACATTAAGACGGATAATGCGTATCGGATATGAAACTAAGGTGTATTATACAAACATTTTAAAACGCAACGATTCGTTTACGAATGTACATTTCTACGATATCGCTTATAAAGATATCGAAAAATTATTATTGAAAAAAAACAAACTACTAATTAATTTATAGCCGAGTGTATTTTCCTTATCGAAGGTATGTAAACGGACTATCTGAAATTATTTTTCATCAACCTCGAGCGGTCTTATAGGAACGCCGTTGTCATACTTTGAGTGTATTTTTCCTTATCGATGGTATGTAAACTGGCAATCTGAATTTATCAATTTTATCAACCTCGAGCGGTCGGATAGGAACGCCGTTGTCATGCAGTTGTTTACCATAGCGACCACATTTGTAGGGATAGAAATAAATAAAAAAAAAATGTTTAGCTCCAACCGCGGCGCGAACCCACGACCCTCGTCTCTATAGAGTATCGCCTTAACCCACACGAGCATGTAGGCTGTTATGATAAACATTACCTAGTGTTGTACAATTATCGATTTACGACAATGTTTCAATTACACGGGTTATGAACCATGCGTAAATTGATAGCCGAGGTAAACAGACAGTTATTTATAGCCGAGTGTATCAATTTACACAGGCGATTACAGTGTAATCCTCGACTGAATTTGTTATGCGATTACGGCGTAATTCTCAGTGAAAAACACATGTTGTATAGTTATGTAAATTGTTTACTGCACCAATATAAGAAAATTAATTATTTTTCTTATATTGGTGCTGTAACATTTCTTCCGACTTTATCTCCAAGTTTTTCCCTAAATTTATCCCAATCAGTACACTCAATTTTGGGCATGGTGGCGCGCGCCTTGATTCTTATATCATTTTTTAATTGTTCATATCTCCCCATTTCTTCACACGGATTCAAACTCTAAATTTGATATTTTTTTATTATCGGCCAACGCTTTGGACACCATAACGTCGATGGTATTTTTCTTCGACCTGGCGAGAACATATATTCTATCATGTTTTCTACATTTTTTCTCGAGTTTTCCACCCGACGCCCTAATTACCATACACAACCAGAAACGGCCGACACCGCACATATCCCCGCTACAGGAACCGTTATAATGGTGGATATAGTTGCAGCTGTCACCGCCCCACACAACACAGAAACACTCGCTAGAGCCGTGCTAGATGCTTCAGTCATGTTCACCACGCGTCTATATTTTTTAGCGTTTCTTTTTCTATTTGTATATTCTCTAACTAAAATATCCTGCATAGCGACGATATTATTCAACCTAAAATCTGAACTTCTTTCGTTAATTGTACACAGTGTTGATGGAGTGGTATTGACAATTGGAAGCGTTGATTCGTTCATGATTTTCAATATATTAGTATTTACAAAATAAGTTCAATTAACAATGAGACAATAGTGGAAGAACTCTCTGGGTCACCGATTTTCGTAACAAAGTTAATAACACTAACTTCGGAAAGTCTAATTCGATCATAACCGGAGAACGAAACCACCGTCGAACTATCTCCAGAATTTAGTGACTCCAAACCCCCGTTCTTCCCCATCTACTACAATATTTATCACGACCGCGCCCACAGGTTTACCACTACAACTAACCGAGCAGACCGCCATTTGGATAACTTCACCTGCAGCTGTCATAGTGTATCCCCCACATTTATTACTCGCTTTGGCACCGAACGAATATTCATAGTGCCCCTCAACCAATGGGCCCCGCTTCTCAGCCCAAACTGTTATGGCACGTTTTAGCGTTTTCATTGTTCGCACTATTCCGGCAAGCGCACTGTTTGCGTAATATGCCTCAGTACGAATCTTATAAGAGGTCTCCTCAAGAGCTTTGGTCGCGGCTATACGATCATGTTTCAGTTTATCGGAAACTTCGGTTATCTTTCCGTCTAGTTCGGTAAGTGCCGCTTCTCTGCTGAGGGAGTCCTCTAAGCGCAACGCATCATAAGCCTCCGTAATGGTCGCCTGGTGGCCTTTTAGGGCTTTTTCAACACCCGACCGGGCCTCTTTTTGAAATTCGGTTATTTTCCCGTCTAGTTCAGCAACCGCCGCTTCTCTGATGAGAGAGTCCTCTGAGCGCAACACCTCATAAGCCTTCGCAAGGGTTGCCTGGTGGTCTTCTCGGGCTTTCTCAACACCCGAACGGGCCTCTTTTTGAAATTCGGTTATTTTTTCGTCTAGTTCACCACCGCCGCGCTCCTCTGATAGAGAGTCCTCTGAGCGCAACACCCTATAAACCTCCGTAAGGTCCGCCTGGTGGTCTTCTTCGGGCTTTCTCAATACCCGTTCGGACCCCCTCAACCCCCAACCGGGCCTCTTTTCGAAATTTGGTTATTTTTTTGTCTAGTTCAGTAAGTGCCCGCTTCTCTTTTGAGAGAGTCCTCTGATCGCAACGCCCCATAAGCCTCCGCAATGGCCTCCTTGTGGTCTTCTCGGACCCCCTCAACCCCCGACCATGGTCTCTTTCAGAAATTAACCCGGCTATTTTTTCCGGTCTAGTTTCAATAAGTTGGGTTAGCTTCTCTGTTGAGAGAGTCCTCTAAGCGCAACGCATCATAAGCCTCCGCAAGGGCCTCCACAAGGTTCGACTGGTTTGGTCTTCTCGGACTTTATCAATACCCGACCGGGTCTCTTTTCGAAATTTGGTTATTTTTTTTATCTAGTTCGGCAAGCCGCCGCTTCTCTGACGAGAGAGTCCTCTGAGCGCAACACCTCATAAGTCCTCCGTAAGGTCCGCCCTGGTGGTCTTCTCGGGCTTTCTCAATACCCGACGTGGCCTCTTTTCGAAATTTAGTTATTTTTTTGTCTAGTTCGGTAAGTGCCGCTTCTTCTGATGAGAGAGTCCTCTAAGCGCAACGTTATCATAACCCCTCCGTAAGGGCCGCCTGGCGGTCTTCTCGGACTTTATCAATATCCGACCTGGTCTCTTTTTGAAATTTTGTTATTTTCCCGTCTAGTTCGGTAAGTGTCGCTTCACTGATGAGAGTGTCCTTTAAGAGCAACGCATCATAAGCCTCCGTAAGGTCCGCCTGGTGGTCTTCTCGGACTTTATCAATCCCCAACCGGGCCTCTTTTCGAAATTTGGTTATTTTTTCACCTAGTTCGTTTAGTTCCGTATGCGTTTCTTCACGACTTTGTGTATTCACAGCCAGGGCATATTCTCTAAGTTGTGACAGTAGACTCTTGTGAATCTCGTCCGTGGCCACCGATATAGTTCTATTGATCAAGGCCTTTGTTTTTTGGGTAGTTAAAAAGTCGCTCTGTCGGGATGAATCCCCCTTCTGTCGGTTCCAAATTCTTTGAATTTGTCACCCAATCGGAAGAACTACCTGGTCCGTATATACTCATTTTCAATAATGTTGATAATATATATATATTACGAACATGCGTTTAATTCTAAATAATTTTCTTAAAATTAATTAATTTGAAATTTCTAGGACGACCGAAATCGGGTAATCGTTCTTCAACTCTCGCCCTTTATCATCAAGAATAGAAATCTTCAACTCGTGGATGTGTCCCGATTCCAAAACTTTCATCTCGGGGTGTGGGAAGTCTAAGGTCAGGGTCTCACCAAAGAAACAGTCGCTAGCGGGCACGGTTTTCAGTAATGTGCTGGGAGTGCCGTCTACCGTGTTGTACGATGTGTTCACCCGATCCAGGTGCACCCCGAGAGTTTTCGTGACGGCGAAGTTTACCGGGGACGTGCCGACGTGCTCGCCAGGATCAAACACTCCGTCATCGTTGTAAGGGTATGTTATTTTAAATCCTAACAGTGAGCCCAACCCCGGTGAGATCCTTAAACGCCTCTCAACGGTCAATGTCGTGAGCCCCGTGGCTTTCGAGATTGCGAGAGTGACTACACCAGGAATCTTCTCCGCGACAAAAGCTTGGAGATCTCCGAAACTCCAAAGACCGTGAGGTACTATAGCATCTGGAGTTCTACGAAAAAAATCCTGAGGTCTCTGGCGCCTCTATGCGGTAGTTTCCGAAAGCCACAGGGCTTACACCCTCGACTTCTGATGTGAAAAACTCGAGCGTTTCAACGTTTTTTCCACCCGACCGTGAACGTGATTGATCTAAGGCCTACCCGGCGTTGTCCGCAGCAGTTGTCTATTAATTTTTGAAGTTCACAACTCCCTTTTTGAACATTAGTGATAGTAGCAAACATAATAATATCTTTCAATGGATACAAAAGCATTTAGCTTTAATTATAATGCAAAGTACGCGGTCGGAAGGTAAATACACGCAAAAAGGACGTTGTTAAACCGCCTTGTACACCCAACCGTAACGGTTAGACCGGACAGTGGCTTTGCCACCTAATTTCCCTAACACGTTTGAGAAATTATGTAGTTCCAAAGACTACTACTCAAGATGTATTCATAAGATGGGAGTTTTCCCATATGAACTTCTGGCAGAACCAGCTAAATTTCGCTGTATGGTGCGCAACGGCCGGATGCGGAGTTTCGCATCAAGACCATTTGACATCCGAGAATATCATGCTCCGAAGTGTCTACAACTTTCACGTGTATTACACAATTAGGAGGATTCTCAAAGAACTAGGTATTCCACTGCCTCAAGACGATGGCTGGGATCCCATTTCCAGCGCATACGACCGTAAGGCGTTCGAAAGATTGTGTAGCGAATTTGGGGTATCAAAAGACGCCGACTGGAGACAGAAAGTATACACCCGACCAACAGTTTAGGGTTAGTTCACCTTAAAGGCTTAGTTAGTGGGGGAGCGTCTGAATAAAGTTCCAGTATATTTCTCAGGGCTATGGAGCGCTCGAGGGGCCACCCCACCACCAGTTAGAAAAATGGCAACATGGACTAAATATAATTATAAGTTGAATAAGATGACGTTCGGTGCTGAAGTGCTTGGTGGACTTGCGTGTAATGACGGTGATTGCCATTGGCTGCCTACTAAAGTAGCTCATGTGGAAAACCTAGACCTGGGTGATACTCCACAGATGCGAAATGCTTGGACCACATTTATGTTAGATGAAAGCACTGGATTTAAGCAGGGTGGGGTTATTCGTCTCAACGAATCCATTCGCATATACGTATGGGCAATCCTCGCCTCACAGAAGCAAACGCGCAGCGCTATACTTGGTACAGGAACGGCCTTTGACGCACAAAAACAATTCTTGGCACTTGTCGAGGACGCCATCTCAGCTAAGGTGGACCTCCAGAAGGCGATCCAGAATTATCAAGACGTTTTGCAGACTGCCCGCACCCCGGTAGACTACGCATTTGGAATAGGTCTTTATATGGCGCCGAGCAATATGATACTACGAGACGACCCGGTTGACGGTTACAATAATCAGATCGTAGTCGCAACCACCAATCAAAAAATCGGCCGCAACGGGAACGTGAACAACGGGTATCATACAAGCCTTCCCACCCCAAGATGATCGGGCGCGGAGTTGTAAGTGGAACCGATTTCATAAAACCCCCAAAACACAAAATGGATACACCTCCCTCAACACAATCGAACCCAATACCCCCAATTCGTAAATTGGATGCACCATCGAGTTCCATCAACAATGTTGAAACACCAATAGAGATTGGAAGCACAACACACGAGGAGGAGAAATTAGCGCTCGTCGTTGCCCTAGTGGCGATCGGATTATTTACGCTTTGGTTTTAGGAACTCTCTGGCGAAGAATAGTAGGAGACCGGCGATTGCCACGATTAAAGCCCAGGTATTCTCCGCGAGCCATCCGACCATTTTTGATAATATAGATAGCAAGTAAGAAACGATACTTCCTATCAAACCAGGCAGCGCGGCAGCCAACTTTCCTGCTAATTTAGCCAGGAGACTGGCGAGGGCTTTTAGTTGTTTTTTTACCCACTATTTGGCTCCACCGGATGGCGTGGGTGGTGGTTGTGTGGGTGCTGGCGCGGGTGGTGGCGCCGCACCACCAGTGAAAGCTAGAACTATGGTCGATATAGTCATGCTGATAGCAACGAGGATGCTTGCTATCGTGACACCCTGCTCTCTGAACAGAGTGCGAAGACGCTCACCGAGTGTCGTCTCCTCGTGCAGAACCCTCGAGATTGTTTCGCGGATCCGACTTATTTGGGTGCGGAGAGCCTCACGGTTAGTCGAGGCGGCCTCCAAACGAACTTCTCTTTGATCCCGCAACGACAGACCGCAGGCGTTCGGTGATCCGCTCGGTAGATTCTCTATCGTCACCAGCTTCCTCCAGTTTTCTTTCTTCTAGCGCGATATGTTCATCTAGCGACGAGAGTTTGGCGAGGTTACGGACCAGTTCGCCCCGGACCGTTTGCATAACCTTATCGAGTCCCCGGAGTTCGCGAAGAGGTAACGGTGGGTCATCGTTGAGTATTTAGTTTTCGCTGAACGTGGTCTCCATCGTGTTAATAGCGTCGGTGGCTACACGAGGGACCTCGCTGAGCTCGACCGTTTCTATTGCGGCGGCCGATTTTGCCATCGTTTCGTCGGTAGACTGTAGGGCCTCTACAGCGCGGGTCGGCATAATTGTTTTACCCCTCTTCCAATCTGGGAATCCGAGTTCGTTCCTTATGATTTCACCACCGCCCCGGTATCCGGCAATGGTGTTTAGCGCTAGGGGTTCTCCGCTCCTCATGTTGATGATTGGGATCTTTGATGATTTTAGTCGCAACCTACCGTTCAGATCAACTTCGAACTTGGAGTAGTCGCGACCGACAGATGGGACCAGACCTTTTTCTGACAAACTGTTGTAGTAGTCGTCTACAGCTCCCTCAAGTAATTCCCGACTTTGACTAATGGTGTTGGTAGCGCCACCTAATTCCCCCGATTGGATTGGAACTGGAGTATCTATGAAGGTCGAATCGTTATAGTTATCGATGTCACCATCTATGTCATAATCATCCTCATCCGCATCGAGGTAATCGTCTCTGCCGATTTCATACATGTCATTATCGTAATCAGCCATATTTATAATTTCTTAAAATTAATTATGTATTAAAGACAAAACCATACAGGTTTAATATAGTTTCACTAAATTAGGTCTTCGAGTCAATACGGTCGCAAACTCAATCCATACCGCAGACTGCGTGAGCCCCTCGGGGCAAAAGGCGTGAGACAGAGTGTCGTTATTACGAACAACCCATCGACGATCGACCAGAACCAGCAGCTCTTGGTCCGCTTCCCCAACCTCGGAGCTAACGACGTCATTGTGCCGGGGACTGTTCGCCTCGCTTTCACTATTTCGCTGACGTCGACGGACGAGAACCGAACCGTCGTTCAGAACCTGGGTCGCGCCATAGTCAAGAAGACCATGATAAAGATTTCTGGTAATGAGTTGATGTCGATCGATGACAGCGACGTCTACCATTGTTATCAGGACCTATGGATGACGGCGCAAGAGCGCGAAAACGCTATCTATCAGGGTATTGACACCAGCAAAAATAAGAACGTAACCAAACTTAGAATCGGGTCTGCTAACAAGGCAGATAACAACTCGAGCGACAATGCGGTCGAGGGCGCTTACGGCAACCGCTTCTACATCCCGCTCGACTTTGAGTTGCTGGAGGGTCACATGCCCTACTATCAGAGCGCTTTGGCTGACCGCCTCGAATACGAACTAACGTTCAACGACTACGGCCGAGTTCTCATAACCAGCGACATGTTATCGACGTATACGATCGATAATGTTTCGCTGGAGTACGACATGGTCACGATGCCCGAACTCGCGCGATTGATCAGAACCCAGTACGCCGGGCGCGTTGCCATACTTTACGACCGAGTTCTTCGCCATCGCAAGATGACGAAAGACAAAGGCGACACATTGTGGAATATTAATGTCAACGTACCCGCCCGCTCGATGAAAGGTATACTGATGTTGTTCGAGGATGCTCGGTTCGCGTTCGGTGCTAGAAAAACCGACAAATTCTATAACCCCAAAATCACGAAGGTAGAGGTGACGATCGAGGGAGTACCCAATCAACTCTACAGCGTGGGTCTTCGCGCGCACCAGCAGTGGGACGAAGTAAGGAAAGCAGTTTGCTGCCGGCTCTAAGCGCTCTCCGGAGGTTGCAGCAGTTGCCAAAGACCTGCATCTCTCGGCCGTCTCCCTCGCGGATTTCCTGAATACCAAATACGCGTTATGGCTAGACATGCGAGCCAGCGACGACGACCAAATACACGGCAACGGACGCCAAGTTGAGAACGCTAGCGAGGGTGTGACGATCCAGATAACCAAAGAGGCGGACGGAGCTGGGCCATTGAACGTGTACTTATATATAATTACAGACGCACAACTCAACATCGAAGATGGCCGATACGTCTCAGCACTCTACTAAATCTAACGATTTATTAATTAATTTTAAGAAAATTAACAATCAATACCAAATCACGATTGGAGATGCCCACTCTGCCATAATATGTGGGCAGACAGGATGTGGAAAAACGGTTTTCATCCTAGACTTGCTCGAGGGCTCCTACCGCGATGCCTTTCGTCATATTGTGATCCTGTGTCCCACTGTGCGGCACAACGATACTTATCAGCGGCGCCCGTGGATATGGACCGACCCTGAGGTATACGTTATTGACCCCGGTGATAGGCTTCACGATTGGCTGCGTGGTTTATACCAAAAATTCCAGGGTGAGCCCACCCTATACGTGATTGATGATTGCTCGGCCAAGGCGGCGATGACCAAAAAGAAGGACATGCTCTCCGAGCTCGCATTTTCTGGCCGCCATGCTAGGCAAAGCGTATGGATATCCACTCAAAAGTACAACGCCGTCCTCAAGGATCTGCGCGAGCAAACGAAATGGGTCGCCCTCTTTCACTGCAAGGACCGAGACTCATTCGATGACTGTCTTCGAGAGAATGACGTTATCCCAACGCGCGAGGAGCGCCTGGAGGTTCGACAGATGCTTTCGGAAAACTAAGCACGCCAAGCTTTTGCTAAAGACTGATCAACCAACTGCTTACGAAATTATCAATTAATTTTATAATTAATTAGCAATTACTTAACGCTCGTTAGTAATTGCCGAGTAAATGCTTAACAATGCTTAGCAATTGCTGAACAATGCTGAACAATGCTGAACAAATGCTTAACAAATGTTGAACAAATGCTGAACAATGGTTAACAATGTTAATAATTTGGTGTTCCGCTGCGAGCTTTGTTGCGAGCATAATGGTGATCATAAGTATCGGGTGGTGCGCTTGGCGATATGTTAAAGTGATGAGACTTGTTAGAATAGTTAAATTAATTTTAAGAAAAAGGAACTGCGACGAACTTCTCGATCAGCTAATGGAAGAAACCTCAACTCCGACTGCCAACATCCTGAAAGATAATGATCCGACAGAGCAATCGGAATCAACTCCAACGGCGGTTGGTATGGGTTGAGTGCAACGACTCCGAATGAAAATGAAAATGCGGGGCGACGAGAGCGGCTAGCTGCGCTGGTTGCTGGGGGACAATCGGAGCATTATCTCGGTAGGCGTCTCTCAGTTTTTCAGGTGGATAAGATGTCAGATGCGGAGATCGATAAAATGTATGCGCGATACGAATCTAGGTTAGGTGCGGAGATGACAAAAACTCTCGGATCGGCGGCTATTCATTTGTACGCAACTGCCGTTAGTATACTTCTCCCTATACCAAACACCGCTGGATTGATTGACGATCTAGAGACTGACCCTCTTATAGGTCACACTCTTAGAACAGCCTGCTGCTCAATTTATCACCAGTTTGGAATGTACTTAGCTCCGCTGACAACCGCGTTGACCACGGGTAAACACTGTCAATTTGGACATATATGCCCACGAACTATAAGCCCTAATATTAATATCATAAATGATGACACAAGACACACCCGCGAGAGTGACGGAGTTGAACCCGATTGCTCCAACCCAATCGAACCCGAGTGTTGCTCCGCCACTGGATGACATACCGCATATAAAAAATCCCAAAAGACAGGCAGCTGGGCGGGCGGCGGCTGCCACCCGAAAAGTTAAACAAGATAAAATACTCGCCGAGCTTCGAGAGGCTAAACAGTCGTTGCAATCGGGGACGGAGACAGTAAAACATCTGAAGACAGAGTTGAGTACAACAACACCCCCAATTCACGAATTGGAAGCACACTCAACACCCAATCGAGGTTGGGCGAATCCGATTGAACCCAAATTCGTGAATTGGAGTTGGGTTGTTGGTGGTGGTCTGGCAGTTGTTGGTGCCCTGTGCGTGTGGAAATACCCCATATTATCGAAAAAACAACCAGCCAGTGTTCAGAAGAAAGTTACGAAACACCAATCGTGATTGGATGCGCCCCATTTAAACATTGATCGCGACCCCTTTTATATGCAATAATTATAATGGCTGAACAAGATGGTAAAATGTTAGTGAATGCGCTTTATCACGCCGTGGTGATATCGGGTTTCAGTATCGGGTATGCTCGACTATCAAAGATGGCCCTAGGAGGATCCGCTCCCAAATTGGACTTTACTGTGAGAGAGTAGGGCTCGCGGACCTTAGATGTAGCGGCCGCAGTTTGGACCCGAGATTATCTAGTTAAAGCTGGAATTCTACCAGTTAATATATGGAATAAATGGCTTCAATCGCAGTAATAGTAGGTGGTGCGCTTGTAAACGCATTGGCGTTCAGCGGTAGCAACTTTATATTCTCTAAAATGAAAAGCTCGAACGTGGATGAGGAGCGTAAGCGTCACGATTTAGCTGTAGAACAACTCAATAGCGCAAAGGAAGCGTGGTCGAAAAAACGAACCGCCCATCTGGACTGGGTCAATGAAGAGCTTCGTCGCGAAAATCACGCCGCACAAACTTTTCAGAACGTTGAAGAAGCCAACCGCGAGTACGCGCTGGCATATCCGCACAAAAGTTTCGCGCCGCTGGATCGTGAGCCCCAACTTTCAGATTTCTATGTACCGTCAGAGCCCCAAAAAGACCGCGAGATCGCGTTCATCGTCGTGGGAATGGGTGTGGTGGGGCTCGTCGGCTACTATATGCAATCGAGATTTTAAATTAATTATTTTAAATAACTTTTTTTATAAATATATATATATAGAACGATGTCAGTTGACGAACTTTATTTTGCTATGATTGATGTAGGCTACACTGCCCTTGAACACCGCATGGTTGGTGCAAAGGGTAGATTCGTCTGGCCCGAGATTCTTCGAGACGTGGCGGGAGGACGAAAAAGCGGCCACCCTTTTCGCAAAGCGGATGTTAGATTCCTCCACCAATCCTGGGGGATTAGATTTTCCCATGTTCCTTCAGAACTTAACCCCCAATCGCGATTGTACTTCCAACAAAGGTTTATTATTATCGACGCAGTTACCGGACGATCTGGCGAGGGCATGTTGGAGATTGTCCGATATATTAGAATACATCGCATACGATGAACACGCGCAAACTTAATACCAAACAATCGGTTCGCCTAACGCGCAAGCTAGCGAACGCGTACTATAGCCCCCGCGGCTACTGGAAGGGACTCGCTGCTATCAAGAACCTCGCGGCGGCGACCAAGGTTTCAGAAAACGCTGTCAAGGAATGGCTCAAGAAGCAGGCCATCTGGCAGATCTATTTACCCGCGCCTCACAATATTCCGCGCCCGAAATTCGACGTGCCGGTACCGAACCAAGTTCACCAAGCGGATCTCCTGTTTCTCCCTCACGATCGCGTCGGTCGTAAGACGTACAAGTACGCGCTGACGATCGTTGACGTAGCGAGTCGTTATAAGGGGGCTGAGCCGTTGGCCACTAAAGAGTCTAAGGAGGTGGCCGAGGCTCTCTCCCGAATATATAAGAGGAGTCTCTCAAATGGCCGAATCTTCTCCAGGTCGATCCCGGCCGCGAGTTGCATGGGCGCGTCTCTCATCTATTGTCTAAGCACGACGTTTCTGTCAGACGCGGCCGCGTCAACATCCACGGGACCAGGGGATCGTGGAGCGCTTCAATCGAAACCCTGGCTGAGAGACTGTTCGGACACCAATACGCTAAAGAACTTGTAGACCCTCATTCGCGATCGACCGAGTGGGTGGCCAGACTGCCCGCCGTGGTCTCCGCACTGAACGGAGAGGTGACCAGATTGATAGTAAGAAGCCCGTAGATGCTATCAAGTTTAAAAGGGTGACGAGCGAGCCCTCTGCCGTCTCGCGCGGGCGACCCGTTGGTTTAGAGGAGCAACGGCTTCCATCGGATATTGACGTCCGGTACCTCTATCAACCGAGAGAGCTCGAAGGTGGCAGCCGCCGCGCGACTGATCCCGTGTGGTCTCTCAATGTATATCATCTAGATCGATCTATTACCAAGCCCGATGAGCCCGTGCTCTACTATTTGGATGATGGGCCATCTCGAGGGTTTGTTCGCGAAGAACTTCTTGCGGTGCCTTCGGACAACCAGCTACCCCCGGATCGTCAGAGTCTTTAGATTGCTAATTTTCTTAATTTTTTCAAAATTATTAAATAAATCATTAGAGAGGTTCTGTATGTATTCCGTCTGGTAACACACTCGTTTATCTAGTAGCCGAGAGTCCTAATTTGTGTTGACAGTACGTTTTCATAACGCCGTCTTTCATTTTAAATCCTCTATTTTGTGCTACATCTATAATGTGTTTTCCATCTTCTGTAGTTTCACTTAGTACTCGTTTATATCTATCCCAATTTAAATTGTTAGTTCTCTTGGACATTCCTTTCGCAGAGTTTTTATTAATAGAATTAAATTTTTCTATAAAATAACACTTAATAGATAACGCTATCGCCCTATCTCCGCTAAATTCCATTTTGAAAAGTCCTGGCTCTCTTTCGCTCCATTTATCCCAAGCCAACCATTTCTTTTTTTCTTTTCCAAACCCGTCTAGTAAGTTAGGTCTAATCAATTCCTCTATCGTTTTTCCACTAACTCCTATATACATACTATCTGTATCCATCTGTATTAATTCAAAGTCTTCTCTTTTTACGTATTTGTCTAGAAATTTGTAGTAAAATTCCAACATTCTCAATTTAGCTAGTTGATAAACCGCTATTCCACAATGGAATGGTCTCTTTACCGCACACCTGGGTTTTCTTGAAGATATTTCGTACGCATCTCCTATCTCTTCCAAATCGTCAAATAATGCAGATCTTAATGCTTTGTCAACACAGGTTTCGTTTTGTGTATATGTCGTATTTAAATGTCTCTCTGTTGCCTCTATCATTTTTCCACAACACGAGTTTCCTAATAATTTAATTATGTCGGCTACTGGTTTCTTATTTGGTTCTACATCACCTGTTCGTCTTGCGGCTGTAACTTCTTTTGCGAACCATTCGAATGGTTTTCCGCTAATATAATCTATAACACGATAAACTCCAGTTATTTCTAGGCCGTGTTTTAAATACCATTTCAACAGTGGCGCGTACAGCAATACTTTAGTGGCGGTCATAGATCCCACAAAAATTTTTTTTTCCTTTTTTTCCATCTCCTCTTATTCGGCCAGTATCTTTTAAATATTTTAACATGTGTGTGGGAACTTCATCAACCTCTACTTCTCTGTTTATAAATATTGGGGACATTTCAGAAAACTTATCTTTTAAGTTGTGTGGAACTTCTATATCCACCTCCGCAAACCCAAACCAGTCTCCAGATAAAACTCTTTTACAAAAACTTTTTAATAAATTTGTAGGGTTATGTGGGGTATCTATATGGTGTATAGTTTCTCTCCCCACACGGCATCTCTTTATTTACGTAGATAAATATAACGCGTTTGCGTCGTACCCCAAAACAGCCTTGCAAGGTTTGGAACCCACTCTAATATTTGAAACACCAGCTTCTGCATATCGTGTAAATACTATTGATGGACCGCCAACTAGAGCGTCCTTCATCATTTCGTATGTTTATTACTTTTGGTGCATATAGAGCATCCTCCGGTATAATCGTCTTTGAAGATTTTTGTTCTTTAATGGTTCCTCTCAATAAATATTGTATAGCTACTCCAGATAGTGTTACCGCATCTTTGAAAATATCCACACCTCTGTGTTTATAAAATTCACACATTTTTTCCACCGCTTCTAGGAACGGTGCTACATCTAAATCGTTATAATATTTCAACCAATCTCTGAAAGTTTTCATATTATTTTCTTCGAAAATTCTACGACATTTACTTAATTCTGTTTCATCTATTAACATTTTCCCAGATAGTTTGGAATACCAATTCTCTATATCCGGTAGTCCTGGGTAATCCAGTTTGTTTGGAGAATCGAACCACTCATAAGGAAAGAAAGATTTCTGTCCTTTGCATTCGTAGGCTTTTATCCAACTATCGTAACTTACACCGGGTCCTAGATAAAGTATTACATCAAGAAATCTAAACTCTGGAGTAAATAGAAATATTGTTGCGTTTGCACGTTTTCCGACCATTACTTTCTTTCTTGTTGATGCCAGTTCGCCTACTAGGTATTTCTTTATTAAGTTTATATCGTACTTACTGCTGTTAAAACCTATAACCGGTACTTGCTCTATCCACTGTTCGATCTTGGCGATTTGGTTTTTACGTAAATGTTCTGTATTAAACCCATATCTTGACCACACTTCTTCTCTTATAGCTTTTCCCCTGACTTTCAAATCTTCTACGAATTTTTCTATAAGTTTTGCGGGATCTTTATCACAAATATGAGTTACTGTTCCTGAGAAATTATCTCCTATACTAACGCTTACCGGAACGTGCTCGGCTTCGTACTCTAGATTATTACCGAGAGTTTCAAATTCTGGGTTGAGATACGCCTCAAAATCGTATACTATCTGATATGGATAAAGAGTAGTTTCGCAACCGATCTTTATGTCTTTACCCGTTCGTTGAAATTCGCATTCCCACATAACTACTAGGTTGAATTATTTGCTTCTTCTAATAAATGTATCTCTTCTCATAGTGGATGCGCGTTCTTCTTTTCTATGCTTTGCATGAATCTCACACCCGTGCCAGTAACAGCCGTGATATTGATATACGGTATTGGTTTCTGGACAGTATCCATCTACTGGAGCTCCTAAAATCCATCTTTCACCCCCGTGTCCACACTGTTCGTGGTGAATGTGAATTCCCTCGCGCTTTTCCACAGAGTACATCCAATCGATCGCCCCATAACTGTCAGAACTTTTTGGGTAGAACGCTTTCTCAAACGACGAACGCGGGCGCTCTAAATAATTACCATCACATACTACTTTTGTCTCACCTTTCATACATTTTGGTCCGTGTCTCTTCATATTACTCGCTTTCGTGAATTTCTGCTTGCAATTATCGCAGGCGTAAATTTTAGATAGGTTTTTAAGGTTTTTTATTAGAAATGCGTGATTATTAAACAGTCCTATTGTCATTGGTTTATTACCTATTGCCTTATAGTGCGCTGGTACCTTTTTCAACCACCATACGTTACATTCGGTGGGTTGATATACTTCTATACCGATTTTAAAAAACTCTTCAACCTTTTTCAGATCTGAAAAAGGAATTGGTGAAACCACATTACTACCAAAATATTGCTTACTAAGTTCTTTTCGCCTTTTCTGTACATCTGTCGGCTGTCTTTTATCTGTCATATGCATAGCTAGACACCTGAACAGACAAAGGTCGTCATTATACTTATCTAAAGAATATATACCTTTTGTATTCTTCAGCCATTCTGGAAGTTCTCCTCCTGCTGCTTCTTTGGATTGTAGTCCCAAATCTTTTCCCCTACTACCCTGTATTAGCTTTACGAAAACCTCTACCCATCTTACAAACTTCCACTTTGTATTCGGTCTGTCTATTTTATCGGACATATTCGTGTTTGCTCCTTATCTGACAGCCATTTTTTAACGGTTTTCATTGATGATAGTGGTTCGCTACCACCGAGATTTTTGTGCATTATTATAGTTACAGGTTTTCCATTTTTAATTTCCTCCATATGTTCTAGCTTGTAAGAATATGAATATCTCAAATAAAAATTGGTTGTTAGATACGGAGCGAGTTTCTCGGACATGCGTTCAGACTCGTTAATGTTAATGTTTTTACGAAAGGATAATGTAACTACCCGTCTTCCATTTTTCTACCTTTTCCAATGTTTCATCGTGAGCCCCCAATATTTCTTCACCTTTTTCCACTATCGCGCGAACGAGAGATGTTTTCTTATTATTTTGCATTGGGCCTCCTGTGTGTCTAATTTGGGACAAATTATTGGTGCTTGAAGGTTTTATTACACTAGCCCTTAACTCCGCAATACTTTCTTTTTGAATTCTGTTACCAACTTCCTCCGCTTTGGATATATCATTAAATGCCCCTCTTTTATAGGCGCGGGTAAACCGCTTCATAAACGCCTCATTCTTTGTGGCATTTATCAGCCTTGTCAACCCCCTGACTCTCAACCGTGTACTATAAGTAATCCCTAGAGATTCGGCTTCTCTTCTCAAACTTTCTATTTCTGCTCTAGTTTCTGGCGTTATCATATTTACTGTATTATACTTTTGTATATATACTTTTGTATAACCTATAAAATTTATCTGTTCAATTGGACGTCAAAAATTTACATAATGTTTTTTTCACGTCCAATTGAACAGATAAATTTCATAGGTTATATACATATATAATGGAGTGTGAGACTTGTTGTAAGACGTTTACGTGTAAAGACTATCTACGAAGGCATCTAGCGAGACGTAGAAAGTTTCCATGTGTCCCCCCATAATTTCAATGCCCTAGATGCCCTTGTAAATTCGTTAGTGCCCAAACTCTTTGTAGACATAAGCAACTACACTGTCGGGTGGCTAAAGGTGAACGTGGTAGACTAGAGCTGGTAGAATTAGTTGCTGATCTGCGAAATAAATTAGCTATATCGGAGGAGAAAAATGAGGAATATAAACTATTGTACTTGCATGAATGATTTCGACTTTTTTCAAAAGTCAATTAACAATATAATTGGGACTCCCTCTTTTCAAAATTATTTTCTCCAATAATTCATAAATTTGCTGTCGGAAGACCCAATTTTCCTCGTTAACCAATTTTTTGATTTTCGGGGGTGGTGGGGGTATTATAGAGGGTTATAAATGATATCACGGTAGGTGGTATCATTTTGACTCCCTTACTACTACTGATTGTAATGAAAATGGGAAGTTTTAATGTTGATTGCAGAGCCAGCTGTGCATTCGAGGTACCCAGCTCTACATTCAGAGTGAACAGAAAGTGCGGGTTTGAATGTCGATTGCAGAGCCAGCTGTACATTGGATGTACCCAGCTCTACATTCAGATTTAACCGTAAATACATCTTTGAATGTCAATTTCAGAGCCAACTGTACAATGGAACTATGCAGCACTACATTCAAATTGAACAGAAAATACTAGTTTGAATGTCGATTGCAGATCCACCTGTGCATGGCACTAGCCAGCTGTACATTCACATTGCACTGTAAATACATCTTTGAATGTCGATTGCAGAGCCAGCAGTGTATTGGATATAGTCAACTGTTCATTCAAATTTTACTGTAAATACATGTTTGAATGTCGATTGCAGAGCCAGCTGTACATTTTCAGCAGTACATTCAAGTCGACATTCGATTTGAATGTTGATTTGCGATCTGCGATTGCAGTGCTAACTTCACACAGCCTGCGTGGAAGTGGATCTCCTTATCTTCTAGCACACGTCTATATCCCGGTAAGGATATATAGACACTGCTTGTTAGAAAAATGATGGGTGTTGTACTGATTGAATTGCGAACAGTGTAGATCCTGATCTGCCTGCGCATGCTGATCAGGGTCTACACTGCTCGCAAAAGCTATTGACCACATTTCTCAAATCATAGTCAGATTTTAGATTCTCTGAGGCGTTTTTGTCTTCCAATGAAAATTATCTGGTAATTAGTTGGAGGGAATTCCAATTTCTGACTCATAGAGCGTTCACAACACCAAGACACAAACTCGCCATTTTCTAAAGAAGTTTATAAATAGCCAACGGCTGACAGAATGAGCCTTACAAAAGTTGCATATTAAAGGGGCATATGGGGATATTTTTTTAAGAACTGAACTGGACATGTGGCCTGTCGCCACATGAATGCCCCCGCTGGCAGCCAAAGAAAACGAGACACATTTGAAAACAAGAAACAGACATGTGACCTTGACTCTGGGCTTAGCGGGGGAAGGACGAATGTGGATTTGTCACAGGGCGGTGGAGGACCATTAGAGCAATGCATGTGTCAAATGTGAAGCAGATCCGAGCAGGGAAACATAAAGTATAAGCCATTTTCCCGAGCGTTAAGGTTTCGAACGCTCCAAAACTTTGACCTTGACCCTGGGCTTAGCGGGGGCGGGACGAATATGGATTTGTCACAAGGCGGTAGAGGAGCATTGGAGCATTGGACGCTGGTAACACTATATGCCCCCCTCACCATTCGGTGGAGGAGGCATAAACAAATAAAAACGTGTTTTCATCATGGCCCTGTGTAAAGTGGTTTAATTGAAGATATATGATGATATAGGACTGCTTGGTTGTTTCAATTTTCACCCATGTAGGTACATAAATATCGGAGTTCCTATCTTGTTGAATGCAAAAGTAGCAAAATCTTCTTTTTTCATATTGGTTTTTACTTTCTCAGATCACTCACACAGGGGTGAGATATGTGTGCTAGCAAATTCTGTCTGTGGCCTAAAATCAGCGGGGTAACTCTTATAATCTACTCCCGTACTCTCCGGGTGTAGATTGCAAGACTTACTGTTCGCAACTATGTTTTACCATACTATATTTTGCTCATTGGACGCTTTATCTTAGAATTTAGGGTTACGGTAATATGTGAAGTAAAGATTGTTTATTATAGTGTCACCCTATTGAAAGGGACAGTCGTATTTGACTCATGAGGCACTCAATCGAGCAATCAGTACTTCCCAATTCCTATCCTTGATTTCAGACACCCGGCATGAATGAAATTGGTACCCTTATATTTAACGAGCTGGCGGCTCACCAACCGGCCATAGTCAGTCCGAGCGGAGGCTCGAACCTTCGACCTCCCCGTTGCAATGCCTTATCCACTAGGCCACGGCGACTATAAGTCTCTGGCTTTACCGCCGTATATGGTGTATTAACTCTTTCACCCCTAAGTAACTGAAACAGATTTTCATATGTTAATTTTGCAACCAATCCAATCGTCACAAAATGATTTTCAGATATGAAAAGCGGGTGTTTTTGTTCTTACAAATATAAAACTTAATTTCAAAAAGTGCGGATCCCGATGAGACGGCTCGTCACGAGCCGGCTCATCTGGATCAAAACGTTTTGCCAATACCACCATATAGGCATGTGGTGTTAAAAGGGTTAAAAGATAATGAAAAAATGGCGGCCATCTTGGCTTAGTAATTTTTTAAGGAAAAACGGTTATCGCCCCTGGTATCACTGTGGAAATTTACGTCGGATATAAAATGCATAATAATGCCAATCAATACGTGGGGTAATGGTGAATGAATGTTTATTTTGCTATACAATCTCTCGGATGATGTCTCTGATGATGCATCTGATACAAAGAACAGTTTGTGCCTACTGAGCGGGCATGTACCTTTAAATGGTACCCTTTCTATCAGTATTCGTCGTAACGTAACGTATGTCGGAGTCTTACGTTCCAGTACCACTAGTGCTGCACCGTGTTGCTTTGTTGCATTGTGTTTTGTTCTTTCGTTTTCGTTTTGTTTGTTTTTGCTTGTACAATGAAACCTCTCTAAATCGGACACCCTTGGAGCTCTGGCTTAGAGAGGTTTCACTATAAATCAGACATTTGATCATTCTGAGCCATAGTTGTGTGATATGCGATCACGAACAGGCATTATCACTTGAGCTAAATGACCAAGACACTCATCAAAAATAAGATAAGGTGTTTTCTTGGTGTCCGGTTTAGAGAGGTTCCACTGTATCTATAGTTTTTTTTGCGATCTTACAGACTCGAGTTAAAGGTTAAAGTTGCTCGAGTTAAAGGTACATGCCCACTCAGTAGGCACAAAATGTTCTTTATAGGAATTAAATAAGTGAACAATTGTGTCACTATTCCACCAGTTCTAAAAATTCGAGTGCCCGCTATACAGATATAATCATTTAGTACTATTTATTTTACTGATAGTGACCCTCGGTGGTATCAGGCTATTGTTATATGCAAATGTGGCATGCTATTTTTTAATTATTTATACTAATTAAATGCGTCACCTGAAAACTATAATAGTTTCGACAGATTATAAAGTATGATCACTGCACATTAAAACATTTTGAAGAAACACGGTTATTGCCCATGGTATCATTGTGAAAATTTACGTCCGATATAAAACATATAATAATGCCAATCATTATGTGGGTTAATGGTGAATGAATGTTTATTTTGCCAGGAAATGTCTGAGATGATGTCTCTAATATAAAGAGCGCTGTGTGTCTACTGAGTGGGCAAGTAACTTTAATGGTTCCAGTGGGGGGGGGGGGGGGGGTGGTCGTAGCTAGTTATCTCCCGTTGAATTTATTAATAGAAATCCGGTCCAGAGTGTGTAGTTTGGGACCTTATTGCTTGTAAACAGAGCGAATGTAGAATGATATGATGTGAAAATGAGTAATTATAGTGATTTCGACTACTGTTGATACTAAATATCTACGTGATCTGATCTGGGACTACATTGTTTTCCAGCTTCATATTTTCACACGTATTAATGTTATTGCAAACAGTGTAGACTCAGATCAGACTGCACAGGTGTGCAGTCTGATCTGGGTCTACTCTGTTCGCAAAATTATTGTGATTTTCAGTAAGAAATAAACGCTGAAATACAGCATAGGACAGGATCTCTATAAATAGATTTGCAAAGGGAAATAACTGACTACGAATCCTTATTGGTTCTCATGGCTTAAATACCCACGGACCAAGCCGCAATATAGCACACCGGGGTAGAGACAGTTGGTTGAGCGGGAAATACAATTTAGGGATGGGTGAACAGTACGAGGTTCTACAGGGCACCGTTTGTTGTAGAATACTGCAACCACTGCTGTACCCGATGACAGATCTCAATGAAAGGCGCTTATCGTTGGCACTTTTGGTAACAGAAAATGCCGATGCCATGTCACGTGACGCTTATATTTGCGGAGGAGACATGTGGTTTTTGGTACATTCGAATCCCCAAAGAGAAGCGATAACTGTAGAGCCGGTTTTTGCAACTCCCCGGTTTTTGTAACCGGTCCCCGATTTTTGTAACGCCGGTTACAAATACCGAGGGTTCCAAAAACCGTTGACGTACGCGCTGGTTTTTGTAACCACCATGTTTTTGTAACCACAAATATTAATATTGCGATACATGAATATGGTTGCTTCAAACTTGAAATAAACGTTAAAATTTTAAGGAAACACGGTTATCGCCCTTAATATCAGTGTGGACATTTCATTTACGTCCGATATAAAATGTATAATAATTCAAATCAATACGTGGGGTAATGGTGAATTAATGTTTAATTTGCTAAAGTAAATGTCTCAGATGATGTATCTGATATAAAGAACAATTTGTGCCTACTGAGTGGGCATGTACCTTTATCACTATTGCTGGTTAGAAGACGGACAGCCGTTGCATTGATGGAATGGCGAACAATGTAGATCTTGATCAGACTGTGCACTGTGCAGTCTGATCAGTGACACTGGTCGCACCGCCCCAATTTTCGTCACACCAAGTATGAGCGTTTTGATTGACTGAATGGCGAACAGAAAACACCCACAGCAAAGTTGTATACAGTGCTACTCAACGTCGTGATGACCACATTATCAATCAAATACAATGAAACTATCACGCTGAATGTTTGTAGTGGACCGCTAACCAGGTTCAACCTCGCAGTGGACCATTTTGTGTACTGACCAGTATCCCCTCCCCCACCCCACTCTGCTGCCATGCTTCCGGTGTAGACCCCTCACTAAACTTCGTACGACTAAAATTATGATAGTCTGTACATGTCATATTAACAATGTTTTCTTGTATATCATTATTGGATTTGCATTTATTGAGCATAGGCTGCATTTATAGCCTATGTTCAATAAATATAAATCCACCAATTGAAATTTCCAGACGATCCTAAATTTGCACTTACGGACATTGCAGTCGTACGAAGTTTAGTGAAACGCGCCCCAGCACAGTTCGCCCATGAACAACATAAATACACTACTACCACCTGCACAGTTCGCCCATGAACAACATAAATACACTACTATCACCTGCATAGTTCGCCCATGAACAACATAAGTACACTACTACCACCTGCACAGTTCGCCCATGAACAACATAAATACACTACTACCACCTGCACAGTTCGCCCATGAACAACATAAATACACTACTACCACCTGCACAGTTCGCCCATGAACAACATAAATACACTACTACCACCGTCACAGTTCGCACATGAACAACATAAATACACTACTACCACCGTCACAGTTCGCCCATGAACAACATAAATACACTACTACCACCTGCACAGTTCGCCCATGAACAACATAAATACACTACTACCACCTGCACAGTTCGCCCATGAACAACATAAATACACTACTACCACCTGCGTTAATCTTGCAGATATTTGTCAATTTCTTTATTCTTCTTGACTATTGGGCTTTAACTCAAGCAAAAGTGAAGGTGAAAGGGTTTAACGTCCCAGCAACAGCTAACCTTGAGACGGGACTACAGTTTAAAGTCTCATCCGACAGACCAGTGCGATGGAAATACTATGAAAGTATTGTTGATGCCTTAGGCGAGGTTTGCACTCAAGCAGTTTGATTGGCTGAGCCTGAGCTGTGATACAGCTGAGACAATAAAATTGCTTGACTGCGAGTTGGCATTTGCAGCTGATGTTCAGAACGTTGATAAGCTGGGCAAGATTAACGCAGACTGTTGTGGATCATACGCTACTGTCTGTTTCACGAAACCTGACTAAAGCATACCGGCCATATAAACAATGCAAAAACAGTATAATGAGACTTTATTTTCTTTATCACCAAAAATATTATTTGTCTATGGGAATTTAACATGGGGGGAGAGGTGGAGGAGCTGTGTGGGGAGTCAGAAAACGAAAAATTTGGAAATTGACACCCGAAACCTGGCTAGATAGCTTTGAAATGATCTAAGAAAACCAAAGTTAAATTTTGAAAATCACTCCAATATTTCTGAAATTCTAAATAATTCCCCATGTTATATCCCCATAGACACTGATCTTCACTCTTTGAAGATGGGGATTTAACACGAGGAAATCGTTTTTCGCAATAAAATCAATATTTGACTAAATTTCAAGAAATAAAAAGAAGTCTCATTCTTAAATTTTCCTTTAATTTAATATTATGTAAAACAAATATTGTTTTCACATTGTGGATATATCCGTAAAATTTGGGCAGCTTTTGTTGTGAAACAGACAGTAGTATTATTCTGCATGCCTGTGCTAGCCGACATGGAATGAGACTAACCACGCATGGCATAAACCGGATTTCCGCAGTCACGGTCACATGTGTGTTGTTATTGGTTGATGACCGTGTCCAATGTCTAGCAGTATATACATGACACAGACACACACGCACGCACCTACAGTAGCGCTTTTCTGCTCCTTACCTATTTGCATATACTAATATCGTATACATATCGTAATCGTATAGTATTGGTATATTGAATGAGCATATCGTATGATTATATAATATTGGTATGTTTGTAACGTATCATCGTATAGTACAAACGTACTATACGAATATTATACAAACATACGATATCCGTTCGTATATACGATATATCCGTACGGATATGATATGAATATACCATAATCTGGTACGTTTGTACGATACAAACGTACCAGAATTATACAAATGTATAACAATCGTATAAACGTACAATTTGAATGGTATATCTATACGATATTGGTTGGTATGTACGGTACAAACATACCGTACGTTTATATTATATGAATATCGTATAGAAACATATCGTATTGGTATAGTATACGTATAGTATTGGTATATTACGTATAGTTGACCTGCAGAAAAGCACTACTGTACACACCCACGCGCGCACGCACGCACGTAAGCACGCACACACGCACGCCCTAGTGTATCGGAGTAATCGATGTTCGAAAAGTCACATAATCGGTTGACACAAATGTTGGGATGTGGACAAAGAAATGTTGCACAAGCAATACAAACTATTTAAAGGTGTCAGTAGACGACCAAGTCAACATTAAGCTACAAATACTAGTTTAATCATGTTTATTAGATTTAATTCACAGAAGTACACATCGGTAAAAGTAAACAACTTCATAAAATTTATTGGAAAATACAGTGAAACCTCTCTAAACCGGCTAGTGAAATAGCGCACATTGCTGTGATATACGGAGCCACGCAGGGGACAGGGATTTTCTGTTATTAATTCGTTCCCACGAAATATCAATTCGTTCCCACGAAATAACAATTCGTTCCCAAGATATAACAATTCGTTCCCTCGAATTAATTATTCGTTCCCAGGAAAGGACAATTCGTTCCCACAATTTAACAATTCGTTCCACGATATAACAATTCGTTCCCACGAATAAACAATTTGTACCCATGGGAACGAATTGTCATTTCGTGCGAACGAATTGTCATTTCGTGGGAACGAATTGTTGATTTGTGAGAACGAATTGTTAATTCGTGGGAACGAATTGTTAATTCGTGAGAACGAATTGTTACATTGAGGGAACGAATTGTTATTTCGTGGGAACAAATTAATAAAAAAAATGAATTATACGTCCCCTGCGGGGCTCCGAACTGATGTCCCTGGATTTACGATTTATCGAATACTGATAATTGTTTATTCACTCAAGTCACATGACATGGCAGCACGAGGTATACAACACAATAGTCTCCTCCTATCACAATCATATACAATGTACTATATATCGAGATATCCACAACAGTAACACAATGTACATACACTAACACAATTGCATATGGAGGATAAACAAGTGATGTATTTGAATGTTGCAATTTCAAATTGAAAATTATGTAATTAATACGATTTTCACTTCACATCCAATGTCCGGACCACGCATATTCACTTTGGAATAAATTCAGCAGTATAAAGCCTGATAAGGATCAAAATGAGAAGTTAGTAGCAACTACCGGCGTGTCATTGTCTGAGTGAAGAACTGTGTAAACTGAATTCAGACTCTGTGCATGTACAAACTGATCTGGGGATAACCTGGTCGCATTACCCATTAACCCCATTTTCCCAGTCACATCCATAGTTGACCTTGACATCAGGTCCCATGCGTGGGCTATAATTAAATTGTGGATGATGATAAATATTCATATGACGTTTGAAGTCAATGAATACCTACGGTTTAACATAAACCTCATTTGACATTGACTGTGGGTATGGGTGGTCTATATAATAAAACGTTAAAATGTTTAACGTCCTAGCAACAGCTAACGTAATACTATAACGTGGAATTAGGACGAATACACATCATTACGATCACTGTCTCGCTGTCTTGCTTGAAAGAACGCCAAATACCTACTTCCTTGAATATTACTGTGTCGACACCGTCTCGTCCTTCCAACGTGGTAACACGAATATACATTTTCTATAGCCTGTATCAAAGATGGATGGAATTGTTATTTATCTTCACCATGTATAGTTCAATCAAGCTTGCTTCACAATTCTGTAATTTTTTCATCGTAAAACTCTCGCCTTTTAGTCCGGGCTTGAGACCGGCTGAATATCAGAACAACTGGTGCGACCACCTTATTCCTTACACGCGCATCCGTTGGTCAATGTCCAGGCAGGGTTGTTTCACAGTTTTCGTATCAGCCTGTGTTTACATGTATCGTAGTTAGACTGATTACAGTACTGCATGATCTTCCCCCATGTTTCACAAGTGATTGCGTCTTAAAGTTAAATAGACATGTCGCCCTCCTGTCCCTACACACGTGCTTCCCGGTGGCAGTTAAACGAAACACGGGTTTTATAGCAAAGCAAGGGTTTCAAGGGTATACACAAATCTAGAATTTATTTGAATATTCGACCAGCTATATCTCTTTGAAATCTAATTTCAGGATTTTAATTCTTATTTAGTCACAAATTTTCTGTAGCAGATATTCTGTGAAATTCCGATTTGAATAATCCGAGGTGTCATTAATTTACACGTAACTACGATGAATTGCAAATTGCTGTACATACGTATTAAGGGAAGCCACTTTTACAAAGTGTATTATCTCAAGGGATCGCTATAAAACCCAAACCCCTAACCCAATGATGACTTTCAAGGTCAAGCAGTACAGTAAACCATCCTGGACATGTGATACAGCAATATACAGGTGAATTAGTAGGCCGAAAGTTCCGAAAGAGCAAAGGAATAAGACAGTAAAAAAACATAACAAATGATAAAAAATAGGAAATGTTTTCATTTAACACGAATACCCCACTTACCGCTTTAATAATAAAACAATGCAAGATATACAGACAATAAGGAAGCTACATACCAACTACTGAGCATCAACCTATTACGTCGATGACATTTTTTACGAGTTACAAGATGTGTGATAGGCGGACGGGATGGAAGGACGGGGAGGAGCCAGACGGACAAGGGTAACACTAAAAATGCTCCCTCCACTATGGTGATGGGGCATAAAAAGGTTTACATTGTATTTTATTTTAATGACAGATGTTCATCATTGGTTTGGAAGTAGTCCTAATATCAACGATCAACATCTGTCTGTTATTACTACCCTGCCTCCCTCAGGGAAGTCTACAAGAGAACAGCGAAACCGCTCTAGGAAGTCCACTGTAATACCGGTTTATGATGATCCCAAGAAATGGTAGAGTACTTTGCAATCATGAACATACACTGTGTCAGGTTGACAGAGGTTCTACTGTACAACCAATGACTTTTAACACAGGGTTTCACCAAATCACCGTGGGTTTGTGTATTTCATGATTTAGGGTGGGCGTCGGGCATAATCCCGAGAATATTGACTTAAACCTATACTAACCATTTTCCAAAAAGAATAAAAAATTGGCGGCCGCCGCAAACATTATTTGATTTAAAATTCCATTTTGTCATGTCATAGAACTTCAGATAATTAAATATTCATGTTCGCATATTCAATAGTACTGTCTTAAATTGGGTACTCAAACTAAAACATGTTTCGGAAAATAATAAGATTTATTTACTGATTAATGTGGCAGATGCCCACACTCTGTTCAGCTTTCTGACCTGGAATATGGACAAGAAACCATAAACTGTCACACGTTCAAATACGAAATACTAAACAAGAAACCATTAACTGTCATATCTTCCAACCTGGAATAAGAGCAAGAAACCATAAGCTGTCGTTCTTTACAATCTGAAATATATGCAAGAAACCATAAACTGCCATAGCATCCAATCTGGAATATGTACAAGAAATGGTAAACTGTTATATTATGCAGTATGAAATATAGACAAAAAAGGTAAACTGCCATACTTTCCAATTTGGCATATGGACAAGAAGTGGTAAACTGTCGTTCAATCAAATCTGAAATGTGTACAAGAAACGATAAACTGTCACATGGTTTTCAAATCTGGAAGCTGGACACTGTCATACTTCCAAATGTGGAATATAGACAATAAATTGTAAATTGTATTTATTGTCATTGTGGATCACGGACATGACATAATAAATATACTTTCCAGAGTGCAAAATAGGAGAATAATAAAGTAAACCTGCAACCCTTGCCACTCTAGAAGACTCACTAAACTTTCATATCCCAAGTCTGGACCAAATAATTCAAATATATTCATTTAATCAAAACAAACAGTATTAAAAAAAATTAAAAATGCCACTTGGTTATTAATTATAGTGCAGTCAGATTATGACCATGCTTGTTTGTGAAGGGAGGGGTGGGGGTCGTGTTCTCCATCATTTCCATTGTGCTCGTCGTCAATGTTCAACGCAATCGTCATCACATAATCACTATTACCGCGTGCGTCATCACCACAACCACGATCACTGTTCGCGCTATCACCACAATCATTATCACCGCGTGCGTCATCATCACAACCACTATCACCGCGTGCGCCATCACCAAAATCGTTATTACCGCGTGCGCGATCACCAAAATTACTATTACCTGAACTACCTGATCATACGTTCTACTCACTTGACTACCTGACCGCGTACTACAATTCATACCTGCTGCACATTGACTACCTCAACACATATCTGCTACACCCTCAACATACCTGCCGTACTGTCGACATTATCACCTGCCCATCATCGCCCGTTTCCTGCGCCTCGTCACCACCATCTGTATTATGAAAATAGTCACATAAAATACAGTACATGAGATAAATGTGAAAATACAACATCAATAAATTAACTGAACCCACAATACCTGACATTTCCAGCACTCCTCCTGCCTCCTGTATCATCATTCTCATCACTAAAGTCATCGACATCATCATCTACAAAATGCAAATATTAATCACATGGAATACAGGTAATACAACATCCAAAATATAACATCCATAAATTACCCGAACCCATCATACCTGCCATCTTCAACACTACATGTATATTCGCCCTTTTCTCTTCATCGCCATGTGTCCTCGTCGTGACTGTATCCTGTAGCACCATCCTCGTCCTCGTCAACCTCAGGAAAATGAAAATAATAGTCACATGGAATACAATACATGAAACACAGTTTAACATACACTACGAATAAATTACCTGAATCGATCACTGCCCGCGAAATAACCGCATCCGATATCTCCGCCATCAACATCATCCGCGACAACACTCAATAGTTCCGACTCCGACATCATCCGCACAACCACCCGCGCACTGCGACACCACCGCGACATCACCCGCGACGTCACCACACCCTCGCACATAAATGGAATACATACAGTACATAAACATTATATTTAACAATATGAATGAATGACCTTAATCATACCGTTCATCAGAAGCGCCACCCTCGCCCTGACAACCTCATCTTCGTTACGTCCTCGTCATCACTGCATCCCGTATCACCATCCTCGTCATTGCTGTCATCACGATCTTCAAACCTATGATAATAATAGTCGCATGGAACACATTAAAGGAAATACACAATATACAATATGAATAAATTACCTGAACCCACCATACCTGCCATCGCCAGAAACATCCTCCACGTACATTCTCCTGTCCACAGCAACCGCCATCATCGCTCCCGCAATCCCACATCCGTCCTCACTGGAACCGCCATCGCCGCTACCTCCATCGCTGCAACCACTTACTACTACTGCTAACACTGAACAACATACTGAACAACACACCTAAACCTACTAGATCCCACTACCGCCAATCCCCACCACCACCAAACAACCAATCCCCGCCAACCCCACAAAACCCTAAAACCCAACCAATCCTACGCCCAACCAAATCCCACCAACCAAAATCCCACCAAGCCCAAATCCAACAAAACCCGCCAAACCCAAACCCAAACCAACCAACCCAAACCAACCAAACCAACCAACCCCAAACCCAAACCCCAACTCTCCCAAGCCCAACCAAAGCCCAACAACCCAAATCCAACCAACCCCAAACCGAACCAAACCCGCCAAACGCAACCAAACCCACCAAACCCCAAACCCAACCAATCCCAAGCCCAACCAAATCCCACCAACCCAAATCCCACCAACCCCAAATAACCCCAAATCCAACCAAACCAAACCTCCAACCAAACCCAACCAAACCCAACCAAACCCAACCAAACCAGCCAAACCCAAACCGACCAACACCAAATCTAACCAAATCCGACCAAATCCAACCAAATCCACCAAACCCAAACCCAACACAACAAACCCAACCAAAGCCGCCAAACCCAAATCCAACCAAATCCAATCCAACCAAACCAAACCAAACCAACCAAACCAAACCCAAACCCAAACAACAACAAACCCAACCAAACCAATCCATCCAACCAAATCCAACCAAATCCAAACAAACCCAACACAACAAACCCAACCAAAGCCGCCAAACACAACCAAATCCAACCAAATCCAACCAAATCCAACCAAATACAACCAAATCCAACCAAATCCAACCAAACCCACCAAACCGCAAACCCAACACAACAAACCCAAACACAACCAAATCCAACCAAATCCAACCAAACCCACCACCAAACCCCAAACCCACACAACAAACCCAACCAAACCCGCCAGACCCAAACCCAAACAAACCCACCACCAACCAACCAACCAAACAAACCCCAAATCCAACCAAACCCAACCAAACCCCCCAACCAACTCCAAACCCAATCAAATCCCACCAACCCCAAATCCCACCAACCCCAAACAAAACCAAAACCACCTACCCCAAACCCAACCAAATCCCGCCAACCCAAATCCTACCAACCCCAAACCCAGTCAAACCCAACCAATCCCAAATCCCCCAAACACCGAACCCAACTATCTAGCTACCATCACAACCAACACGACTGCAAATACGACCAACAAAAAATACCAAAATTCATCACGAACAACTAGCACCAACGCCACTCTGTAGTTGGGGCATACCAATAATCTGAAGAATAACGCGTACGTCTTCTGTTTGTCTGTGTTCTCTCTGTCTGTGTTCTCTCTGTCTGTGATCATCCGGCTTCTGTACGCATCTGCTGGAACAATATTCAAATAGTAATGTTGCTGTGACTGGAGAAATGTGATTGCAATTGTATGTATTTTGAGGCCGGTGTAGCGACAGATACATAGGCTGATCTAGATCCACACTGGTCACAAACCCAAAAGCCCCATTTATCCAGTGACGGTCACAAATATGTCGGTCATTTGATATGCTTTAAATTCCAACCAATTAAAATGTAATCTCTCGAAGCCGGTGTGCCAATGATGGCGTGACTGTCACTGGAGAAATGGGTCTTATGGGATTTGTGATCAGTGTAGCTCCAGATCAAATAGTAGCCTGATAACGCTTCTTAGAAGCATGATCGATGTTTCATTGATGGAATGGCGAACAGTGCAGATCTTGATCAGACAGTGCGGATGCACAGGCTGATCTGGGTCTACACTATTCGCAAAGCCATCAGTCCCATTTCTCCTGTCACAGCCACATATCATGTACGGTTGCAGGGCTCCATGCGTGCTGATGTAGTTTAGTTGCAACCCCCCCCCACCCCCACCCCCACCCCCCCCTCCCACGGAGTTTACATAGATCACAGTTTACCACCCAGTTGGAGTCTGAATTAATTAAGTAATTAAAACACAGGAAAGTGCATTTCCGGACATCTAGATTTCAATTTTTTCCTGGGGGCATTCTCCCTGACCACCCTAGTATACTCCGTGGAGATCGAAAATAGGACACGATGACCTGGTATAGTTTGTTTGTTTATTAGTGTTTAACGGATTATCAACAGCTAAGGTCATGTAAGGCCGGGCAAACGGGTTCGATCCCATTTTAACCTGCTGCATTGGGGGGGGGGGGTGGGGGGTCCCAAATATATTCAGCACTTTAGATAAGTTGCACTGTATAACCAAACGAGGGTAAACAATAATAACATAATAACAGTATGTGGCTCTGACTAGAGACATGGGTGTATGTGTTGTGACCAGTATAGATCCCTGTGCATGGGCACAGTTTGATCACTAACTGGAGTGTTCGCCATTCCATCAATAACATACCTGTCATGAGCTTTACAAAACAGACGGTTACCAGGCTGCATGTAAGTGTTTGTTTGTTGGGGTTTAACGGCCTATCAACAGCTAAGGTCATTTAAGGCCGGGTCAATGGGTTTAGTACTAAATCCCATATATTACCTGTACAAGTACGTGTTCAAGTACATGTACAAATGGGGGGGGGGTCCAAAAATCAGACTGAATATTTGCAATAAAATAGCTATATATTCAGCCCTGAAATCATTATGATACTGATATGATGCCAGGTACTCGCCATACCAGAATCACCCAAAAGCAGTATTATCAGTAATAACCGTACTACTTTTATAATGGGCAATAACTCAATTCAAAGTTAAATGTTTAAGTGAGACATAACAAGAATGCCGAAGATCACAATATACGTCCGTCGAAACGGCCAGTCAACTAGGGGGATAACTCCATGAACAAGAAATCAGTAACATTGGCGGATGCACCCATCAAAGTCTTTAATGCAAATTTAAGAAGAAGAAAAACGCAAATTAACATCACCACCAAATATCCGACATTGATTGTTCTATTTTAATTTCTAGATTGTTTGATTCATACGAAACGGCGTGTGGATCAAGCAATCTGAAAGTACTGGTAAACACTGCAGATCCTGATGAGACGGCTCGTTACGAACCGGCTCATCTGGATCTGTAGTGTTTGTAAATATTGCATTATGGCCTGTGGCGCAGAAACTGTTAAACAAAATGATGCGATCGCTCTCTAAACTTGCATCGATATGATCAGTACTATACAGAAATTTAAGCGCGAAAAATAGGTCAAGGACATGGGATGGGCAAATAGTTAATGGATTGGCTGTAGTGTGTTGTACACGAAAATATGTTGTGTCCACAAGTTTCGTGACTAATGCCAAGGGGTTGTTGGAGAAAATGGCTGGAATATAAAAGTTATAACAGAAATGGGGAAGCGGACGGCGTCGGAGGCGCATGGTGGTTATCGAATGAAAACATGGACGATGTACATGTAATGAGTAATAAGTATTTAAAGTCAATTGAATGCATGGTTGCAGAGATACAACGCATAGCTAAAACCTTCATCGCAAATGTCTAAGTAATTTGACAATGACCTTGAACACAGTGGCCGCCGTAAATCGAATGGACGGACGGACGGATATTTGGGAGCTATGGGCTATTTCCATTGTTTGAGACAAACTAGATGTCCGTGGCCAGCATTTCACAGCCGAGATGCTTGATGGTCCTAGTATCCCAGTATATATGTACCTGGTTACTTAAAAACATTAACGCAGATTTTACACAAAAATAATTCATTAATACAAATTTCAAAGCAATTTGACCTTGACCCTGGGCATGGGGGCCGCATGGGTGGGCTATATAATTAACATATGGATGATGATAAAGAAATATGTGAAATTTCAAGTCAATCGGATTCGGACTGACAGACGGGCGAAAATACGCAGATATGTGGGAGTGCAGGTATAAGTACGTGTATATGTATGTGTGAGTTTCATTACAATATTACAAAGGGTATTGTTGTTATTCTTGTGTGCGATACACATTTTAATCGGGGCTATGCATGTGTGACGTTTCATGAAACTATTTCAAAGAAAATGCATTACATGTATATGGAACTGACTGAAAAAAGAAAGAACAACGGGCAAACAACTAAAGAATAATATGATGAGAGTTCGTATTCGTGCTTAACGGCCTATCAACATACAAAGAGTTTTTAAGGCCGGGCCAACGTCAGGTTATTGAATGATAAAATCCCCTTCAGTAAAGAAACAACGAAGAATTACCGTTTATTTAGCGAGGTGAACAGATTATCGTGAAATCATGCACGAGTGATTGGGTCCTTACGCTAGACAAACGAATGAGCGTAGCGAACCGAGTTTGTTTAGCAGTAGGACCCAACCACGCGGGCATTAGGTCCAGATACAAATGTAATCAGCTCACCTGGTTAAATAACCATTTTCTTACATTTCACACACGATTCTTCATAAAAACATAGCCAATGAAGCGTAAAATATGGCCACATAGCTTTGCAATTACTTTCTGGACGCGCGCCGAAGTGATAGAGACTGTCTCGCGATATAGAGGGTGTGTCCGAGACATGATTTGATTTTTCGAAGCGAAGAAAACACGTCATTGCGACGTTACTGACGTCATTTCTCCATATATGGTGAACACAAGAGTGGTGTAAACTACTACTGCCGAGTGGTGTAATTCACCGTTAGATTTGTAAACTACTGACTGAAATGTAAGAAATACCGTTTATTTAACCAGGTGAACTGAGTATCGTGAGATAACGCACCAGTAATTTGGGTCCTTACGTTAAACAAACGAGTGAGCGCAGCGAACCGTGTCTTGTTTAAGCGGTAGGGCCCAAGCATGGGGGAATTATTTCAAGATAATCCGCTCACCCGATTAAATAAACATTTTCTTACATTTCACACATGATTCTTCATATAAACAAAACGAATCAAGCGTAAAATATGGCCAAGAGATTTGTCGAAGAAACATGTCATTGCGACGTTACTGATGTCATTTTTCCATATATGGTAAACACGAGAGTGGTGTAAACTACTGCTGCCGAGTGGAGCAAGCAATTCACCGTTATATTTCTGTAATCTACAGGTTGAAATGTAAGGAAGATACTAACATGTTTGTCGCTGGTCACAATATACGCATGTCGAGGATTGGTCAGTAAACAAGAGGATATAACTTATTGGACAACAATGAAAACCAATAGGCGCATTCCTCTTGCCATAATGAACATGAATTAGTTTATGTTCTGTCATGGTCTTTGCAGTGTGTAGCTTCATGAAAATATTCCAAAGGGTATTACAATGTAACGTTCTGCTATGAACAGGAAAGTGTCTGTGGTGGTCGCGGCGGCAATTTATTTAATATTTATGTAGTGGTGTTTAACTGGCTATGGTCATTTTATGTCCGGTTAATGGGGTCGAATCCCATATTTCACCTTCACGCATGAGGGTCCCAACATCAGAACTAAACAAGAGTTGTGAGAAGACAACGAAGTTCGCCTGTTGGCAACCTTCACTCAAACGTGGCACGGTTGTATAACAACATGAATATTATATAACTTGACCTTGAGTTAATGGGTGTGTGGTGGACCTTGTTATTGGGGTCAGTGGTGGAAGGTGGGTCGTTCATTTGCTATAGCATGATATATCATATTAAGATTAATGCATGTATTAAATATCAATGCGATTCCTGAAAACAGAAGTTATACAAAATTTAACCCAACGTTAAGTTTATGAACGCACTAAGTTGATGAGTTTCTTGGGAAAAGGGGTGGGGGTGGGTCATGGATTTGCTACAACATGATAAGAGTATCCTCAGATGAATGCATATATGAAATATGCAGGCGTTCCTTGTAAATAATCAGAAGTTAAACAACATTTACCCCAATGTTAAGTTTATGAACATGCTAAGATTGTGACCTTGACCTTGGGGTAAGGGTTGGGTGGATGGTCGTAGATTTGCTGCAACATGATAGAGGATCATATGAGGAATGCATGTATGAAATATCAAGGCGTTCGATGAAAGGAAACAGATGTTATAAGACATTTACCCAACGTTAAGTGTATTAATGTGCTAAGTTTGTGACCTTGACCTTGGGGTAAGTGTTGGGTGGTGGTTCCTGGATGTGCTACATCATGATAGAGAGTCATCTGAGGAATTCATTTATGAAATAACAAGGTGTTCCATGAAAGGAAACAGAAGTTATAAGACATTTACCCCAACGTTAAGTTTGTGGACGCCGACGCCGGCGACGCCGGCGACGCCGGCGACACCGACGCCGAAGACGCCGGCGGTATGCCATAAGCTCTTCTGCTCTTCGACCAGGCGAGCTAAAAACGGATGGACGGACGGACGATGAACAGACGGACGGACAATGGTAACACTAATATGCTCCTGCACAATCGTGGTGATGCATAAAATAAAAAACAGGCAACAATAATTCAGCAATGTACGGGTAAAGCGTTCAAAGTATGAACTAAATGACATTTACTTTTACAGGCAACACATTGTACTCACCAGGCTTCTGTCGTCTTCACCACTGACTCGGAAGTTTTGGCTCTAACAATACGGCATCGACTCGCTCGGTCACATGTCCAGATAATCCCCAGTCAAATGTGTCCCTTTGTCACTGGCAGGTGAACACATTTCACTGGCCTACATGTACATACCCAGGGTTTATATGTGGCTGCCACTGGAGAATTGGGGCGTATGAGTTTTGCGACCAGTGTAGATCCGCGTGTGGTCCAGTGTAGATCAACATGTGAATCCGCACAGTCTGATCAGGATCTGCATTGTAATCCATTCCATTAATGAAACATCCTTTATGCTTCCAAGAAGCAGTATAGATCATTCTAAGACTACAGTAATGTGTCATTTGATCAGGAACAACACTGACCACAAATCTCATAAGTCCCATTTTTCCAGGCACAGCCACGCATGTAATACATATCCGTGTCAGGTGTGGACAACGACAATGCAACAGCTAATCCATGTGATAACAGTCAAATAAGTGAAATGGTTGGGTTTAACGCCCAGCAACATATACGGTCATATAGAGACGGGACCTCGGCTTACAGTCTCTTCCTAACGTCCCAGTCAAATGTGTCCATCTCTGTCATTAGTGTTTACGCAGGTTTGTGTCTGTGACTCGGAAAATGTGGGTTTGGTCTTTGCAGACACAGATCAGTCAGCTCACTCACACGGTGTGATCAGGTTCTGTAATGTTTACCATCGAGTCAGCTCACTCACACGGTGTGATCAGGTTCTGTAATATTGTCCATCCAGCCAGATCTGATCAGCCAGCTCAGTCATGCAGTTTGAACAGGATCTGTACTGTATGTAATTTAGTTAGATCAGCGAGCCAGATCAGTCACACAATGTGAGCAAGGTCTACACTGTTTACCGTTCAGACAAATCAGATCAACAAGCTCGTTCACACAATATGGTCATAGTTTGCAATGTTTGTCATTCAATCAGATCAGGTCAGCAAGCGCATTCACACAATATGATCAGGTTCTGTAATACTTGTCATTCAGTCAGATCAGATCAGCAAGCTCATGAATTCATGGAGTTTGATCAGGATCTGTATATTTGCCATTCAGTCAGATCAGCAAGCCAGATCGGTCACACAATGTGATCTCCAATCTCCAATCTTTGTAATTCAGTCAGATCAGAGCAGCCATCTCATTCAAATAGTATGATCACGTTCTGCATTGTTTACCATTCAGTCAGTTCAGATTAGATAGTTCATTTGCACAATATCATCAGGCTCTGCCATGCTTGACATTCATTCATATTATATTAACAAGTTAATTTACACAATATGATCCGGATCTGCACTGTTTTCCATTTAGTCAGATCAGCCAGCTCATTCAAATAGTGTGATCAGATTCTGCAATGTTTGCCATTCAGCCAGATTTTATCAGCAAGGTCGATCTCACATTGTGATCAGGTTTTGCATTGTTTGCCATCAAGTCAGATCAGATCAGCAAGCTCGTTCACACAGTGTAATCAGGTTTTGCATTGTTTGACATTCAGTCAGATCAGATCAGCAAGCTCGTTCACACAGTATGATCAGGGTCTGCAATGTTTGTCATTCTGTTAGATCAGATCAGCAAGCTACATCACACAGTGTGATCAGGTTTTGCATGTTTTGCCATTCAGTCAGATCAGATCAGCAAGCTCGTTCACACAGCGTGATCAGGGTCGGCAATGTTTGTCATTCAGTCAGATCAGATCAGCCAGCTCGTTCACACAGTGTGATCAGGGTCTGCAATATTTTCCGTTCAGTCAGGGAAACTCACTTGGCAAACAATACCCTCTTTAGAGGCTGTCGTAGTGTGTTTGTAGATCAAGAGCTACACTGTCCATATAAGCCCACTTTCTCTAGACAGTACGTTTGACCAGATTTCATAATCCTTAATGTGGCTGTGACCGGAGACATGGGGTTTGTGTGTCATATGACCAGTGTAGCTCTGTATCAAATAACAAACTCATAACGATCTATATTGCTGGTTAGTAGCACGACGGGTGTTTCATTGATGCAATGGCGAACAGTGCAGATACTGATCAGACTGTGCGGATGCACATGCTGATCTTGATCTACACTGGACGCAAAACTAATAAGCCCCATTTATCCAGTCACAGCCATAAATAAAGGCACGTCGACGCATAAAAAATTGGGAGATAATTCACTGGGAAAAAAAGAAAATTAAAATGCTTCTTCAACGTGCCACGATTAAATAAACGTGTTTAGCGAAAGATCCAACAAGCAGAAGTTACGGGTGTTGTGTTGACACGGATAAAGAATGCGAAAAGTAGAAGTTGAGTTATCATGGTTATGGCCTGCAGGATCTCTGCCCATCCAGAGCCCGTTCGAGGTGAATACATTCTACTGTAATCACGTTTGTTTCGAAATGGGCATATAGCTGGCAGATTTCAGACGAATGCGCATAAGCATGCCCTCTGTGTTAAGCATAAGCTCACACACATACATGATAGTGATTAATATGGTTCGTTTTCTGCACATGGACATCAACTGTGTTCAAACGAAAACTTGTATTTTGTCTTGAGCTATAAACAAAACTTGGGTTCTCAGACACGGGGTTTGTAAAAATGTGACGCGGGAGGGCGGACTTTTTTAAATACTTGTATTGCTTTTATACGAGATCTTCGTCTCCGATTTGTCTAAGTCGCCAAATGCATTTTGCATGTCAATTAAACATGCGGTTCACATATTTGCTTACTAAAGCTACTATAACCTCTTTAGTATTGAAAAATCAACATAATGTCGTCAGATATGACTGGATTCAACCGATTTGTGTAGGGTAGTGTTTTTGACCGATCATGTGGTGAGTTTACAATTTGGTTTTATATGTCCATGACGATTAAATGCCTTGACACACAGGGATTATTCTGACGCGGCGATATCTGAGAACCAAATTACAGTTTACTGTATCGTTAGATACAGTTAAGTCAGCGTCCGATGTCTGTTACTATTTTTAGGTATCTCCATTTTATTTATCTATTATTACAGGTTAGCTCCTTTGTGAGAACAAATTATTAATTCGAGGGAACCAATTGTTAAATTGAGGGAACGAATTGTTATTTCGTGGGAACGAATTAATTAAAAAAAACATGTCCCTGCGGGGCTCCGTAGATAACAGCGTATCTAGGGAATTATGGAATTTTTGACCAATATGTAGCCCAAAAATAGTCTGATCAGGATCTGCACTGTTCGTCAGTCAGTCAGTGAATCGCCCGTCATTCGTCTAAACATAAGTATAAATCAGCATTCCTACTGTCTGTTTCATGGTTTCTTGCCGCCCTTGTTTCCATGGTGTATGATCACGTGGTTAAAACAACAACAACGAGTACTGAAACTTCCAGAAGCCCTCCGATTCAAAATACGTATTATTATATTGTGTCCTTATTATGCAACGGATTTTGATGAAATATGGCGCATCAAACGCGTCTTGTTAGGCTGCATTTGGTGGTCTCTGTACTTTGGTCCAAACTTCTGTCGTTTTTGCGAAGAATCGATTTCCGTGTCCGTGTCGCAAAAAACTACATAAGTATGTGCCGAACTCCCGGGACCACCACATTCAGCTCATGAAGACGCGTTTGCTGCGCCATATTTCATCAAAATCCGTTGCATATTAAGGAAAATATCAAATAATACTTACTTTGGAGTGGGCGCGATTTCAACACTTTCAGCCATTGTTATTGTTGTTATAATCACGTGATCATGTACCTTGGTTTCGACATATAACAACTTGAAAATATAAAACTTTCTGAACATTTTCATAAATAATAAAAAAGTCACCCTCTCCGTTTTGTTTTATAACAGTTTTGTTTCAAGTTTATAACTTCTGAACCACAGCCAATAGTCACACAACTTCAATTATGGTATTTGAGTGAAATAATTGCAGACTTGACAAAATGGGAGTCCTTACGTAAGAGGGCCGACGGAAAGTAAGTCAAATTCTTCAAACGACATCTGATGAACCAACGAGCGGACTTTTACAAAATTGTGCATGAATGATCATCGTGGGATGGTCTTTCAAGATTGTTCAAATGATGACCACGTGGTCAAAATGGGCGTGGCCTGCACGGGTCAAAGATGAAGGTCAACTATATAGTTTTGCCGAAAATAGTCATGCCATATATCAGACAGAATATCTTGAAGAGTAGATAACCCCTGTGTGATGGTATTGCAATCGTATAATTAGGTCATCCAAGATGGCCGCTGAAGGTTGAAAGGACCATTCTTCAGTTACCAGCTTCAAATTGCTATATCTCATGAACAGCTTGGCGAATGTTGGTCAAATGTTACAGATATGATTCCTTGCTGAAGCCTTTTCAAATTTACTAAATATGGCGGCGCCATGCAATCCAAGATGGCCACCATTCCAACAGTGGGTCAAATTATTAACCATTTACTCATGAACTGACGAGCCAATCTGAACGAAAATTTATATTACAGAAAATATCGACACTGATGCTCTGACCCGTGGTTCATGTACATGTCATTCTTTTAAACTAGATCAGAACTGAATATTGACATAAACATATGTGTTCACCCTGAGATTAGAATAACCTGATCTGGTGCCAGGTCCTCACCACGCCAGTCACTTAGCCCCATTTATTACTTCAAATTACTTTCGTTTGGAGCGATGTGAAGGGTAAAATTTACGATGGGATTCATCCTTTATGGTTTCCTATTTTGCACCTGGCCTGGCCCTCCGGTATTCGTCAAATGTATCTGCGAGTTGGATCAAGCTATGCCCCTTAATATGGTATGGGCTAAGGGATCTGGTGTGTTTTTATGGCACCCGACACCAGATCAAGATTGTTATAAAGGCTGCTAATGGGGGCATCATCAGTGTGGGGCAGGCACACTTTCCTACTTTCTGTTTCTCCGGATATAGTTTCAGTTATTTCAGTACTTTGATTTACAATGTGGATGGTTTATGATTTATCACTGTTTACTTGTGGATTCAAATCTCCGGATATCTTAGTTTCCTACTAAGTTTTACACACCGCTTGCAACACGTCACACGCCAATTGCAACACGTCACAATGATAACCGATTATTCGTATGTGGTTTGCTTAGTATGCCTAGTTTGAAAATGTTCTTTCTACACTAGTCACAAATCCCATACGCCCCATTTCTCCAGTCACAGATACATATAAACTATAAATATAAGATTTTACCGTTCGTTTTGTTTTGTCCTTTCCGTGACTGGATAAATAGTGCTTATGGCATTTATGACATGGGGCCCGTTTCACTAAACTTCGTACGACTAAGAAGTATGTATGTTCAAAATGAAAATTTACAACAAAGTTCGCATTAACCCGTTCAACCCTAGAGGGTCAGACAGTTAGCATGTGCAAACACTATAGATCCAGATAAGCCGGCTCATCAGGATCTGCAGCATGTGTCACTAACATTCACGGCTAAAACATCCACATTTCTTTCATTAATGGAATAGTCCAAAAATTAGTATGAACAAGCTAAAGTAGGATATTCATAGTTGAAAGGCTTAACCGCCGATTTTGAGAAATGTGTGGTGGGTTTGTTCATATTTAATTATCCCTACATATGGGTAATATCTGGTAGCATTTGTGAAGCACATTATTGAGTAAAGAAAAAGTTTAGAAATCCCCCCGTACGAACACTTTTATCGTAAGACGTTTAGTGAAACGGGCCCCATGTGCTGTTGTTTTTGTTGTTGTTGTGTTCGTATCTAACCTATAAAAGATTAGCAGCACGATATAATCTGTATATACTGTCCGTCCTGATCTATGACGCTGGTCGCTAACATGAATTTTCTGGGTGACAGCCAGAAAATTCAGGTTAGCTAGTCGCAAATATGACTTGTCCATGCGGCCCATGTAGGCTGGAATGTGACCATGTACAAGTATATTTTGTACAAGTATATTTTGGCAACACAATATAAACGCTATTTCTAGTACAATTCTCCTTAAAGTTGGGGTCCCACATCTCAGGTTGCAATATAGAGGGGTAATAGTTGTTTCGTCCCTTCTTTAGATATGACATTTTTCGGGCAAAATAAATATTAAATTACTACTACAGGACGTGTTAATTGACATTATTAGACATTTTATATCAAACTTAAATTGCCACTTTGATATCAGGGGCGATAACCGTGATTCCTTAAAATGTTAACAGAAATAACTATTCAGTATATCAATTTATTTGTTTATGTGAATAAAAATTGTTATTCAGGTGACGCAGTTACATGTACTTGATATAAATAATTTAAAAATGTCGTACCTCATTTGCATATCAAAATAGCCTGATCCCATCGCGCGTCTCTATCAGTCAATTGAAGATTACTTAGTGAATATACATCGACATTCAAACTCGAATGTTCTGTCCAATGTGAATGTAGGGCTGCGTACTTCCAATGTACAGCTGGCTCTGCAATCGACATTCAAACTCGCAATTGATGATGAATATGAATGTAGTGCTGGGTAGTTCCTATGTACAACTGGCCCTGCAATCGACATTCAAACATATACTTTCGAGTGATTCTGAATGTAGATATGGGTACATCCAATGTACAGCTGGCTCTTCAATCGACATTCAAACATGTATTTTCAAGTGATCTGAATGTGGAGCTGGGTACTTCCAATGTACAGCTGGCCCTGCAATCGACATTCAAATTCGCATTTTTAGTTCAATCTGAATGTTGAGATGGGTCCTTCGAATGTATAGGTGGCTCAGCAATCAACATTCAAAATCGCATTTTATGTTGAATATGAATGTAGTGCTGGATAGTTCCTACGTACAGCTGGCTCTGCAATCGACATTCAAACTCGAATGTTGACTTCAATGTGAATGTAGAGCTGGGTATTTCGAATTTACGGCTGGCTGTGCAATCGACATTCAAAGGTGTATTTTCGGGTGAATCTGAATGTACAGCTAGGTAATTCCAATGTACAGCTGGCTCTGCAATCGACATTCAAACTCTCATTTTCCGGTCAATGTGGATGTAGAGATGGCTACTTCCAATGTACAGGTGGCTCTGCAATCAACATTCAAACATGTATTTTCGGGTGAATCTGAATGTAGAGCTGGGTATTTCCAATGCGCAGCTGGCTCTGCAATCGATAATCAAACTTGCATTTTTTGGTGAATCTGAATGTAGAGCTGAGTTCTTCGAATGTACAGCTGGGTCTGCAATCAACATTCAAACATATATTTTCCAGTGAATCTGAAAATAGAGCTGGGTACTTCGAATGTACAGCTGGCTGTGCAATCGACATTCCTTTTTTTTTTTTTTTTTTCTTTTTTCCTTTTTTTTTCTTCTTTTTTTTTTTTTTTGTTTTTGTTTTCAAATTCGTATTTTCTGTTCAATCTGAAAATAGAGCTGGATACTTCGAATGTACAGCTGGCTGTGCAATCGACATTCAAACCCGTATTTTCTGTTGAATCTGAATGTAGAGCTGGGTACTTCGATTGTACAGCTGGCTGTGCAATCGACATTCAAGCTCGTATTTTCTGTTCAATCTGAATGTAGAGCTGGGTACTTCCAATGTAAAGCTGGCTGTGCAATCGACATTCAAGCTCGTATTTTCTGTTCTATCTGAATGTAGAGCTGGTACTTCCAATGTACAGCTGGACTTGCATTTTATGATGAATATGAATGAAGTGCTGGGTAGTTCCTATGTACAGCTGGCTCTGCAATCGAAATTCAAACTTGTATTTTCCAGTGAATCTTAATGTAGAGCTGGGTACTTCCAATGTACAGCTGGCTCTGTGATCGACGTTCAAACTCGTATTTTCTGTTCAATCTGAATGTAGTGCTGGATAGGGCCAATGTACAGCTGGCTCTGCAATCGACATTCAAACTCGTATTTTCTGTTGAAACTGAATGTAGAGCTGGGTACTTCGAATGTACAGCAGGATGTGCAATCAACATTCAAACTCGTATTGTCTGTTCAATCTGAATGTAGAGCTGGGTACCTCGAATATACAGCTGGCTGTGCAATCGACATTCAAACTCGTATTTTCTGTTAAATCTAAATGTAGAGCTGGGTACATCGAATGCACAGCTGGCTCTGCAATCGACATTCGTACTTGTATTTTATTTTGAATATGAATATAGTGCTAGATGGTTCCTATGTACAGCTGGCTCTGCAATAGACATTCAAACATGTCGACATTCAAACTCGTATTTTCTGTTCAATCTGAATGTAGAGCTGGGTACTTCGAATGTACAGCTGGCTTTGCAATCGACATTCAAACTCGTAGTTTATGTTCAATCTTAATGTAGAGCTGGGTACTTCGAATGTACAGCTGGCTGTGCAATCGACATTCAAAATCGTATTTTCTGTTCAATCTGAATGTAAAGCTGGGTACTTCCAATGTACAGATGGACTCGCATATTATGATGAATATGAATGAAGTGCTGGGTAGTTCCTATGTACAGCTGGCTCTGCAATCGAAATTCAAACTTGTATTTTCCAGTGAATCTGAATGTAGAGCTGGGTACTTCCAATGTACAGCTGGCTCTGTGATCGACGTTCAAACTCCTATTTTCTGTTCAATCTAAATGTAGTGCTGGATAGTGCCAATGTACAGCTGGCTCTGCAATCGACATTCAAACTCGTATTTTCTGTTGAATCTGAATGTAGAGCTAGGTACTTCGAATGTACAGCTGGCTGTGCAATCGACATTCAATCTCGTATTTTCTGTTGAATCTGAATGTAGAGCTGGGTACTTCCAATGTACTGGCTCTGCAATCGACATTCAAACTCGAATGTTCTGTTCAATGCGTATGTAGAACTGGGTACTTCCAATGTACAGCTGGCTCTCAAATTGACATTCAAAATCGCATTTTATGATGAATATGAATGTAGTGCTGGGTACTTCCTATGTACAGTTGGCTCTGCAATCGACATTCAAACATGTATGTTCAAGTGAATCTGAATGTAGAGCTGGGTACTTCCAATGCGCAGCTGGCTCTGCAATCGATATTCAAACTCGCCTTTTTTTAGTGAATCTGAATGTAGAGCTGAGTACTTCGAATGTACAGCTGGGTCTGCTATCGACATTCAAACATGTATTATAGAGTGACTCTGAATGTAGAGCTGGGTACTTCGAATGCACAGCTGGCTGTGCAATCGACATTCGAACTCGTATTTTACTTTGAATATGAATATAGTGCTAGATGGTTCATATGTACTGCTGGCTCTGCAATCGACATTCAAACATGTCGACATTCAAACTCGTATTTTCTGTTCCAACTGAATGTAGAGCTGGGTACTCGGAATGTACAGCTGGCTCTGCAATCGACATTCAAACTCGTATTTTATGTTCAATCTGAATGTTAAGCTGGGTATTTCCAATATACAGCTGGCTCTGCATTGACATTAAAACTCGCATTTTATGATGAATATGAATGTAGTGCTGGGTACTTCCTATGTACAGCTGGCTCTGCAATCGACATTCAAACATATATTTTCCAGTGAATCTGAATGTAGAGCTGGGTACTTCCAATGTACAACTGTCTATGTAATCGACATTCACACTCGTATTTTCTGTTCAATCTGAATGTAGTGCTGGATAGTGCCAATGAACAGCTGGCTCTGCAATCGACATTCAAACCCGTATTTTCTGTTGAATCTGAATGTAGAGCTGCGTACTTCGATTGTACAGCTGGCTGTGCAATCGACATTCAAGCTCGTATTTTCTGTTCAATCTGAATGTAGAGCTGGGTACTTCCAATGTAAAGCTGGCTGTGCAATCGACATACAAGCTCGTATTTTCTGTTCAATCTGAATGTAGAGCTGGGTACTTCCAATGTACAGCTGGACTTGCATTTTATGATGAATATGAATGAAGTACTGGGTAGTTCCTATGTACAGCTGGCTCTGCAATCGAAATTCAAACTAGTATTTTCCAGTGAATCTTAATGTAGAGCTGGGTACTTCCAATGTAAAGCTGGCTCTTTGATCGACGTTCAAACTCGTATTTTCTGTTCAATCTGAATGTAGTGCTGGATAGTGCCAATGTACAGCTGGCTCTGCAATCGACATTCAAACTCGTATTTTCTGTTGAAACTGAATGTAGAGCTGGGTACTTCGAATGTACAGCAGGATGTGCAATCTACATTCAAACTCGTATTGTCTGTTCAATCTGAATGTAGAGCTGTGTACCTCGAATATACAGCTGGCTGTGCAATCGACATTCAAACTCGTATTTTCTGTTGAATCTGAATGTAGAGCTGGGTACTTACAATGTACAGCTGGCTCTGCAATCGACATTCAAACTCGAATGTTCTGTTCAATGTGTATGTAGAGCTGGGTACTTCCAATGTACAGCTGGCTCTCCAATTGACATTCAAACTGTCATTTTATGATGAATATGAATGTAGTGCTGGGTACTTCCTATGTACAGCTGGCTCTGCAATCGACATTCAAACATGTATGTTCAAGTGAATCTGAATGTAGAGCTGGGTACTTCCAATGTGCCGCTGGCTCTGCAATCGATATTCAAATTCGCATTTTTTGGTGAATCTGAATGTAGAGCTGAGTACTTCGAATGTACAGCTGGGTCTGCTATCGATATTCAAACATGTATTTTCTAGTGACTTTGAATGTAGAACTGGGTTCTTCGAATGCACAGCTGGCTGTGCAATCGACATTCGAACTCGTATTTTATTTTGAATATTAATATAGTGCTAGATGGTTCCTATGTACAGCTGGCTCTGCAATCGACATTCAAACATGTATTTTCCAGTGACTCTGAATTTAGAGCTGGGTACTTCGAATGCACAGTTGGCTCTGCAAACGACATTCAAACTCATATTTTCTGTTCAATCTGAATATAGAGCTGGGTTCTTCGAATGTACAGCTGGCTCTGCAATCGATATTCAAACTGCATTTTATGTTGAATATGAATGTAGTGCTAGATGGTTACTATGTACAGCTGGCTCTGCAATTTTCGGGTGAATCTGAATGTAGATCTGGGTACATCCAATGTACAGCCGGCTCTGCAATCGTCATTCATACTGGCATTTTCTGTTCAATGTGAATGTAGTGCTGGATAGTTCCAATGTACCGCTTGCTCTGCATCCACATTCAAACATCCGCATTTTCTACTCCATGTGAATGTAGAGCTGGGTACTTTGAATGTACAGCTGGCTCTGCAATCGACATTGAAACATGTATTTTCGAGTGAATCTGAATGTGGAGCTGGGTAGAGCCAATGCGCAGCTGGCTCTGCAATCGACATTCAAACATATATTTTCGAGTGAATCTAAATGTAGAGTTGGGTACTTCGAATGTACAGCTAGCTGTGTAATCGACATTCAAACATATATATTCGGGTGAATTTGAATATACAGCTGGGTAATTATGTTTAATATGAATGTAGACCTGTGTACTTCTAATGTACAACTGGCTTTCATTCATATCCGCATTTTCTGTCCCATCTGAATGAAGAGCTGGGTACTTCGAATGTACATCTGGCTATGAAATCGACATTCAAACATGTATTTGCTGTTGAATCTGAATGTGGAGCTAGGTACTTTGAATGTACAGCTGGCTCTGCAATCGACATTCAAATATGTATTTTCGAGTGAATCTGAATGTAGATCTGGGTACATCCAATGTACAGCTGGCTCTGCAAACATTCAAACTCGCATTTTCTGTTCAATGTGAATGTACTGCGGGATAGTGCAATCCACATTCAAACCCGCATTGTCTACTCAATGTGAATGTAGAGCTGGGTACTTATAATGTACAGCTGGCTTTGCAATCGACATTCAAATCCGCATTTTCTGTTCAATCTGAATGTAGAGCTGGGTACTTCGAATGTACAGCTGGCTCTGAAATCGACATTGAAACTCGCCTTTTCTGTTCAATGTGAATGTTGTGCTGGATAGTTCAAATGTACAGCTGGCTCTGTAATTGAGCTCTGTAGAGCGGCTGTGTGAAGTTAGCACTGCAATCGCAGATCGACAATCAACATTCAAATCGAATGTCGAGTTGAATGCAGAGCTGTAAAGTTAGGATATGTAGACAACTTGAACAGCTGGCTAGTTCCAATGCGCTGCTGGCTCTGCAATGGACAATTGTACTTACAGTTCAAAGTGAATGTACAGCTGACTATTGCCAATGTACAGCTGGCTCTGCAACTGACATTCAAACATGTATTTTCGGGAGAATCTGAATGTAGAGCTGGTACATCCAATGTACAGCTGGCTCTGCAATCGACATTTGAACTCGCCTTTTCTGTTCAATGTGAATGTTGTGCTGGATAGTTCCAATGTACAGCTGGCTCTGTAATTGACATTCAAACATGTATTTTCGGTTGAATCTGAATGTAGAGCTGGGAACTTCCAATGTACAGCTGGGTGTGAAATCGACATACAAACATGTCTTAGTGGTTGAATCTGAATGTACAGCTGGGTGTGAAATCGACATTCAAGTGTGTACTTTCGGTTCAATCTGAATTAGGAGCTGGGTACTTCCAATATACAGCTGTCTCTACAGCCGACGTTAAAACATACATTTTGCATTGTATCTGAGTGTAGATCTGGATACTTCTAATGGACAACTGGCTCCGCAAGAAATACTTGAACCTATATGTATTGAATCTGAATTTAAAAATATATATTTGGCGTAAATGATAAGTGTTTTGTTTGAGTGATTTGATACGAAATGTGATTATGCTCTTGTTACTGTAATGTATACTATATGGTACATTGAGTTGCCATCTCTGCCTTCTTTGTATGTACAGGTCATCGTACAGTTCCACCCCTTGGAGCGGTTGACTCATACAGCAAATCATATTACAGAAACACTAATACAATGCAATATAGAACAGACATAGTAAAACGTTGTAGTTTGAGCAAATCCTGTTCCTCAAAATAACGATCCCATATGTATACTGAGGTTATGAAAAAATACAGACTGCACTAACCTATGAAAATTATCATAAAAAATATTCATAATTTAACAGTCGCCAGGGCAACTACCGTTGTGACTTGCATAATGCAGTCACTATGAAAATGTTCATGCCAGCTTTCCCATTCCCATACAAACATTAGTCACTATGAAGATTTTCATAACATGTACTTATGAAACTTGTCATAATATTCCTGTTCTCAAACAAATATTAGTTACTATGAAAAGTGTCATAAAAGGTTCTATCCGTGTCACATAGTGTAGTCACTGCTAAAATGTTCATAACATTCCCGTTCTCCAACAGACACTAGTCGCCATGAAATTGTTCATGTACAATCCATCTAGAGCATAGTGTAGTCACTATGATATTTTCATAAAACGTCTCACATATTGAAATTCCCGTTCTTAGACAAACATTAGTCGCTGTGAAAAATTTCATAAAATGCAATCCCTCTCGCATAGTGTAGTCGCTATGAAAATTGTCATAACATTCCCATTCTCAAATAAACACTAGTCGCTATGAAAATGTTCATAGACAAATATTAGTCGCTTTGAAACGTTTCATAAAATGTACCATCTTTCTCAACCTGTTCTCAGACAAACATTAGTCCCTACGAAAATGTTCATAAACGTACCATCGCGCACACAGTTTGTAGTCGCTATGAACATTTTCATAAAGTTCCCGTTCTCTGACAACCTTAGCAGTCACTATGAAAACATAAACTGCACTTATGAAACTTGTCATTATATTCTCCGACCAACTTCCCAATCACTATACGAAATTGCATGAACTAAAATGATCTACAACCTTTGTCGCCTCCAAACGCTATGAACATTTTCATAAGAACCAATTAGCAACAATCACCGGTGCAACTACCGTTGCTCTTCATATATTGCAGTCAATATGAAAAGTGTCATAACATGTTCGTTGTGAAACAAGCAGTATGTGTCAATAGCGTGCAGTAAATATTATGCCCGCAAACTATGCAATCGGATAGATATCTCAGCATTTCTCCAATCAATCTGAGAATAAAGTTCAAAATGTAAACTTTTAAATCTGAATAACAGTAAATTGTTCGTGTACTTGTTACCACCTATAACGTTCACATATATGTTATACATATATCCCATCACATGTAATAACCAATTAGGTTTGAATCGAATGTGATCAGGGGTCACATGGGTCCTTAAGCAGGCGTTGGCGTATTAGTTTGCATTTAAAATTGAGCGTCGATTCAAATTTCCTTCGCGGTGTATAATCTCAGCCAAACAAAGAATAAAACGTATCAACGGTGTATCAATGTCTATGTCCCACACTTATATTAGGTCATATATCATCATAAAACCATGCCATTTGTACAACGACAGAGATGTGTACAGCCATCCAGTGTGTTTAGTCTCAGAAGGGTGTTAGTAGAGCATTACATGTTATATATAGGGTGAATACAACGATCAGTTGTGAGCACGCCACGAACTACCGCATACACGAAACTGTTTTTACAAAACCAAAAAAATACAACGAATGTCCAAAGAAACAGTCATCTCGAACCGACAGAAAACACACAGAATGATTGCACGGGCAATATGCAGAAGATCAAGAAGCAGAAGAATGCCCCGGACAATACTGTGCACATATTCCTCTACCGTATTGCCAAAGGTATGAGACAACTCTGGTAAGTATCTATGTATTTACACCTGTTTATAAAAGACTTTCTTTTTCCACATTCCTTATGTTTCCACATTCCTAATGCATGATTTTGAACTGGGTATTAGATAGTCGTAGAAAATAAATAATAATAATAGTTTTTGAATTCAAAAGCAAACGTGAATAGTAAGGAAAACTGAATTTGTTGCAACAATTACTTATAATACATGTACTGTAAAGTAACTAATGTTGATTGCATGATATTGATTCTGTATATTATTATAATTATGTCGTTTTGATAAATAATCTGTTGCCATCAATGTAAATAAAAATAAAGGTTACATTCCAGTAAATCGAGCGTGGCCCTTAGTGTTTGCTGTCGAAGGTAGTACATAAAGAAGAAATAGTGCGAACCATGTTGCTTGCCTTGAACTAACCTTTGGTGGTTTCTGGTGAATTTCGGATTGGAATTATTAGAAATACGTGTACATGTATTCATACAACAAATATACTGAGGTAATTTTCATTTTACTGCCTGTCACATATTCCGACGTCACATGATCGTGTCATTCTTTCATAAATTTTCGTGTGTCTGCTTGTTTAATCAAGTACGCCTCTCGATTCCTTGGAATTGCTTACATGATAGTTAACTTATTTTCTCCTCATATTTTACTGTCCATAAGGTAATTCATTATAAACAATGCTGTGCATTCGAAGTACCCAGCTCTACATTCAGATTTACTCGAAAATACATGTTTGAATGTCGTTTCAGGAGCCAGCTGTACATAGGAATTATCCAGCACTACATTGATATACAACATAAAATGTGAGAATGAATGTCGTTTGCAGAGCCAGCTGTACATCCGAAGTGCCCATTCATATTCAACCGAAATTACATGTTAGAATGACGAGTGCAGAGCCAGCTATACATTGGCACTATCCAGCACGTTTCATGCAGAGCCAGCTGTATATTGGAAGTACCCAGCTCTACATTCAGATTCACTCGAAAATAAATGTTTCTATGTCGATTGCAGAGCCAGCTGTACATGGGAACTACCCAGCACTACATTCATATTCATCATACAATGCGAGATTGAATGTCGATTGCAGAGCCGGCTGTAAATTGGAAGGACCCAGCTCTACATTCAGATTGAATAGAAAATACGAGTTTGAATGCCGATTGCAGAGCCATCTGTACATTGGAAGTACCCAGCTCGACATTCAGATTCACTGGAAAATACATGTTTGAATGTTGATTGCAGAGCCAGCTGTACATAGCAACTATCCAGCCCTACATTCATGTTCAACATAAAATACGAGCTTGAATGTCGATTGCTCAGCCAGCTGTGCATTCGAAGTACCCAGCTCCACATTCAGATTCACTGGAAAATACATGTTTGAATGTCGATTGCAGAGCCAGGTGTACTTTCGAAGTACCCAGCTCTACATTCAGATTCACTGGAAAATACATGTTTGAATGTCGATTGCAGAGGCAGCTGTACATAGCAACTATCCAGCACTACATTCATATTCAACATAACATACGAGTTTCAATGTCGATTGCACAGCCAGCTGTGCATTCGATGTACCCAGCTCTACATTCAGAGTCACTCGAAAATACACGTTTGAATGTCGATTGCAGAGCAATCTGTACATTCGAAGTACCCAGCTCTACATGTACATCAGAGTGAACAGAAAATACGAGTTTGAATGTCGATTGCACAGCCAGCTAACATTCGAAGTAGCCAGCTCGACATTCAGATTGAACAGAAAATGCGAGTTTGAATGTCGATTGCAGAGCCAGCTGTACATCCGAAGTACCCAGCTCTACATTCAAATTGAACAGAAAATACGAGCTTGAATGTCGATTGCACAACCAGCTGTGCATTCGAAGTACCCAGCTCTACATTCAAATTCTCTGGAAAAGATATGTTTGAATGTCGATTGCAGAGCCAGTTGTACATAGAAACTATCCAGCACTACATTCGTATTCAACATAAAATACTAGTTTTAATGTCGATTGCAGAGCCAGCTGCGCTTTGGAAATGTCCAGCTGTACATTCAGATTCACCCGAAAATACATGTTTGAATGTCGATTGCAGAGCGAGCTGTACATTCGAAGTACCAAGTTCTACATTTGAATCACTCGAAAATACATGTTTGAATGTTGATTGAAGAGCCAGCTGTACATTGAATTTACCCAGATCTACATTCAGATTCACTGGAAAATACATGTTTAAATGTCGATTGCACAGCCAACTGTACATTGGAAGTATCCATATCTACATTCAGAATCAACGAAAAATACGTGTTTGAATGGCGATTTCAGAGCCAGCTGCACATTGGAAATACCCAGCTTTACATTCAGAATAAACAGACATTACGAGTTTGAATGGCGATTGCAGAGCCAGCTGTATATTGGGAATACCCAGCTCTACATTCAGATTGATCGGAAAATACAAGTTTTAATGTCGATTGCACAGCCAGCTGTACATTGGAAGTACCCAGATCTACATTAAGATTCAACCGAAAATACATGTTTGAATGTCGAGTGCAGAGCCAGCTGTACATTGGAAATACCCAGCTCTACATTCAGAATAAACTGACATTACGTGTTTGAATGGCGATTGCAGAGCCAGCTGTACATTGGGAGTACACAGCTCTACATTCAGATTGATCGGAAAAAAACAAGTTTGGATGTCGATTGCAGAGCCAGCTGTACATTGGATGTACCCAGCTCTACATTCAGATTGAACGGACAATACATGTTTGAATGTCGATTGCAGAGCCAGCTGTACATTGGAAGTACCCAGCTCTACACTCAGATTCAACCAAAAATACATGTTGGAATGTCGATTGCAGAGCCAGTTGTACATTGGAAATACCCAGCTCTACATTCAGAATAAACTGACATTACGAGTTTGAATGGTGATTGCAGAGCCAGCTGTACATTGGGAGTACACAGCTTTACATTCAGATTGATCGCAAAATACAAGTTTGAATGTCGATTGCAGAGCCAGCTGTACATTGGATGTACCCAGCTCTACATTCAGATTGAACGGACAATACATGTTTGAATGTCGATTGCAGAGCCAGCTGCACATTTGTTGAAGTACTCGGCTCTACATTCAGATTGAACGTACACTACATGTTTGAATGTCGATTGCAGAGCTAGCTGTACATTGGAAATACCCAGCGGTACATTCAGAATCAACCGACAATACGAGTTTGAATGTCGATTGCAGAGCCAGCTGTACATTGGAAGTACTCAGCTCTACATACATAATTCATCGGAAAATACATGTTTGAATATCGATTGCAGAGCCATGTCTACATCACCTTGGAGTCATAACCTCGTCACCCCGGTTACATTTATACAGTCATGCGCACTTTTCGAATGTACATGTATGACCGCGCACCGACACGTTGGTTTAGGAACAGCATGCGCGATATTTAGAAAACTGCCATTAAATATACCTATGCTGCGAGGTATAGAGTGCGGAATCTTTTTTTTAATCTGAAAATCTCCTTTCGTAATCTGGTTCAGTGTCATATTTTCGAATAAACATGCCATTTAAAAGTTCAGAATAATGTAAATTGCTTGTTTGTCATGCACGTGTAATCGCGAAGTACATGTTAATACAGTGAATCGGGACACAATGTGAGGTCACCAATACATTGGAACCTCTCTAAACCAGACACCCGAATTAGCCCTTTCAACACTACAGACCAGGGGGCCGTTTCACTAAACTTCGTACGACTAAAATGTTCGTAAGTGCAAATTTAGGATCGTCTGAAAATTTCAATTGACGGAATAAAGGTAAATCCAATAATTGTTTACTAGAAAACATTGCTAATGAGAAAGTTACAGACTATCATAATTTTGCACTTACGAACATTTTAGTCGTACGAAGTTTAGTGAAACGGTCCACTGCATAGTGGTATTGGCAAGCACTGTAGATCCAGATGAACCAGCTCGTAACGAAACGTTTCATCAGGATATGTACTATTTGCAAGTTATTTTAATATTTTTCAGAACAAAAACACTCACTTTTCATAAATGGACTAGTCTGAATCTAATTTTGTGACTATCAATAACATAATCATTGGAGATAAAAGTTTACAGAAAAAAATGCATCAATATGAAGAACACATCGGGTTTCTGGATGTCCGGCTTAGATAGGTTTTACTGTAGTATATTTGGTTATAGGCTTAGATAGGTTTTACTGTAGTATATTTGGTTATAGGCTTAGATAGGTTTTACTGTAGTATATTTGGTTATAGGCTCTCATTTGAGGCAAGCCATGCGATTTTGAACCTAAGAACATGTGCGACATATATTTACAAACTTTAGCCGTAAATGACGTCATCTTTCGACATCATTTACAAAAAATATCACAGTTTCTGTAAATACATTTTATGAAAAATCGCCCATGTTCTTAGGTACAAAACCACATAGAGTGTCTCATTTGTGACTGTGACTGGAGAAATGTGGATTACGGGTTTTGCGATCAGTGTAGACCCAGATCAACCTGTGCATCCGCACAGTCTGATCTGGATTTACACTGTTCGCCATGCCATCAATGAAACACCCGTCACGGTTCGAAAAGCAATGTAGATTGTTATCAAGCTACAGGAGTGTCATATTTAATCTGGACATACACTGGTCACAAATCCCATAAGCCCCATTTATCCAGTCATAGACACATTTGTTTTCTTCTTTTTTCATTTCGCTGCTCTTGTTATTGTGCTTCTGTTGATCATTCTTTAGTTGCTTTGTCCCATAAATTTTGCATCCACGTAATCTTATCCATATCGCAGATTTGTCATCAGGCATGTGTCACCATATGATGATGAGCTATGAATAGAATTCAATAGAAACAATTATATATATATGTAATTATTTATGGAGAGTTGTTTTTATAAATAAAACAATATTATATGCAATATGCACTATTAACCAGAGATTTCGATCGGTTGATTGTTCGCAAAAAAAAATCAATATTTGATAAAATTTCATCAAATAAAAAATGTGGGGACTTTTTTTATTGATGAAAACATCCTTACATTTAAATAGTTCGTTCATTTAAACGTACATGCCCACTCAGTAGGCACAAATGTTCTTTATAGGAATTAAATAAGTGTATAATTGTGTCACTATTCCACCAGTTCTAAAAATTACGAATGCCCGCTATACATAATTAATCATTTAGTAATATTTGTTTTACTGATAGTGACATTCGGTGGTATGAGGCTATCTTCATATGGAAATGAGGCATGGTATTATTAATTATTTATACTAATTAAATGCGTCACCTGAACAAATAATATTTTGGACAGATAGTAAAATATGATCATTGCACATCAAAAAATAAATACAGATAATAAATAGTAATGTCCTTTAACATTGTTAGGAAACACGGCTATCGCCCTTGATATCAGTGTGGAAATTTACGTCTGATATAAAATGTATAATAATGCCAATCAATACGTGGGGTAATGTTGAATGCATGTTTGTTTTGCCAGAAAAGTTCTTACCCACAGAATATAGAAACTATCTGTCCATCTGTACTTCTATGTTATAACCTACTAAGAATATACAAACTATGTGTCCATCTGTACTTCTATGTTATAACCTACTAAGAATATACAAACTATCTATCCATCTGTACTTCTATGTTATAATCTACTAAGTGGGGCATGTACATGTACCTTTAATGTGTTTAATATCAAAACGTTTAGTCGCGATCGGTCTCAGATTCAGGCACATATGGGAAATGGTGTTCACTTTATGTTTGATGTCGGATCTAAATCGATTTTTTCTTGCACACACGATGGCACCGGCCGATTTTTTTAAATAGTGCCCAAAGTTGTCCCTCAGGCCATTTAAAGACCACACCCATGAGCTAGTGGGGATTTGTACAATTGTTAAATGGTTAAATTTTGTGTCGATTTGTAGGTTTTCAGGTGTGCTGAGGCCGATAAAAATAAAAATCAAAATCAAATATGGCCACCATAAGGTTTAAAATTCAAAATGGCCGCAAAAAAAGTGTAAAATTGCGTACTTTATTTATAATGTTTGAAATGGGTCTTTCCAATTAATTATTGATGTGTATCGTTGTTATTTCTGACATAAATGTTCGCTGATAATAAAAATAGCATTCAAAATGGCCGTCATAATAGACATAAACATCAAAATAGCCGCCGAAATATTATAATAATTATTATGTTCAGATATGTGAATTTTTTTAAATATATATAGATATTTTAAATGGCGTTGAGACATACAGCAAGGCGATACCTGTGCATTTAAAATAGCTTCAATGTTGTATAATTATATGATTCAACCATTATATTAATACTGTCTCACCAAGAATACATGTAAACACCACCGCCACATGCTCACGCACCGTCCCTCTCACTCCACCTATATTCTATGGCATTCTACCTGACTAGATATTATACGTACTGGTCGCTTAAATGGCGGCAAAATGGTGCATATAAATACTGCATACGCTTATTTGAACACAATGAATCTATCACTGTTTTGACCAGTGTAGATCATGATCATACTCTATTTATGACCTGACATAGGCATATTATATTACCATCAGTAATGTCACTTCGCCATCAGAATAGTGAACACTGTGGTCCCTGAGCATGAATCTGATGACACACAATCAATTATTCAATGTGAAAATGTCGATCCAGATGACATGGGTGACATACGGGGAGCTACATGTGTGATGATGGATGAATGACAAATAAGTATATCGTCGACGAACAATCCAATGAGGCTGACACTCAAATGGAGTGCATCGAGATTCATGAATCGGATGACATTGTCACAGAGCCAACTGTCCAATGTGAAGATGGCGATGCAGGTGACATGGGTAACACACACGAAGCTGAAAGTTTGATTCTGGATGAAGAACCAAACACACAATTGGGGATACATGCCAATGAGGCTTATACGCAGGTGTATGACTCTCTGGCATCAGCCATAGATAACCTATGCCGTGAACAAAAACCGGGTAACCTTGAAAAAGTAGTAAGTCACCCAGACATGACGCTGCCACCTACACTGATGGGAGGAATCGCTACATGGATGTACTCGTTCATAGAGATGGTGAATATCCTCTTGAACATTATCCATTTCCATCGCACAGGCAAATGGGAGGGATTTCTAGAGTCTATACATCACTTCTTGCCGTGGTGCTTTGGATTGAATCGCCAGAATTATGCCCGAAACATGAGCTACTTCTATATTGATATGAGAAATCTGAAGACTCGAAATCCCAGTGCATACCAATATCTCGTTGATGGGGGTTTCATTTACTCGTTGAGTGATGAGAAACACACGAAGACAGAGAATGCTGGCGCGAGTGCGCGATGGGTCCGGATCAACCACTACCTAGCAGCCCTCAAGCAGCATCTCGATGACAAAGTGAAGAAGGACGCACATTCTAAGCATGTGGAACTCGGTAGTAAACGGATGAAAAAGGATGAAACTGTTGTTGAACGAATTTCAATGGGGTTACACACTTGGGTTCCCGACCTTTGGTCACCAAGCCAGCTACTCATAAACATATCCACTGGAATAGTAGCTTCAGAAGAAATGGCAAACAATTTAGACCACAAAAGAACTTGGGGATAAAGCAAGCAAAGAATGTATACAGCGAATAACAGCGGTTGACGAACAACTGCAAAACAGACCCACAGCAGGCGACAACACACAACAGGTCTGAATCTATAGAAACAGGTGACACACCCTGCATAACTCGACCAACCACAGGGTACCATGATCCAATCAAACGACAACCAGTTTTTACCTTTGAAAAACGCGCTGAAAATGTCAATAGTAGAAGACGAAGGAAAATCATTTGCAACAATCCTAGCTGACTATGACGTTCGAAAGTTGAATCTGCGCCCTATCATGGATTGGCCGATTACAAGCAAATCATGGGCTATTTGCAGTGAATTAGGTCTGAGTAGAATATCAGCGAAATCATTGTCCAGAAACAATCTACAGAACCTCTCCACAGAACCACCAACTGCCACTGTGCCGACAGAAATTGAATGTAGTATAGTGGATGCAATGAGAGTCGTGCGTCTAATTCAAATAACTGGGCTTGTACCTAACACATTCAGATCATGGGCAAACAGGGTTGTGGTGTATCTCAGAACTTTGCCAGGCTCAACCATTCACCTTGTATTTGATGATTATCGTCCAGCCGATGGAAACGTGTACATGTCCAATGGTCGACCTGACAGGGGAAGAGAGAGACACATAGCAGATGGTTCTCAGCCCGCAGTTTACGTAATTGAACTGTGTTCGCAGCACAAGGAAGCTGATCCCAGACTGGCACATCACGCATTCTATGCTTCCACCAGACATACGGGTGTATGTGTTGTAGCTGATGACACTGGTGTGTATATACTGCTATTGTTTGTTTCTGGCAAATGTGATAGCAGTTTTTATTGCAGACAGGCGACTGCGTCATGAAAATGTGGTATAACATATCACAATGTCAAAGCTTTAGCAGAAAATCTGGGAGATGATATATGTAAACGTCTTCCGGCATTCCATGTGCTGACTGGATGTGACTTTACACAGCCTTTCTACGGTCGGTCCAAATACCGATGCTTCAGGCAAATGCAACATAATTCACATACATTGTCACTGTTTTCAAGCTTGGAGACTACTGAGGCCTATGTCAACGAGGTCACAGACTTTCTCCTCCATGTTATCTACAACCGACCGAAAAAAAACCGGAGATAGTCGATATGCTATGCTCTTTTCCGGGAAGGGAAGTAAGCGTACATTCACGCCACTAAAGGGGCTACCACCAGATCGACTATCTCTGAAATATGCAATCCAGCGTGCCAAACTCGTTGCAAACGGGATGGTAAATTGTTTGAACAGTACATATATCCAACTGGATGTACTGGCATATGGTTGGGAACTTGAGAATGGCATCCCTGTGTCAATTTGGTACGAAGGGAACGCATTATCTCACAATGACGAACTGGATCGCATGCCGTCTGTGGAGCATCCATAGCTACCAACTGACTGAAACACCAGCGGCTGTCACCCCAGAAGACATCCAGACATTCTAGACGGTTTTCAGTTTGATGTTGATGCTGATGAGCATTGTGTAGCACCAGAAAGCGATGACAGCTCTGACGATGAAAGATGAATAGGTTTACATTGCTAGACATTTCGCTGTTACACTCTCAACGCATCCCATTGTACGAGACATAGCCTACATGTGTAGTCGAATATAATACACCCAATAGGCACAGGAGCAGGCAGTAATTCACACATTAATGTTAGAGTCCCTGTGTACTCGTCTCGTTAACACTAGTATAGTATACCCATTGGGCGCAGGAACAGGCAGTAATTCACACATTAATGTTAGAGTCCCTGTGTACCCGTCTAGTGACCACTAATATATTATACACATTGGGCGCAGGAGCAGGCAGGTAATTCACACATTAGTGTTAGAGTCTCTGTGTACCCGTCTAGCGACCACTAGTATATTACATCCGTTGGGCGCAGGAGCAATCAGGTAATTCGCACATTAGTGTTAGAGTCTCTGTGTACCCGTCTCGTGACCATTTGTATATTACACCAGTTGGGCGCAGGAGCAGGCAGTAATTCACACATTAGTGTTAGAGTACCTGTGTACCCGTCTCGTGACCATTAGCATAGTACACCAGTTGGGCGCAGTCTAGTGACCACTAATATAGTATACACATTGGACGCAGGAGCAGGCAGGTAATTCACACATTAGTGTTAGAGTCTCTGTGTAACCGTCTAGCGACCACTAGTATATTACATCCTTTCGGCGCAGGAGCAGTCAGGTAATTCACACATTAGTGTTAGAGTCTCTGTGTACCCATCTCGTGACCATTAGTATATTACACCAGTTGGGCGCAGGAGCAGGCAGTAATTCACACATTAGTGTTAGAGTATCTGTGTACCCGTCTCGTGACCATTAGTATAGTACACCAGTTGGGCGCAGGAGCAGGCAGTAATTCACACATTGGTGCTAGAGTCCCTGTTTAACCATCTCGTGACTATATTTCACCCAATAGGCGCAGATAGTAATTTCCAAAAAAAATGTATATAATAAACAAGTTTCAACCATCCGTGCAGAATCATATTATGTTGGCGGCCATTTTGATTTTCATATAGTATTATGGAAGCCATTTTTAGGTTTGGTATTTATTATTATTGAGCTCCTATGTCAAGCACAAGGAATACACGCATCTCAAATGAATTTAAATGACCCATTTCAGCTATTAAATTAATAACGCAAAATTGCATTAATTTGGAGGCCATTTTGAATATTAAACCTTATGGTGGCCATTTTGATTTTGATTTTTGTTTTATCGGCCCAAGCACACCTGAAAACCTACAAATCGACACCAAAAGCATTAAAATCGGTTACCATTTAACAATTGTACAAATCCCCACTAGCTCAAAACCACACCCATTGGGTGTGGTCCTTAAATGGCCTGAGGGACAACTTTGGGCACTATTTAAAAAAATCGGCCGGTGCCATCGTGTGTGCAAGAAAAAATCGATTTAGATCCGACATCAAACATAAAGTGAACACCATTTCCCATATGTGCCTGAATCTGAGACGACTAGTTTGTCGGTAACAAAACGAGGAACAGACAGTAGGGGCGGGGCTTCCGTCGAACAACAGTGCACAATTTCTAAGAGCCGAACTGATTTGTGACGTACGAAACAGTTCAACCAAACATATTTCCTGTTTAAAATCACCAGCCTTCTTACCAACCAAGATGGCGACTGGACGATTTCAAAATATTTCTGGACTGGAGAAACAAAACAATATTTAAATCGCGTACAAGAAACTTTCTCAATACATGTATATGTAATAAAACAAGTATTGTCTTTTTTTCGGTCAATGCGTGGTTTAATCGACCCTATAAAAGTGATATCAAACTCGGACATCGTCGTCTGTAAAACCATGACCCGATAAAAGTGATATCAACCTCGGATTTCGTCCTCGGTCGATATCACTTTTACAGGGTCGATAAAACCACGTGTTTACCTCACATAAAAGGCAATACTTGTATAATACGTGTATCAACATGTTCGAATCTTCTTACATAGTCCCGCTACTTTATCTCGCTTTGGCATTTAATTGTGTTGACGTTTCCGTATAAGGTATACATAAACATAGAAAAGGCCGGGTAGTAGAATGTTAAATGTGAGTAATGCTGAAACATACGGAGCCCCGCAGGGGACGTGGAATTCTTTTTTTTTATTAATTCATACCCACGATTTGACAATTCGTTCCCACGAAATAACAATTCGTTCCTTCAATTTAACAATTCGTTGCCACGAAATAACAATACGTTCCAACGGGAACGAATTTTTAATTCGTGGGAACGAATTGTTATATCGTGGGAACGAATTGTTAATACAAGGGAACGAATTGTTAAATTGAGGGAACGAATTGCTATTTCGTGGGAGCGAATTAATAAAAATAAAACATGTCCCTGGGCTCCGTAGAAACACATGCATTGGATATTACTCCACCGTCTGGAATGACAATGATGCTACAATTTCATTGGCTGACTATGTCGTGGGAACGACATAGCTAACTCGTGGTAACACGATCATATCACGTGGTAACGAGATGCTATGTCGTGGGAACGAGATGCTATATCGTGAGAAAGGGATAGAACATATTTCACTTTAAAGGCACATGCCTACTCAGTAGGCATAACATGTTCTTTATAGGAATTAAACAAGCGGATAATTGTGTCACTATTCCACCAGTTCTAAAGATTACGAGTGCCCGCTATACATGTATACAGATATAATCATTTAGTAATATTTATTTTACTGAGTGACTATCGATGGTATCAGGCTATTTTCATATGCAAATGAGGCATGATATTTTTTAATTATTTAAATTAAATGTGTCACCTGACATATTATAAAGTATGAATATTGCACATCAAAAAATAAATGCATATAATAAATAGTAATGTCCGTCAACATTTTAAGGAAACACGGTTATCGCCCCTGATATCAGTGTGGAAATTTACGTCTGATATAAAATGTATAATAATGCCAATCATTTATTTAATGAAGGAAATTTATAATGTAATATTTCCGTCTATCAAGACATCATTATTACCTCAAAGAAATTGCCTTCCGGAAATATTCCAGAATAATTACGATTGTGTGAAGTTAGCACTGCAATCGCAGATCGACAATCAACATTTATATTCAAATCGAATGTCGAGTTGAATGTAGAGCTGTAAAGTTAGGATATGTAGACAACTTGAATGAACAGCTGGCTAGTTCCAATGCACTGCTGGCTTTGCAATGGACATTTGTACCTACAGTACAAAGTGAATGTACAGCTGGCTAATGCCAATGTACAGCTGGCTATGCAATCGACATTCAACTCATATTTTCCGTTCAATCTGAATGTAGAGCTGGGTATTTTCAATGTAGACCTGGCTCTGCAATCGACATTCAAACATGTATTTTCCGATGAATATGTATGTAGAGCTGAGTACTTCCAATGTACAGCTGGCTCTGCAATCGACATTCAAACTCGTAGTGTCGGTTGATTCTGAATGTAGCGCTGGGTATTTCCAATGTACAGCTAACTCTGCAATCGACATTTAAACATGTAGTGTCCGTTCAATCTGAATGTAGAGCCGAGTACTTCAAATGTACAGCTGGCCTGCAATCGACATTCAAACATGTATTGTCCGTTCAATCTGAATGTAGAGCTGGGTACTTCCAATGTACAGCTGGCTCTGCAATCGACATTCAAACTTGTATTTTCCGATCAATCTGAATGTAGAGCTGGGTACTCTCAATATACAGCTGGCTCTGCAATCGCCATTCAAACTCGTAATGTCGGTTTATTCTGAATGTAGAGCTGGGTATTTCCAATTTGCAGCTGGCTCTGCAATCGATATTCAAACATGTATTTTCTGTTGAATCTGAATGTAGAGCTGGGTACTTCCAATGTACAGCTGGCTCTGCAATCGACATTCAAACATGTATTGTCCGTTCAATATGAATGTAGATCTGGGTACTTCCAATGTACAGCTGGCTGTGCAATCGACATTAAAACTTGTATTTTGCGATCAATCTGAATGTAGAGCTGGGTATTCCCAATATACAGCTGGCTCTGCAATTGCCATTCATAATGTCTGTTTATTCTGAATGTAAAGCTGGGTATTTCCAATGTGCAGCTGGCTCTGCAATCGACATTCAAACACGTATTTTCCGTTGATTCTGAATGCAGATCTGGATACGACATTTAAACATGTATTTTCCAGTGAATCTGAATGTAGATCTGGGTAATTTCAATGTACAGCTGGCTCTTCAATCGACATTCAAATATGTATTTTCGAGTGATTCAAATGTAGAGCTGGGTACTTCGAATGTACAGCTGGCTCTGCAATCGACATTCAAACAAGTATTTTCGGGTGAATCTGAATGTAGAGCTGGACATTTCCAAAGCGCAGCTGGCTCTGCAATCGACATTTAAACTCGCATTTTATGTTGAATATGAATGTAGTGCTGGATAGTTGCTATGTACAGCTGGCTCTGCAATCGACATTCAAACATGTATTTTCCAGTGAATATGAATGTAGAGCTGGGTACTTCGAATGTACAGCTGGCTCTGCAATCGACATTCAAACATGTATTTTCCAGTGAATCTGAATGTAGAGCTGGGTACTTCGAATGTACAGCTGGCTCTGCAATCGACATGCAAACATGTATTTTCCAGTGAATCTTAATGTGGAGCTGGATACTTCGAATGCACAGCGGGCTGAGCAATCGACATTCAAACTCGCATTTTATGTTGAATATGAATGTAGTGCTGGATAGTTCCTATGTACAGTTGGCTCTGCAATCGACATTCAAACATGTATTTTCTAGTGAATCTGAATGTAGAGCTGGGCATTTCGAATGCACAGCTGGTTCTGCAATCGACATTCAAACTCGTATGTTCTGTTCAATCTGAATGTAGAGCTGGGTACTTCGTATGTACTTCTGGCTCTGCAATCAACATTCAAACTCGTATTTTCTGTTCAATCTGAATGTAGAGCTGGGTACTTCCAATGTACAGATAGCTCTGCAATCGGCATTCAAACTCGTATTTTATATTCAATCTGAATGTAGAGCTGGGTACTTCCAATTTACAGCCGGCTCTGCAATCGACATTCAATCTCGCATTGTATGATGAATATGAATGTAGTGCTGGGTAGTTCCTATGTACAGCTGGCTCTGCAATCGACATACAAACATTTATTTTCGAGTGAATCTGAATGTAGAGCTGGGTACTTCCAATGTACAGCTGGCTCTGCATTCAACGCGCTGGATAGTGCCAATGTATAGCTGGCTCTGCAATCGTCATTCTAACATGTAATTTCGGTTGAATATGAATGTACAGCTGGCTCTGCAATCGACATTCAATCTCGCATTTTATGTTGAATATCAATGTAGTGCTGGATAGTTCCTATGTACAGCTGGCTCCTGAATCGACATTCAAACATGTATTTTCGAGTGAATCTGAATGTAGAGCTGGGTACTTCGAATGCACAGCTGGCTCTGCAATCGATATTCAAACATGTATTTTCGGTTGAATCTGAATGTAGAGACCGTCCAAATGCTTGAGTATCGAACTCGGAACGTCGGACATGGCCCAAACATACTTTATTTAAGGTTTGAAGCAATCATAGTTTATGTATCGCAATATTAATATTTGGGGTTACAAAAACCGGGGGTTTACAAAAACTGGCGCGTACGTCAACGGTTTTTGTAACCCCCGGTTTTTGTTAACCCTATGCCGTGAAAAGTCTATTACATTTTCTGTCACTCGGCTATAGTGTATACAAAAATTGAAAATTTGCGCTCGATTGATAACCGATTATTGGTATGTGGTTTTCTTAGGATGCCTAGTTTGAAAATGTTCTTTCTACACTAGTCACAAATCCCATACGCCCCATTTCTCCAGTCACAGACACATATAAACTATAAATATAAGACTTTACCGTTCTTTTAGTGTTGTCCTTTCCGTGACTGGATAAATAGTGCTTATGGCATTTATGACCTGGGACCCGTTTCACTAAACTTCGTACGACTAAGAAGTATGTATGTTCAAAATTAAAATTTACAACAAAGTTCGCATTAACCCGTTCAAACCTAGAGGCCAGACAGTTAGCATGTGCAAACACTGTATATCCAGATAAGCCGGTTCATCAGGATCTGCAGCATTTGTCACTAAAATTCACCGCTAAAACATCCACATTTCTTTCATTAATGGAATAGTCCAAAAATTAGTATGAACAAGGTAATGTAGGATATCTATGGTTGAAAGGGTTAACCGCCAATTTTGAGAAATGTGTGGTGGGTTTGTTCATATTTAATTATCGCTACATATGGGTAATATATGGTAGCATTTGTGAAGCACATTATTGAGTAACAAATTATATTTTTCTAGTACCATTCTCCTTAAAATTGGGGTCCCACTTCTCAGGTTGCAATATAGAGGGGTAATACTTTTTTCGTCCCTTCTTTAGATATGACATTTTTCGGGTAAAATAAATATTAAATTACTATTACTGGACGTGTTAATTGACATTATTAGACATTTTATATCAAACTTAAATTGCCACTTTGATATCAGGGGCGACAACCGTGATTCCTTCAAATGTTAACGGAAATAACTATTTAGTATATCAATTTATTTGTTTATGTGAATAAAAATATTTATTCAGGAGACTCAGTTACTTGATATAAATAATTTAAAAATGTCGCACCTTATTTGCATATCAAACTAGCCTGATCCCATCGCGCGTCTCTATCAGTAAATTGAAGATTACTTAGTGAGTATACATGTATATGTATGGTGGGCACTCGTAATTTTTAAAACTGTTGGAATAGTTACATAAATATACACTTATTTCATTTCTATAAAGAACAGTTTGTGTCTAAAAGATGGGTCCCTAACTTTAACCCTTACAATGCTGAATTATTTCTTTATTTTCCATTTTTGTCTTCAAAAACGTGTTTTGACAACACTTTAGAATCATTTCCAATGGAAATGATTCTAAAATGATGTCATACCACGTTTGTATTGAGAAAGAAGACAAAATATAAAACAACAGCAGACGATCATTTACGTTTCCCGCATTATAAGCGTTAATATGAAATGGGAATACGATAAGAATGTTTTGTCACGTCATCCGCGTCATGAATATGTGGCTTGCATTGCAGGTTGCGTATTGTACCCTAATTTGAGCCCAGCGGCCCGTTTCACTAAACTTCGTACGACTGAAATGTTCGTAAGTGCAAATTTAGGATAGTCTGAAAATTTAAATTGATGGATTTACATGTATTGAGCATATACTGCATATGCAACCTATGCTCAATAAATGTAAATCCATTAATTGTTGACAAGAAAATATTGTTAATGTGAAATTTACAGACTATCATAAGTATTCACTTACGAACATTTTAGTCGTACGAAGTAGTGAAACAGCCCCCTGGGACCTTATGTAATCAAGCAGTCAATCCACGTGCAGGAAACGTGTTATTCAGTGATATAAGCAACGTTAGATTGACTGTTCAGCGTACGCACTGCGGATATGCAGTCTGATCAGGGACTACACTGGTTGCATATGAGACGACAAGCCATGCGAGTTTGTACCTAAGCAATGTGCGATTCTTCATGAAAACTGTTCACAGAAACTGTGATATTTTCTGTAAATAACGTCGAATGTTGACGAAATATTCCGAGTAAATGCGGATCCACATTTGCTCTGAATATTTCGTCAACTTTCGTTGTAATTTACGGAAAATATCGTAAGCTTTGTAAATATCTTTTAATAAGATATCGCACATTTTCTTGGGTACAAACTCACATGGCGTGTGTCATATGTCATGAGGGACCATTTAATTAAGGGAATTGGCAATAAATAAAGCTTCTTGGAACATTTGAGTTGTTCTTATTTAAAAAATACATTTGGACTGTTTACTACATGTACCCGATTTGAGTCGGTGCTTTCCACTTGATAGAATTGCATTTATTGCTGCTCTTTATTCCTCCTTTTGACGTGAAATGAACACAAGATGATGTGTTAGATGTTTATTGCCGCGTACAATGGCTGACGAGCTTCATAAATTTCATATCAAATGGAAACAAGTTTGAGATTCTGTTTATCACATGACTTCAACCTCCAAAAAGCAAACTTGAAGATATACAATATGTTTCAGTGAACAGACTATTTTCGCATCTAGTGGAACATATCCACAGAGAAAAATAGTTTAGCAATAGCAATCACATTATAAAACATATGCCATATATCCCTGTACTTTTAAACACTTCATATTATAAATGACGTCTAATTGGAAATAGAACATGATCGGAGCCTGGGCTTATTATAAACACATACTGAGCATGTACTCGACTCTCATACTCGAAATCATGAAGTTTGATTGGCCGAGGCTGAGCTGTCTCCGTCAATCAAACTGCGTGAGTTCGAGTACGAGATTGGAGTACGTGCTCAGGTTTTGTAAGCCAGGGGTTTATATGTTATTCGTAATTTAGTTAGTGGAATTTGCTCTCTTGCTTCTCAAATTCATATCTGGCGGTTAGTCACTCATATCAAATAATTTGTTTACTACCAATTCCGGCGATAATACAATAATGTGTTACACGACAAAATGTTTCTCATTCGTTTTGTCCCACTTAGCTCCTGATCCAGTATAAATCTAAATGGTACTTTGGAAGTCAGTTCTTTGGAAGTAGTAACAATGCAAATACGGGCTAAACATCGAACAATGTAGCTCGTGGTTGAATCGCAGTCGAATCTGGTGCTACACTGGATGCACATGCAACAAGCTCTGTTTTCTTGTGACGTGTCATATATTAACGATGAGATGTTCCATCATAATGAAGAAACCCCATACGTCGGCGCCGAGTTTATGACAAAATCCCTCCCGGACATAATACCCCCTCCCCCCATGAGTTTTGACACAGGAGAACAAAATCCCCCCCCCCGTCCCAAATCACAGGTAGGACTTTTGTCCGTATCCCGTCGGCGCCGGCAGACAAGTTGTCTCCATGTCCGTTTCAAATTTTCATTTCATATGGTGGACAGGGTAAGCTGGGGCTACATTGGTCATACATGAAAACAAGCTCTGCTTTCACGTTGCATGTCGAATATGTGGCGGTGACTTGATAAATAGGGTGTATGGGTTTTGCGATCAGTGTAAACTGTGCGGATGCACAGGCTGATCAGGATCTGCACTGTTCGCCATTCCATCAATGAAACACCTGTCTTGCTTCAAACAAACAATGTACATCGTTATCAGGCTACGGGAGTGTGCTATTTGATCAGGAGTTACATTGGTCACAAATCCGATAAGCCCCATTTCTCCAGTCACAGTCACATTTGTGCTTGTGTACATTAGAGATGTCATCGACTCATCATGCTTCTAACAAGCACTATAGATCGTTATCAGGAGTGTGCTATTTCATCAAGAACTACACTGGTCACAAATTTCATAAGCCTCATTTCCCCCGTCACAGCCACTCATATAGCGAAGCGATGTTCATTGACAATGGAGAAATCCCATACGCCGGCGCCGACAGACAAGATGTCTCCGTGTCAGTTTCAGATGTTCATTTCAGACGTCTGTGAAGTTTGCACCGAGCTCGCAGATCGGAAATCAACATTCATATTGAAAACACGCTGAATAGTTCAATTGTGTAGTCATTTTGAATGTAGAGCTGAATATGTCCATTGTTTATATTAGTCATTTTGGGTATACTTAGTGCAATCGACACCCATACTTTTATCTCAGTGCTAGCTTCACACTCTCATTCTAGTCCGTTCATGGTTTGACCCACGTTGAATTGTTTTTCAATTTGTGAAACAGTATTATGTGACCAAAACATATCAAAATAAAAACGTAGATTTGAATTTTGACAGAACATTTTTGTTTCTCCTTTATATCACTAGTGTATGTTTTATTAGTTTAATTTGATTCTATTATGGGATGACTCAAATCATATACCTTTTTGGGCTATATATATTACATCCCTGTTCAACTCGGTGACGTAACAACATGCAATTTCGAAGTTAAATCATCACATCACGTGGATAAATTATATGTCGCTGTGACTGGAGAACTTGGGTTTTGCGACCAGTGTAGATCCAGATCAGCCTGTGCAGCCGCACAGTATGATCAGGATCTGCAATGTTCGCCTTTCCACCAATGAAACACCCGTCATGAAACTAACAATCAATGTATAGATCGTTATCAGACTACATACCGGAGTGTACTATTTGATCAGGAGCTACACTGGTCAGAAATTCCATAAGCCCCATTTCTCCAGTCACAACCACAAATGACGCCTCTTCTAACGAGTCCCGGAAAGAGAAATAATCAGGAGGAAAACGGAGTTTCGATTGCTGAAACGTTATGAGTGTGTGACCATAACATATAAAAACATATACTATCAATTTGACAGAACATTTCGCCATTGTATATGGTTTATTAGTTTTATATGTGTATATCCTGTAGACTATAATCTTTGATACGTTTCTGCATCAACACAGACGTCGTGTACGTTGTTGGTGATAATGACGTGTTCGACCGTACTATTATGTATAAACATGGCCTAACGGGACACCTGTAATCTAAATGTGCACATGTCATACATCAAAAGAAAGCTAATTGGATATTCATTTGAATTATCACAAACAATAGTGTGCTCCATGCACATGTTTAAAATTGTACCGACTAGCGAACGTCATTTACGTCCAAATTTGCGTCTAGACGCGTAACAACAATCAACACTCGGGTGAACGTTCATGTTATTATTTTACCTTTCTCATCGTCATTTCGTCGCCAAATCAATAAATAATAGACGAATTTGTAATGTGGAGAATTATGTCACAAATGAAAAACGTTAGCAGGAACATACTTTCATTCGCAAAGCGAGGCGACTAAACAATTACTTCGAGTATATAGTATGCATATTGCTTAGATGCACACTTTTCATTAGGGTATAAATAGTTTGTGTTATAAAATTCAGTGGGATATCTGAACACGTTATCAATATATTTATATTTGATGCTATGTTACAATAGGGAGTCACATTTTGTCACAACGTCGTAAATGCGCATTTTATTTTAAACATTAGAAAAGTCAATCGAAGAAAATTCATGTCACACATTTAAATAACTAAATAATATTAAACTTATACAATGTGTATTTTGTAGTCTTTCTTGTGAAATACAATGTGTAGGATCCGTGTAGAAAATGAATGAAAAACTGCGCATTTCAAAAACTTAATAAAATAATACATATTAGTGAAAATTTCAAATCTTGCAAATTACGTCACTATTTTACATTCTTTCAAGCGTAAACGAAGCTTGTCGGGTATGGAATATATGCCAACATTTGTTATAAAATAATAAATATTGTAATTACAAATGTGCATTTTGTCTTCTTTCTAGTAGAGTACCTTTTGTGACGGTCGCACATAAACATAATAAAGAAATAGGCACTTTAAAATGTCTAGTGAAAACGTCACACGCCGCAAATTACGTCGCTATTGTACATTTTAAAAAAGTGTCTGCAGATTGTGTAATATAAAGGATATATGCCTAAATTAGTTAGTTGTACGATAGTGATATTGCAATTACGAAATGTGAATTTTGTCTTCTTTCTATTGGTGTGCCTTTTGCAGCGGTCGCATATGAACATAACAGAAAAATACCAACTATTAAATATCTAGCACAATCCCTGACCATGGGCATGTGCATAGACCTGGTGCATTCAAATGTATTATTTATTAGGTTTGAGGCGGCTTTCAGCTGCGCCGAAAACCTATTGTATTCGTTTTTTTTTGTGTTTTTTTTGTTTATTCAGCCGTTCAGTCTACAGCCCAAACCGCTGGTCGGATCGACTTCAAATTTTGCATGCCGATTCGGATCAAGTGTGAGCAGAGACTCAGAGATTTTCAGAAATCTCTTAATGCCACTTTCCACGAAACCGGAAGTGACGTCATACTTTCTATGACTTCCTTATTTTCCAACCGATTTCAAAAATTCTTTTTGCATTGGAAAGCTGACAAAATTCTCTATCTCGGTTTCTCTGACAGTTCTCGGCTATCTGGTCAAATAAGAGAGCTATAGGCATTTGAAGTTGAAAAATGTACATACTTTTCAACGATTTTGCCGATTTTTTTTCCGAATTTCGGCTGATAACGGGTGGTCTTTACAAACGTTTTCCAATTTGTACAGTAATGTCAGCAACATAATTTCTTGCCAGTGTGATAGGGGAGTGTCAGGCGCATAAAGGATGATAATTTTCAGAGCTCTATCTTGACTACTTCCGGTTCTATTGGATGTCAAAGATGAACGTCTTTTTTTCAAGTTTTCAAAATAGAGCAAACGGATGTGACGTCAGCTTCGTTATTTATCAATAGATTTCAAAATTTCTTGCTGCGGTCGATATTTCAGTCCTTTAGCTAAAACTTTCCCGCTTTGTGCCAGGCCTATGGTGAAAAACAAACGAAAACTTCACTGGCGGAATATTGCACATATTTAATTTTATTAGGTGTATTTACAAATGGCGTAAACTACAATTTAAGGGCGATAACTATCGAAAAATAATCATCCGCTGACTTACGTGCTCCCTCCATCTACACCAAACCGCTGGTCGTATCGACTTCAAATTGTGCATGCCGATTCGGATCAAGTGTGAGCAGAGACTCAGAGATTTTCAGATATCTTTTAATGCTACTTTCCACGAAAACGGAAATGACGTCATACTTCCTATAACTTCCTTATTTTCCAATCGATTTCAAGAATTCTTTTTGCATTGGAAAGCTGAAAAATTCTCTATCTCGGATTCGCTGACAGTTTTCGGCTATCTGCTCAAATAAAAGAGCTATATGCATTTGAAGTTGAAAAATGTACATACTTTTCAACGATTTTGCCGAATTTCGGCTGATAACGGGTGGTCTTTACAAACGTTTTGCAATTTGTACAGTACTGTCAGCAACATAATTTCTTGCCAGGGTGATAGGGGAGTGTCAGCCGCATGAAAGATGATAATTTTCAGAGCTATATCTTGACTACTTACGGCTCTATTCGATGTCAAAGATGAACGTATTTTTTCAAGTTTTCAAAATAGAGCAAACGGATGTGACGTCAGCTTCGTTATTTATCATTCGATTTCAATTGTTTTTGCTGTAGTCGATATTTCAGTCCTTTAGCTAAAACTTTGGCTGAGGATCGAACCCGGTATCCCTCGCTCCGAGTCCATCGCTCTACCTCTAAGCTAACCGGCCCCACATCGGTGTGATGATGCGAACACAATAATGTTGGACTGTTCATTCTAAAACTTCAGAAATTCTTTTTGCAACCGATAGTTTACACCTTGGGCTAAAGCTTAGTTACACATGAAATCAATGTTTGAGGCTCAAACAGTTGATGCAGCTCAAGCTGCTCTAGTATTATCATGTATTATTACACCCACATGGTGCTCGCATTGTATTTACTAATGGTTATGATACAGACAGCCATTGTAGTATGTACATAATTGTATGTTTGCGGTAGAAACGTCAGTCACTGCAAAATACGACGCTGACGTTTACACGTCGATTTTAGCGGGATTGACGTCGTTTTGACGTTATCAAAAGTATCACCAACAACGTGCACGACGTCACAGCACATGGCATGTATGGACATGAGCATGTGATAACACAGTTAGATCACGTTCGTCCGCGTGTACGATCGATAATCCACTCGCTAAAGCTCGCGGATTATCTCCTCGTACATGCGGACGAATCGTGCTCTAACAGTGGATTAGGCATCACAACCTGCAATTTCAAAGTTAAAATTTATATCATGTGGAGAAATTAGCAATACATGAAATCATGTAAGCAGATGTTTGCTTGACCTATTTCGGTGCATTGGACGCTACCATATTCGGTCCATTGTATTTGTGGCTGTCACTGGAGACATTGGGCTTATTGTTTGTTGCGGCCAGTGTAGATCCAGATCAGTCTGCGTGTCCGCAGTCTGATCAAGATCTGCACTTTTCGCCATTCAGTCAATTAAACACCCGTCATACTTCTAACAAGCAATAGTGATACGTAATAGTGCTATATGAGTGTGATATTTGATCAGGAGCTACACTGGTCACAAATCCCATATGCCCCATTTCTCCCGTCACAGCCACATTTACATTATGATGCATAATTCCCGATATGATTATCTCCAGCAGGAGACAATTGATTGGTCTTGCTTCTAGATTCTATGCTGGGGAACTCGAGTCCGTTAACCTACATGCTGAAACACAGTCCACAACAGCAGCACGTGACGTACTCCCAGCGCGCGATTGGTGGGCTGCTGGACCACGCGGATGTGACGATCTGTGACATGCAGATGATTGAATGATAAATAATGTCTGAGTCACCCGGAACCACTTTGATAAGTGGCATAACGCCGCTTCGAGAAGTCTTGTTCTAACAATGGGACTGTTTGACTCGTAACGGAAGTCCATTTATATTTCGGACAATAGTGTATCTCTCTATCCACCAATACAGGCCCGTACGCATGAATTAAATTAGGGGGGAGGGTGCGTTATCGACTGCGCGAAGGGGTAAACATTTTGTTTGCACATCCACGGACACAGACCCCGGCAGATTAACCCTTTCCACCTAAGTAACTGGAATTGATTTTAATATTTTAAGTTTGCAACCCAACCCAATCCAATCATAGCAAAATGATTTTCAGACCAGTCCATTTATGAACATGGGGTGTTTTTGTTCTCAAAATTATGGAAATTGCAGATGCTGATGAGACGGCTCGTCAGGAGCCGACTCATCTGAATCTACACTTTTGGCCAATACCACTATACCGACACACGAAATGTACTGTAATTTAAATAGGGACCTAATTGGGTTTCCCCGTCACTCATCGCTGATGACAATGTATGTTCATGATTGCAAAATACACATCAATTAAATAATTTTAAATATACCATGATTACAGTGGAAACTCGCTAAACCAGACACCCTGGGGACCTCCCAGGGTGTCTGGTTTGGAGAGTTTCCACTGCACCATTATCTAAAATGGCGGAAATCACGTGCACAATGGGAGCCCAGTATGTAACAATACGCAAGAAATCGTATTTGTCAGCGACTTCTTATTATTATAAAACAATGCGTGATTAATTTCCTCACATCAATGCACTTATCATGAGTAAGACTTTAATGTCACGATGCACCGCTTTAAAGGTTCATCATTTTATTGCATTTTTGCGCAACCAATCAAGTGTATTTTGATATGTAAGTCTTCCGGTTTGTCATGTTATGACCATTAACTGAAAACAAACTATTGTCAGTTATGGTGACATTACAAAATGCATAAGCATATGCAAAAAAAACAAAGAATATGATCTGTCAGTTGGCATTTATATGCATATTATATTACAATTTGAACTCAATATTGCGTTTTGTTTTACAATAGTTTGTATGCACAGGTGTTTAAATTGCTTGTGGGCAGATTATTATACGACATCCTGTGACATTTAATGACAATATACCAAGAACCCCCATGCACGTGACATGTATTGTAAATTAGTTGCCTTCTCTTTTAAGAACGCATGGTCATCCAATGATTCATGCATAATTGCTTCGTAAATGTGATGGGATATAAGTATAACATACATGTGAACATTATTTTCTTACTATATCCTACACAGTGCATGAGTTACCGTGTCGGCCATCTTAGTGTGTACCAGTCATCGTCCAGTTTTACCTCTTATTGCGTTTAATAATATGACAATCACATGAATAAAATTTGGTGGAATATAATGGGGAGACATCAGGCTACAGCGTGCTATACTTTGCTTTCATCAAATTTACATACAAAGTCTGATATCTGAAGGGTTTGTTGACCCTTTACTTACGGAAGCCTGGATTTGACCCCTTCGGAAGCCTGGAGGTGACACATGAAACAAAAATCCTATGTCGTGCGCACGACATCCTACCACGTGCACACGACATAGCTATCACGTGCGCATGACATAGCTATCACGTGCGCACGACATCCTACCACGTGCGCACGACATAGCTATCACGTGCGCACGACATCCTACCACGTGCGCACGACATCCTACAAAAACCGGGGGTTACAAAAAGCGTTGACGTACGCGCCGGTTTTTGTAACCCCACGGTGTTTGTAACCACAAATATTGATACTGCGATACATGAGATATGAATGATTTTAAACTTGAGTATGTTTGGGCCTGACCCGATGTTCCAAGTTCGATACTCCAACTTTTGGGCAAGTGCAAATTTATCTCTGTCGTTTTTCCAACTGTTTATGTACTATGGCCTGATGGCCGAGTGACAAATGAAATAGACTTCTCCCGGTATAGGGTTTACAAAAACCGGGGGTTACAAAAAGCGTTGAAGTACGCGCCGGTTTTTGTAACCCCACAGTTTTTGTATATTAATATTGCGATATATGAGATATGAATGCTTTAAACTTGAAATAAAGTAAGTTTGGGCCACACACGACCTTTAAATGGCGTTTGTCCGGCCTTTGAATGGCGTTTCTTCGGTACGTATAAGGTCGTATTATGGTACACACACGACCTTTAAAGGGCATTGTAAGCCCTGATCAGCCTGTACATTCCCGTTACAACCAATGTAGACCCTGATGCCTGTCTTCCCTTTACAACCTGTACACACTGATCTGCATATACCTTTTCTCTGCAACTTGTGTAGACCCTGATCTGCCTGTACCTTCCCTTTGCAGCGAGTGTATACCTTGATCTGCCTGTACCTTCCCTTTGCAGCCAGTGTATACCTTGATCTGCCTGTACCTTCCCTTTGCAACCAGTGTATACCTTGATCTGCCTGTACCTTCCCTTTGCAACCAGTGTATACCTTGATCTGTCTGTACCTTCCCTTTGCAACCGGTGTATACCTTGATCTGCATGTACCTTCCCTTGGCAAACAGTGTATACCTTGATCTGCCTGTACCTTCCCTTTGCAACCAATGTATACCTTGATCTGCATGTATTATTCCATTTGCAACCAGTGTAGACCCTGATCTGCCTGTACCTTCCCTTTGCAACGAGTGTATACCTTGATCTGCATGTACCTTCCCTTTGCAACCAGTGTATACCTTGATCTGCCTGTACCTTCTCTTTGCAACCAGTGTATACCTTGATCTGCCTGTACCTTCCCTTTGCAACCAGTGTAGACCCTGATCTGCATGTACCTTCCCTTTGCAACCAGTGTATACCTTGATCTGCATGTACCTTCCCTTTGCAACCAGTGTATACCTTGATCTTCCTGTACCTTCCCTTTGCAACCAGTGTATACCTTGATCTGCATGTACCTTCCCTTTGCAACCAGTGTATACCTTGATCTGCCTGTACCTTCCCTTTGCAACCAGTGTATACCTTGATCTGCATGTACCTTCCCTTTGCAACCAGTGTATACCTTGATCTGCCTGTACCTTCCCTTTGCAACCAGTGTATACCTTGATCTGCATTTACCTTCCCTTTGCAACCAGTGCATACCTTGTGCCATGACCTCCCTTTGAACATGTACCTTGATCTGCCTGTACTTCCCTTTGCAACCAGTGTATACCTTGATCTGCCTGTACCTTCCCTTTGCAACCAGTGTATACCTTGATCTGCATGTACCTTCCCTTTGCAACCAGTGTATACCTTGATCTTGCCTGTACCTTCCCTTTGCAACCAGTGTATACCTTGATCTGCCTGTACCTTCCCTTTGCAACCAGTGTATACCTTGATCTGCATGTACCTTCCCTTTGCAACCAGTGTATACCTTCATCTGCATGTACCTTCCCTTTGCAACCAGTGTATACCTTGATCTGCCTGTACCTTCCCTTTGCAACCAGTGTCGACTCTGATCAGAAAATTACTCTGAAATTTGGTTAACAACGCATTACCGCAAAATCTTACATTAGAGGTAGCAAAATTTAAAATATTTTTCTTATTTCTCCCCCAAATTATGTGGTGTGACCACTCATTTGAACCGTCTCGACGAGACGGTTGAAATGAGTGGTCACAGCATATATTTTGAAGAAATAACAAAAATGTTGAGAATTTACCCTAAACTTGAACAGGCGTACAAGAAGTTGCATGCGTATAACTTCCCATGCGTTTCAGTTACACTGCACGCTACTTATTTCATGTACATGTGGAAGTCGCGTACCAGAGACACCAAATATTGGACCAATATGAAGAAAAAAACAACAACAACCCAACCACCCGAATTGCTGTATGATAGTATATATCTATACTCTCTATATTATACAGCAATTCGGGTGGGTGGGGTAAACAAAATTCATATTGGTCCAATGCTTAGTGTCTCTGGTACGCTACTGCCACCTGTGATTGCATAAGTACATCAGCATGTGGTATGATGTCGTGCGCACGTGGTAGGATGTCGTGCGCACGTGATAGCTATGTCGTGCGCACGTGGTAGGATGTCATGCGCACGTGATAGCTATGTCGTGCGATCGTGATATGATGTCGTGCGCACGTGGTAGGATGTCGTGCGCACGTGGTAGGATGTCGTGCGCACGACATAGGATTTGTGTTTCATTTGTCACCTCCAGGCTTCCGTATTTACTATATCAGTATGTTTGTGTGACGTTACGCTATCCGTCGAACAAGCCTGTCGGTATACCTGTCGTGATCGACTGTCAATCTTCACGAGCTCATTTGTCATTGTGTTTGTCAAACTAATGTCAAGCGTCGGTGGTGTAAAGGTTAGCATGGTTGCCTTCCAAGCAGTCGATCCGGGTTCGATTCCCGGCCGACGCATATTTTATTATTTAATATTATTACATTGCACTCAGAGGACACAAACTTTCCTTTATAGGAATTAAATAAGTGTATATTTGTGTCACTATTCCACCAGTTCTAAAAATTGCGAGTGCGTGCTATACAGATATAATCTTTTAGTAATATTTATTTTACTGCTAGTGACGCGCGGTGGTATCAGGCCTTTTTCATATGCAAATGAGGCATACAAATGAGGCATGATATTTTCTAATTATTTATTCAAATTAAATGCCTCACCTGAAAAAATAGTATTTTCGACAGATTTTAAAGTTCATTGCACATCAAAATATAAATACAGAGAATAATTAGTAATGTCCGTTAACATTTAAAGGAAACACGGTTATAGCCCCTGATACCAGTGTGGATATTTACCTCTGATATAAAAAGTATAATAATGTCAATCATTGCGTGGGGAAATGGTGAATGAATGTTCATTTTGCCAGGAAATGTCTCTGATGATGTCTCTGATATGTTGTGCCTACTAAGTGGGCATGTACCTTTAACCTAACAATTCATCGAATCTTAACAGAAATTAAAACACTATTTATTTAACAGCAATACGATTCGAATCACATTAAAATTCTATGAAAATCAAAGTGAAGAAGTATTGTTAAACAATATGGCCGCCATAAGGATAATATTTGTTTTTGTCCACTGCTGATCTTAATAATTATATATATTTCATGTTATAATTAATGTGAAATTGTCATATATACAAATAATTTGCAGAAATTATACACAAGCCATTATGACAACTATTCAAAATATGGGTGCTGGAATTTTGGAATGTACATTTAAATAAGTTTACGGACACCCTGGGGACCTCACAGGGTGTCCGGTTTAATGAGGTATCACTGTAATAGCCATACGTCAGGTTACTGAGTGGCAAAAAAATGTAGACACTGAGCAAGCCGATTTCTATCTAGACTGGTCGCAAACTGGCACGTCATTGGAGTATTTTTATAAACCTGGTTTAGTAATGAGCGGTTCCAAACCTGCCTCAATTTCTGACTCATGTAGCATTTAAGAATGCAAATTGCTGTTCAGTCGGTTAACAGTTAATAATTAAAGCCAAAAACCTAATCTAATTACACTCTTAGATAAATATTCATTGGTTTACGTGTGGTCTGGAAAACGTGTTCACAAACGGAAACTACCGATGTTGGTTAACCATTGAAACAATAAATGCCGTGAAATTTTACAGAATATGGGATTTTACACTTGCGAACATAGCTGCAATAATTCGCCTCCGATATGTTATCTACGTCTACAATTTGACCCATTCAAAATATGTGAGCAACCGAAGTGCATACCCAAACTTGTTGATTTTATGCCAAAATTTAGTAACCTGTATATGTTATACCTTTAAACAAATAATCTTTGATGTAGAACTAGTAAATTGCCAACAATAATATAACAGGGAAATCATGAAATCATGTTCCCATGGAAGCCATCTTTTTCTCTAGTTGCTGTTCAACATTCAACATAACGAAATGAAGCTTCAAATTTACAAGATGTACATGTAAATGCCAGATAATGGTAAAATAACCATTTTATGGATGTGCATGTTCTTTATTAATCATTTATTTATACAGCTTGACAGTTTTATATCGCTAACATATGAAACACGCCGGATAAGCGGTTGCAAAAAAATATATCTTCCATGCGTTAAAGAGATGGGGTTAAATTGCTACCTTCGCGAGTAGTATGGAGCGGGGTAGCAATTTTGTTTCTATTGCGAACAGTGCAGCCGTAAACTATAGCATGCACTGTTCGCCATTTAGTACAGGTTTCTGTATGTTCGAATTATTTATGATGTTCACATTTCAAGCAAAATTATCTTTTTTCAAATCAGGACATAGGCTGCCAGGGTATCTGCCATTTTCGACTTCATATATGGTACGATTTGTTTGTTTTTCAATAGTTACACTATTCGGCTGTATTTGTGGCTGTGACTGAAGAAATGGGGATTATGGGTTATGCAACCAGTGTAGATCCAGATCAGCCTGTGCATTCGCACAGTCTGATCAGGATCTGCACCGTTCGCCATGCCATCAATGAAACACCTATAATGCTTCTGACAAGTGATATATATCGTTATCAGGCTACGGGGGTGTGCTACTTGAACCGGAGCTACACTGGTCACAAATCTCACAAGCCTCATTTCTCCAGTCACAGCCACATTTGTGCTTGTAGACATTATAAATGTGCAGTGATCAACTCGAATAGGACACGTTCAACTACCAAAATAATATTGAACTCGAGATGTACATTCCGAAAACGGTTTCGTCGTGACTCCTGATATGTAGTACCCTGCCCCGCTGGTACCAGGCTCCAGACTTCGTAATACTAAAATGGTCGTAAGTGCAAAATTATGATAGTCTGTAAATTTCACATTAATAATGTTTTCTTGTAAACAATTATTGGATTTACATTTATTGAGCATATGCAGCATATGCTCAATAAATGAAAATCCATCAATTACAGTAACATAGGCTGTGCATCTGATTGGAAAGTTTACACGTTGACATTTATTTTGAGATTGAATGGAGAGATGCTCAGATATCTCGTCTTTTGGATTGTTTGCTGGCATAATATTGATAGCGTGCCTTTCTCATATCTGTCTATTATGTATTGCACCAAATACATACAAAGATGGCGGAGATGGCAACTCAATGTTCCATAGTATATACAGTAACAAGACAATACTCACATATGTTATATTCATATATCACATCACTCTTAAGAAGCAATTATCATTGATGTCAAGTGTATATATATATTACCTAATACCTTAAAGCAACATATATATAACATATATATACATATAGCAATAAAATAACATGTATATACATTAGGTATATAATTATATATTTTACAAATAGTCAATGTTTTGAGAAAATTGACACATTACAATTGAGACAGTGACTATGGGATCTAATACATTTTATCCCGTCAACACGGTGCGTATGTGCCGTGAAACACGGTGCCGTGAAACATTTTTGATATCCTGTCAATACGACCTAATCACTGCGTATGAATATATGCGGTGGCTGGGATTATTTTGTTTGCATTTTAAAGCCATTAGTAGGTGTTGACGGGATAAATAGAATAGTAGGTTAGTGCCGTGAATGGGAAAAATATCAGGCGCGGCTCGGAAACGGAATGTGCTCGGCAGAGCCTCGCCCATCCCGTTTCCTAAGCCTTGCCAGATATTTTTCCCATTCACGGCACTAACCTACTATTCTCTATTTCTAGTTACAGTTTGATGTTTGTTTGGCTTAGATGACATCGATTTCGTGGAGTCGTCCCATCCAGGGAGCATACATACATCTTCGTCCCAGTTCCAGCCCATGTACACGAAGGTGAAATGAACACAGAGGTTGATTAATCATAATCCACTCTTTAATCGCCATATTTAGCATATGTCATAATGAAATAAACATTGTTTAAACTAAAACATAACTGGTGCCGGTTAAAACAAACGTGCAGTCTAGTTTGGACCTATGCTGGGCGACAGCACCAAGCCGTTTGCTTTCCAATCCACGCACGTAGCTGACACATGTACACAGAGGTGAAATGAACACGGAGGCTGGTTACTCATTCAGCCTGCGGAATCAATCACCTTGGAGTCATGACCTCGTCACCCCGGTTACATGTATACAGTCATGCGCACTTTTCGAATGTACATGTATGACCGCGCACCGGCACGTTGGTTTAGGAACAGCATGCGTGCTATTTAGAAAACTGGCATTAAATAGACCTATGCTGCGAGGTATCGAGTGCGGAATTTTGGTAATTTTCAAACAAAACGCTTTTTGTTCTGTCTGAAAAGCTCATTTCGTAATATGGTTCAGTTTCATATTTTCGACCAAACATGCCATTTAAAAGTTCAGAATAATATAAACTGCTTGTTTGGTATGCAATGTTATCGCGAAGTACACGTACATTATAAATACAGTGAATCGGGACACAATGTGAGGTCCCCAATACATTGGAACCTCTCTAAACCAGACACCCGAATTAGCCCTTTCAACACTGCAGACCAGGGGGTTGTTTCAGTTTTACTGTAGTATATTTGGTTATAGGCTCTCATTTGTGACACAGAAATGCGATTTTGAACCTAAGAACATGTGCGATATTTCATGAAAAATATTTACAAAATTTACCCGTAAATGACGTCGAAAGTTGACGAATTTCGTCATCTTTCGAATTCATTTACAGAAAATATCACAGTTTCTGTAAAGACATTTCATGAAAAATCGCCCATGTTGTTAGGTACAAAATCACATAGAGTGTCTCATTTGTGGCTGTGACTGGAGAAATGGGGCTTATGGGTTTTGCGATCAGTGTAGATCCAGATCAGCCTGTGCATCCGCACAGTCTGATCTGGATCTACACTGTTCGCCATTCCATCAATGAAGCACCCGTCACGGTCCTAAAAGCAATGTAGATTGTTATCAGGTTAGAGGAGTGTGATATTTAATCTGGATCTACACTGGTCACAAATCCCATAAGCCCCATTTCTCCAGTCACAGCCACGATTGTCTTCGTTTTTTGTTTTTGTTTTGCTTTTCTTGGCATCGTGTTTCTGTCGATCATTCTTTGGTTGATTTGTCCCATAAATGTTGCATGCACGTATTCTTATCAATGTCGCAGATTTGTCATCAGGCCATGTGTCACCAAATGATGATGAAATATGAATAGAATTCAATAGAAAACAATTATATATATATAATTGTTTTATTTATATAAACAACTCTCCATAAATAGTTACATATATATGTATGTAACTATTTATGGAGAGTTGTTTATATAAATAAAACAAAATTATATGCAATACACACTATTCCCGAGTTTTTGATCGGTTGATTGTCCGCAACAAAATCAATATTTGATAAGATTTCATCAAATACAAAATGTGGGGACTTTTTGTTATTGATGAAAACATCCATACATTTAAATATTTCGTACATTTAAAGGCGCATGCCCCCTCAGTAGGCACAACATGTTATTTATAGGAATTAAATAAGTGTATAATTGTGTCACTATTCCACCAGTTCTAACTGATAGTGACTCGCGGTGGTATCAGGCTATTTTCATATGCAAATGAGGCATGGTATTATTAATTAGTTATACTAATTAAATGCGTCACCTGAAAAAATAATATTTTCGAAAGATAGTAAAGTATGATCATTGAGCATCGAAAAATAAATACAGATAATAAATAATAATGTCCGTTAACATTTTAAGCGAGTTTTCCACTGTAAGCAGTCAATGCGTGGTTTAATCGACCCTATAAAAGTGATATCAACCTCGGACATCGGTCGATATCACTTTTAAGGGGTGGATAAAACCACGTATTTACCTCACATAAAAGGCAATACTTGTATAATACGTGTATCAACATGTTCGAATCTTCTTACATAGTCCTGCTACTTTATCTCGCTTTGACATTTAATTGTGCTGACGTTTCCGTATAAGGTATACATAAACATAGAAAAGGCCGGGTCGTAGAATGTTAAATGTTAATTCGTTCCCACGAAATAACAATTCGTAATTGTTATTTCGTGGGAACGAATTGTTAACTCGATGGAACGAATTGTCATTGCATGGGAACGAATTGTTTACTATTCGTAATTGTTATTTCGTGGGAACGAATTAGTAAAAAAAAATCGATGTCCGCTGTGGGGCTCCGTATGGTTCCCTATCTAAATAGCGAACAGTGTGGGAGTTAAAAGTAACGGTCTACATTAAAACATCGCCACCAGCGGACAAAGAAACGTCATATGACATTTTAGTCATTCTGCAACTTACGTGTCGTAATGGCTATCGTGAGTATATGAACGAATTGTTAATTCGTGGGAACGAATTGTTATATCGTTCCAACGAATTGTTAATTCGAGCGAACGAATTGTTAAATCGAGGGAACGAATTGTTATTTCGCGGGAACGAATTGTTAATTCGAGGGAACAAATTGTTATTTCGTGGGAACGAATTGTTAAATTGAGGGAACGAATTGTTATTTCGTGGGAACGAATTAATAAATAAAAAAATCCATGTCCCCTGCGGGGCTCCGTAGATAATAACTGATAGTTGATCAGGCTCGATACAACGATCAACAAATCAATTAACCTATTTTAGCAATGGCTGCTCATTCTAAAACTCAGACCATATTTTTATGAAAACGGAATTTAGGTTTTCCTTATGTTTCTGTGTCTTTTTTTTTTAATCTCATTGAAGCAATAGCGACTTGCCGTCTTTCATTAACCCTTTCAACACCACAGACCTCTATAGAGACAATGTTTGCAAACAGTGCAGATCCAGATGAGCCGGCTCGTAACGAGCCGTCTCATCAGGATCTCCACTGTTTGTTAATAATTTTAAACGTCGTACAGATTACCCTTTTAGAAGAATGGGATAATTTGAATGAACAAAATTAATGAAATAGCGTGAAACATTGGCATGGAACATCCTATTAAGTTCCTTGGTGTTGAAAGGGTTAACACGGTACAGGGGGCCGTTTCACTAAACTTCCTACGGCTAAAATGTTCGTAAGTGCAAAATTATGATAGTCTGTAAATTTCACATTAACAATGTTTTCTTGTAAATAATTGTTGGATTTAGATTTATTGAGCATAGGCTGCATATGCAGCCTATGCTCAATAAATGTAAATCCATCAATTGAAATTTGCAGACGATTCTAAATTTGCGCTTACGAACATTTTAGTCGTAAGAAGTTTAGTGAAACGGGCCCCAGGTGCGCATACATGCAGATAACTATATACAGCGGCGCCTCATTTGAAGGTATACATGCCCACTCAGTAGGCACAAACTATTATTTATACCAGAGACATCCTCAGAGACATTTTCTGGCAAACAAACATTCATTAACCCACGTATTGATTGGCATTATTATACATTTTGTAGCAGACGTAAATTTCCACACATATATCAGGGGCGATAACCGTGTTTCCTTAAAATGTTAACCGATATTACTATTTATTCTCTGTATTTATTTGTTGATGTGCAATGATCATACTTTATAATCTGTCGAAAATGTTATTTTTTCAGGTGACGCATTTAATTAGTATAAATAATTAAAAAATATCATGCCTCATTTGCATATGAAAATAGCCTGATATCACCGCGCGTCACTATCAGTAAAATACATATCACTAAATGTGTATATCTATATAGCGGGCACTCGTAATTATTAGAACTGGTGGAATAGAGACAGAATTATACATTTATTCAAGTTAATTCCTATAAAGAACAGGTTGTGTCTACCGAGTGGGCATGTACCTTTAAAGCACAGATGTGAGACGAAGAAAAAAACGGGGGTTTTAACTTCATAAATTCGCGGATAGATTAGCCAGACTAGAACAGATTTGCATAAAATAATATAAATTGCGAATTTATTACATCTATATTATATGCTATTTTGACCGCCGGCTGAAAAAAACGAGGCCTCAATAAAATATAATTATGATGTTTTGTTAAGTAATACTTGTAACAGTAAGACTCCATCAATGGCAGACTGTATGGCACAAGTCTATGACAGGTTAACCCTTTGAACCCGAAAGCCCGCTATAACGGGTTATGCAAACAGTGCAGATCCAGATGAGCGGCTCGTAACGAGCCGTCTCATCAGGATCTACACTTTTTGCAAGTAATTTTCATATTTTTTAGAACAAAAACACCCCCTTTTCAAAAAGCGTGGACCCTGATCAGACTGCGTGGATGCGTATGCTGAGCTGGTTGAATGCATGTGTTTATACGCGTAACGTCTTTTTCAAAACGAGTCACAGTCCGTCGATTTCTAGTCGCTCTTCGATTGTTATCATAAGTAATAAGGATATCCGAATGATTAATCAGACATCCTGATGATTCATCGTCGGCTACTTTCGGTTTACGATATATTTGCTTTGTTGAATTGATGGCAGCGTGTCGCCACAACTGGCCTCTAAATGCCTCTCGCAGAGATCTTTATTGGCGCGATATAATCTCCAATCATGTTAAAGTGATTAATTCCGCTTCATAAATTACCGTGTCAGTCACCTTTGATCCCATTGTTGACGCATCACATAGGCCCTGGTTCTGAGATGGAGTTTCATTTTCTTGGAAAATAATTTCAGAATAATTATACTTTGTTTTTATAATTTTATCCCGTCAACACAGTGCGTATGTGCCGTGAAACACGGCGCCGTGAAACATTTTTGATATCCAGTCAATACTATTTTTGCATTTTACAGCCAGTTTGTAGGTGTTAGCGGGATAAATAGAATAATAGGTTAGTGCCGTGAATGGAAAAAAATATCTGGCGCGGCACGGAAACGGGATGTGCTCGGCAGAGCCTCGCCCATCCCGTTTCCTGAGCCTTGCCAGATATTTTTCCCATTCACGGCACTAACCTACTATTCTATTTATAATACGTTTCCAAGTAAAATAAAGCATTCATCTAAGATAATCTCAAAGTTTAAGTATGTACAGTATTAAGGTTTATATTCAAATGTCAAAAATATTATTAGTATTATTATTAGGCCATACAAAAGTACTTTGGTTCTCAGTCACGAGGTTTGCGGAATGAGACCCGGGAGGGCTGATACTTTTAATATATTTTTTTCTTTTGAGATGTTCATCTCTGATTCTTTTTCAAGTTGCCAGAGGCCCGTTTCACTAAACTTCGTACGACTAAAATGTTCGTAAGTGCAAATTTAGGATCGTCTTGAAATTTCAATTGCTGATTTACATTTATTGAGCATATGCTGCATATGCAGCCTATGCTCAATACATGAAAATCCAATAATTGTTTACAAGAAAACATTGTTAATGTGAAATTTACAGATCATACATTTGTGCTTACGAACATTTTAGTCGTACGAAGTTTAGTGACACGGGCCCCAGCTGCAGATGCATATATGTTCTATGAAATTACTATAACGTGGAAACTCACCAAATGTCGTCCGACATGATTGGATTTAACCTTTTTTTGCGTCGTATTGTTTTGTATTGATCATTGGCGAATCTACAGTATGATTTTATTTGTCCATTACGATAAAATGTTCGACGCGCAGGGATTTTTCTGACGCGGCGATATCTGAGAACCAATGCAAATTACACGTGTGTATACCTTTTATTATTAGTATTATTATTATTATTATTATTTAAAACATTATGACATGTTTTTCATCGAAAGCTTGCGATGGTGGACATAAAAAATAGAAAATGAAAGGATCTACACAAATACCATTTAACTATTGAAAGCAAACACAAAATCTGAGAGAGAAACAAGTCGGGATCACAGCAAATTCGGGTCGGCGAACAGTGTTAACCCCTGTCATAGACTTGAGTTTCTCACAGCTACATATGTTTTTTTTTAATGTAGACGCATACATAGATACAGTGAAACCTCTCGAAACTGGACACCGAGGTCCACAGGGTGTCCGGTTTAGAGCACATGGCTACTAAAATAATTCCATTGTATTCAATCTGTATAGATAGAGTCTGTTATACAACATGAATTCAAGTGGGTGGGGATATTCAACATTGCCTGTGGTTTAGAGAGGTTCCACTGTAAATCCGACATATGACTATGCCAAGCCATGCGGGCGTGCTTTGTGAACATGAACATGCATTATCATCAGAGATAGATGACAATGAAACCCAGACAATTAAGAATATTGAGACTGCCTACGTGTCCGGTTTAGAGAATGTATACTGTATATACAGTGGGGTCAGCGTGTAAGTGCACACACGAACGAACACGACAGGTTGGACCCAACTTGTCGTCCCCACTGTATATACATGCTCTTACGGAGCCCCGCAGGGCACGTATAATTCTGTTTTTTTTTTATCAATTTAACAATTCGTTTCTTCAATTTAACAATTCGTAGGAACGAATTGTTATATCGTGGGAACGAATTGTTAATTCGAGTGAACGAATTGTTAAATTGAGGGAACGAATTATCATTACGTGGGAACGAATGCAATTTAATAGTACAACAAACTAAAGTAATAAATAATGGCTATAAATACTATTAGAATATAGAATGATAAACAAAAAGATATACAACTTTTGGTGTCATACTTTCCATGTCTGAGCTGAACATGAAACTAATCTATGGTTGCGACTGGAGAAATGGGGCTTACGGAATTTTCAACCAGTGTAGCTTCTGATGAAATATCACACGCCTGTAGCCTGATAACGATATACAGTGGAACCCCTGTAAACCGGACACCAAAAACATTTGTGACCTTACTTTTGATGAGTTTCTTGGTCATTTATCTCAGGTGATAATGTCTGTTCGTGATCGCATAAACATACAACTATAGCTCAGAATGATCAAATGCCTGATTTACAGTGAAACCTCTCTAAGCCGTACACCCTGGACACCTCCCAGTGTGTCCAGTTAAGAGAGGTTCCGCTGTATATAGATTGTTAGAAGAATGCCGGGCGTTTCATTGATGGAATGGCGAAAGGCGCAGATCCGGATATGCACAGGCTGGTCTGGATCTGCACTGGTCGCAACACCAATAAGCCCCAGTTCTCCTGTCACAGCCACATATTGACTTCCATTGGCTATCGTGACCCATTATAACGCATTGTATTTTCATTTCCAATAGTTACTCGTAGAAAAAAAACACCCGATAGAAGGCCTCACGCGCGCTGAGAAACAAAGAAGACTTTAGGGGCTGGTGAGTCAGCCCCTCGATGCGGAAGCTGAGTGACTCGGGGGTTAGTCACCACCGCCCTTTGTTAATCTCACCGTGTGAACATATTTCTGAAATACTGGGCCACAGACTCACTGGGAGCTTGATGCGAAGTTCCGTGATTCAACCTTGAATATATGTTACTATGGCGGTGCTGAGATAGAAACCATTTAACCCTACTGAGTAAATAGCTGAGAAACGTTGTTCCATGCTAAAGTTTGGACTATCACCAGAAAATTGTATTTTCAATGGGAAAAGAAAAGACCGACAAATGTTGTAGATCCTGAGGAGACAGCTCGATATAATTAATCACATTTCCATTAATCATGAAAACTGGTATTTTTTCCAAAAATTTAAAAAATGACAAACACTGTAGTTCCTGAAGAGACGGCTAATCTGGGGCCCGTTTCACTAAACTTCGTACGACTGAAATGTTCGTAAGTGTAAATTTAGGATCGTCTGAAAATTTCAATTGATGGATTTACATGTATTGATCATAGGCTGCATATGCAGCCTATGCTCAATAAATGTAAATCCAATAATTGTTTACAAGAAAACATTGTTAGTGTGAAATTTACAGACTATACTAATTTTGTACTTACGAACATTTTAGTCTTACGAAGTTTAGTGAAACGGCCCCCTGGATATATAGTGTGTGTAGAAGTTTGATCTATGGTCTGTAGTGGTTACAGCATTGCATCAGCTATATGACACATACAATGTTCATGTTTGTCTAATAGCACTCAATATATAGAGTGTGTTAGAATCGTGTCACTGTATTTGATTTCCTCGGACAATTCATTTTTGCTTGAAAACCTCGGTGAAAACTATTTCGCTAGGTCACTGTGCGAAACTTTCATATAGGTGCAATTTCCATTAATTAATAGAAATTGCAAGCAAAACACAAACGTATTTACACGTTTATATTTCCTATCCATGTCGAAAATGGCAGGTCGTTGCAGGTGTTCGTTCGTTCGTTTCTAAGAAGTTCGTACATCCGTCATGTGTCCGTTGCAAACTGTGCAATGTCGTGACATATTTCCAACACGGTCCGTTCCTGTTCGTTCGTGATGATGCACTCACACACCCATCCGCCACTCTAGCAACACAATGTTAACCCTTAGACCGCTACACACAACAATTGTCGTCTGCTGTTGCTTTTATATCTTGCCTTATTTCTCAATAAAAACATGGTTTGACAGCACTTCAGAAGTGCTTTCAACGCATGTTGTAAATTATTCTAAAGTGCTGTCAAAGCATGTTTTTGATGATAACAATGGAAAATAGAAAATAAACAGCAGACGACAAAATATTAAGATAGCGGTCGAAAACAAATCTGCGGATAAAAAAAGTTATACAATTAACAAAACACCAACAAATATCGCAAAATAGTAAAAGACTGTATATGTATCATTTATGATATTTTAGAGATTATTATCAGAGGAAGAAACCATTTTCTTTATCGTCAATTGTAAACACAGATGCATGCATGTTGTGGTGCCTCATTTGAATGGCCGAACAAATATGCAACGGGATAAATAAATAAACTGGCGAAACTTCAAATAGAAGTGTTATTAATTAAACAAATAAAGAAATTGTTTAGCTCCGCCAATAATGACTCATGTATGTTCTACTCACAGGGGTTTTCATGTGATTGGCTGCTAAAATCATTAGGCACGTGAGCGCGCGTGTTTTGATTGGCTCGGCGCGCTCGAGATTTAAGCGTGTTCATTTCCCATCTGTCAATGAACATAGAGCTGCAACTACACACGGGAAGAAAAGAGCGTCTGTATTAGCATACACGACGAGGAATGAGCGTTTGCGTAAAGACGTAATTGAATGGGTCAGGAGAGGAAAGCACAGGTTGAAGTAACGGACTGAGGTCTATAAATAAAATACATTAAATATGCCTAAAAGCATCAATAAATGAAAAAAAAATAAGCTAAACAAAATATTTTGTATAAGTCTATTATGTAGGGAGTAAATAAAATTGTTTAGCTTATTTTGTTTACATTTATTGATGCTTTTAGGCATATTTAATGAATTTATAGACCTCGGTCCGTTAATCAAACCTGTGGAGGAAAGGGGCTAAGTACATTCAATTGTAATATGTACGAACATGTTATGTGTTCATGTAAGTCTGACGGAAACATTTAATATAATGAAACATAGGTAATTAAATAAATTGCTTACAAAAAATACTGGCAAATGACGAGCGAAACGAACGAAACATAATATTATAGAAGTTGACAATAGAATAACAACCGTTTGACATTTCGCTGACTTATACGACGTCAGTTGACCGGTTTGTTTCACACCTGTATGAAAGCAATCGCTTCCATTCCATAACCATTTTCGCCTGGAAAGCACATTGAAGCAGAGCTCCAGATAAGCTGCGTATTTTCGTAAATACACAATTAAATTTGCCAAACACCCAATTGAAATCAGAAGTAGTGAGTATCAAAAAGCAATGAGAACAATTGTGGTACCTTTATCATGCTGCAGAAAGCAATAAACAGACCACAAACATAGCATATTTTTCTTATTTTTCAATGAAAACACATCTTGGTATTTCATTAGAATTGTAATGAAATGCCAAAACATGCCTGTGCATATAGCTAGTGATTCCTTCCCACGAGTCCTTTAAGGGTATTCTGATTGTGTAGCTCTTTTGCTCAGAAAACATGAATCAGCGTGAAGACACAGATGTCGGTTGGATTAATGCATGCAGTGTTTCCTCTGGATCATAACGGGTGTTGAGGGATTTTGTCATAATTTGAGTTAATCCGACAAACCCATGCTTATGTGGATGTTTGTCAGTGTTGCCCTGATCATGCATGGCTGTACGCTGCAGCAACTGTGTGAATGTATCACAATAATGATTAGGTACATGGCGAACAGTGCAGAACCGGATCGGACTGCGCGAAAGCGCAGGCTGATCTGGGTCTTCACTGGTCGCTATTAAGACAAGTCCGTAGTTCAGTTCAGACAGACTGCGCACTAGGGTTAGTTGTAAGAAACGATTCAACAGCTGAGAATTAGGTCACGTGTCATTGTCTTTGTTTCACGGTATCGAAGTGGGATGCCAGTCAACGTCTTGGTCGGTATTTAGTACCACACAACTGCTCATTAAAATAAAAGGACTGAACGTCCTGAAAATATTCACAGTATGTGTTTGTGGATGACACATAGACTAATAAACTTAAACTTAAGGTCAGCAGATAAAAACAATATATATCTACCGAAACCTAATATTGAACTATACAGGTCAACCTTCGTCTATTCTGGAGCCAAACTATGGAATGATCTACCAGTGTATGTTAAAACTGCCAAGTCCGTGGAAGATTTTAAGAGCAAATACATAGTACATCAGGCGCGGATACAGGGGGTCCAGGGGTTTACATGTACTTGTATCATTAATATTTGTTAAATATACGTGTACTTATAGATAGATAGATGATTTCAGGGAATATTGGCTAGGCCAACTCAGCTTCTTCTATAAATAAAGACGTTACTTACTTACTTACTTACTTACTTAAGTAAAACTTACTTACTTACTTACTAAAATACAAATATTTCTCGAGAAACGGTGCAAACAAAACTGTGAAAGTGAAATCTCGTCAAAAATAAGTAGATGAAGTGAACAAGTAGGTAAATGTCACCAATACAAGGACATAGTGAAAAATATTTGATATATGGTATAAACTGCATCCTGATGCAGTTTATACCATATATCAAATATTTTTCGAGCAACGGTGCCAAAAAAAAAAGTGAAATTAAAATTCCGTCAAAAACTAAGGTCATTGGAGACATAAGAGTAAAGAATATACAAGTAGGCCCCCTAACCTATTGTTGTTGTTGTGTTGGGGTTTTTTGTTTAATATTATAAATAGTACTACAAGTGTTTTATGTGCCAAAATGGCATATAGGCATATATGTTTTCTTGGAAACTTTATCCTAGGGCACATTGGCATTTTGCATGGGAAAGCCGTGGATACATACAAACTTAGCGAATGCCCCCGCTGGCAACCAAAGAAACCGAGGACATGCATATGGTGTGACGAAGGTAGATAACTCGAAAGAGATGTTGATCAAGAGTTACCATTCGTGTCAAGACTGATGAAGTTCCGTGAGGGGAAATAAATACATTATATCACTGTTAAGTATGTGAATGGACTAAGTAAGTAAGTAAGTAAGTAATTTGTTTATTATAGTGACATGTGTTAAACGAAACAGGGAATATGTACAATATAATATTGACGAAAACACCCGGCCCTATGGACCTATATGTCACTTTCAAATGTTAGGTAACAAATGCATGTGTAAATATACAATATAAAATAAATAATTAGCACCTAGTTTGAGCAGTATATATCATGTATATGATTAAGTGTAGGTAAAGCTGAATTGGCCTTAATTTCGCGACGCCACATCTGCTTAATACAGGCATCTTGACGTCCCGGAATCAGGGCCACTCCACGTTCAAAGTTGTCAATTACATGATAACAGTTCAGACAATGGTCGACATTCAAGTGTTGTATCATACAATGTAGTACCGTGAGTGTGACCTGTGGGTAACGGATTGCACAGATACAATTGCCTGAGGTAGGTTATTATCGATGTATAGTATTGACAATGAAGGACTATTTACCAGATTACTTAATATATATATGACTCACCAGATAAACGGGAATGTCTGCGCGTAAGACCATTGAAGCTCCAGGTCGGTAAGTGCACCCGTGCAATCTGATCAGGAGCAACGCTGTGAACAGTGTAGGCCCAGATCAAACTGTACCTATGTGCATTCTGATCAGGATCAACCCTGTTCACATCTTGGTCTGGTATCATTGGGCTAATAACCAACAATTTAGATTGTGATAGGAAATGCGACACAGTATAAACAATCAGGCACAGTTAATGTATGGATATTGGATGGGATTACTAGCTAGTCGGTGGAATGTTGTTGCATATAAATTTGTACATAACGTTGTCTCGCCACGACAGGAAGAGATTAAACGAACGTGTGAACAGTGTAGCCCCAGATCAGAAAGCACACCACAGTCTGATTTCGGATCAGGATCAACAGTGTTCACTGAACCAGCGGGACACGTTCATGATGCTGTGATGCTAAGTATGTGACCTTGACCTTGGGGTTAATGGGGACCAGGGGATCGGGCATTTGTGACAACACGAGAGAGGATCATCAGATGGACGGATGTGTGAAATAGCAATCAGTTATGTGAAAGGGAACACAAACTAGTATAAGAAATGTACCTCAACGTTAAGTATGTAAACGCTCCAAGTTTCTGACATTGACCTTGGGATTATTGGGGCCGGATGATCGTAGATTTATCACGGCATGATAGATCATCAGAGGAATGCATGTGTGAACAGGGCTCCAGATAAGGAATTAGTAATTGTGTATTGTCACTCCATAATTTCCGAAGTAATTGGGTATTTCAAAATTTTAATTGGGTAAAATAAAAACACACTACTGTTTACACATCAATAGACAGCAATTATTGAATAGTGTGCTACGAAATGAAAACATGTCTTGACATTTCATTAGAATTGTCTCCCAATAATTCTAATGAAATACCAAGATGTGTTTTCATGGAAAATAAGAAAAAATATGCTATATTTGTGGTATGTTTATTGTATACGCACCCCCTTCACCCTTTCAACACCACAGACACACCACCACCACAACAAATGTAGATCCAGATGGGCCGGCTATGTTGGGCCTTTAAGAAGTTCCGCTTAGCAACATTTACCCGAAAGTTAAGTTTGTTGTGACCTACGTACGTACTAACAGGCGGACGAACACCGGCAACGATCACCATGCGGTGACGGGGGCACAAAAAGGAATATGAAACCAGTTGCATATCCGTAACGATTCGTATGTAGATTCCGGTTGTGCGGGGGGAAACTGAATTGAACATATCATTCAGCCTACACAACTGAAACAGACCATAGATAGATGACCCCCGCAGATAACCAATATGACCCGGAAGTTCTTTTCAACGCGTGGACGAGAATATAAACAACGTTTTTCAGAGTAGGCACACTTTTCCTTCTTTACACGTAGAATCACATTTTTACTCTCGATCTCCACCATTGTTTGTCAGGCATAGCACAGTTGTACTTATTTATACGAAAAATTGTAGTTGGTTTATATGTAAAATATACGCAGAAAGTAATATAAATGAATAGACTATTCATACAAAAACCGTGTTACTGGACTTGTATTAATTGGTCAAAGGGAAACAACTCGAACACTGATATATAAATAGTATACCGCTTGTTATCGAACCTGATTCCCGATTCTTTGATCACATACACCACCGTTATTCGTGACTTCATGACTGTCAAGTCTGAGTCATGTTTTCACTGACTAACACCACCGTCTGCGCTAATCTTCACAACATTTGTAGACCTGTAGCCAGGGGGGGTCGGAGCGGTCGGACGACCCTCACCCCCAGCCAAACCTCGAGGTCCACTTTTTTACTGTCTTCATTACAAAATACTTGAATATTGTGCTTGAAAATAATCGGCTTGATTGGCAGAGCCCGAGCTGTAGCACAGCTCGGGCTCTGTCAATCAAGCTGCTTGATTGTAAGTTGATATTGCCAAGAGATGTGCAGAAACATTGACATTTTGGCAAGATTAATATATAACTCAGGGGGGGGGGGGGCCCCGACGCAGGAATTATTTAGAGGGGTACGTTATTGAGGGCGCGAAGGGCTAAACATTTTTTTTTTTGCGCATCCACGAACAAATCTTGGCAGATTAAACTTTTCACCCCTAAGTAACTGGAATGGATTTTTATATGTTAATTTTGCAACCAATCCAATCATCACAAAATGATTTTCAGACCAGTCCACTTATGAACATGGGGAGTTTTTATTCTCAAAACTGAACATTACTTGCAAAAAGTGCAGATCCTGATCAGACGGCTCATCTGGATCTACACTTGTTGCCAATACCACTACACAGGTCTGTGGTGTTGAAAGGGTGAAGGGGGTGCGTACGCACCCGTCACACCCCCGTCACACCCCCGTCACACACACCCCCGTCACACCCCCGTCACACCCCCTCTGCACACCCCCTCTGCACACGGGCCTGTAACTGTGTCTCAAGTGAGGTCTCGGGGGTATCAATATGTTTTGTCTCCCGGACTATGGGCTGCATTTGACCTGATAGATGAGCAGAAGAGCTATTGATGATTCTAATGGTATGTTGATTGGTAATATATTCAATTAGATGAAGAAGAATTCACATAAAGGAGAAGAATTCACATAAGCTCTTCGAGCTTGTTTTCTAATCCTTATTCACTGTTACTTTATATGTATTTTGATGCATATATATACATGTATATTATTTGAAATAAATATTGTTTTAACTAATTAGATGCAGGGCTCCAGATAAGGAATTAGTAATTGAGTATTTTCACTCCCATCATTTCTGAAGCAATCGGGTATTTCACAATTGTAATTGGGTAAAATAAAATCACACTACTGTTTACACATGAACAGACAGCAATTATTGAATAGGTTGCTTCGAAATGAAAACATGTCTTGGCATTTCATTAGAATTGTCTCCTTGGAGACAATTCTAATGAAATACCAAGATGTGTTTTCAGTGAAAATAAGAAAAATATGCTATATTTGTGGTCTGTTTATTGTTTGTTTTCTGCAGCATGATAAAGGTACCACAAAATTGTTATTGCTTTTTGATACTCGCTACTTCTGATTTCAATTGGGTTTTTGGCAATTTTAATTGGATATTTAAGCAAATACGCAACTTATCTGGAGCCCTGTAGATGAATAAGCCATCATCAGACTCGTCTCTTAGACCTGGGTCATAAGAATGCATGTTCTTTGGACCCAGCTTACACAACAAAACATATTTCATTTGATCAAATTCTTAGGTGTTTGTGTTTTTACGCTCTATACCATATAGGCAACAAGGGATTATTTTCGTCAACAATTGGAGCCGGAGAAATAATATTTATTTAAGTCCCTTTTGACAAAATGTAGTGATTATATATTGATATATTCATGAGATTTATTTTTCAGAAATATGTTGGAATAATTCCAGCACACAAATATTTACACAATTCCCTAACATTTGATTGGCCCGTAGCAAGTCATTGTCCAAAATTTATATCCCAGTAAACTCCCACGCCAACTACTTTCCGTAACCGTGAGGCACAGTTAAAATAATTCTTAAGAAAACGGAAAATAAACACATTTTCTTTATGAATTTATTTAAAATGCTGGAATTATAAGGAATTAATGGCCTTTTTGTTGAATTTATCGGGGATATAAACTTGGAAAAGTCGCGGGAATACTGGACGAGGCCTTAAAAAATTACAATTTTCGAAAAATAATCAATTTTTTTTTTTTTTCGAAAATTGTAATTTTTTATGCTTCGTCCAGTATTCCCGCGACTTTTCCAAGTTTACACCCCGATAAATTCAACAAAAAGGCCATTCATTCCTATAATGTCTTGCTTTCACGCCCAATAATAACCACTGTATAATATGATGTAATATCCAGGATAGGTCTCTGGTAATATGTATATATAGTTTATGTTTAAATATGCAATCTTCTCATTTGTTATTGGGTATATCACGTTGAAACTTGGTGGCTCTGTTCACATGGGTTACTTGGTTACTGCCCAGTTGTGGGTTACTTGATAATGTATGCTATGGATGATTAGGTTACTCATTTTAACATGAACCTTCGTGTTATCTGAAGGTCAAAAGGTCACCTCTTGAGCCCACAGTGGTGAAACTTTGTACAGTGAAACCTCGCTAAACCGGACACCCTGGGAGGTCCCCAGGGTGTCCGGTTTAGAGAGGTTTCACTGTAAATCAGGCATTTTGTTCATTCTGAGCCACAGTTGTGTGCTATGCGATCACAAACAGACCGTATTACTAGCTACAATAATTTGCCTCCGATATGTTATCTACGGCTACAATTTGACCCATTCAAAATATGTGAGCAATAGAAGTGCATGTAGGTCAAAATTTAGTAAACTGTATATTTTATACCTTTAAACGAATAATCTTTGATGTGGAACTAGTAAATTGCCCAAAATAATAGAACAGGGAAATCATTTTCCTATGTAAGCCATCTTTTTTCTTGTTGTTTTTCAACATCCAACATAACGAAATGAAGCTTTCAAATTTACAAGATATACATGTAAATGTCAGATAAACAACTTGACACGGTAAAATAACCAATATAATTTATTGATACAGCTTGAACAGTTTTATTTTGTTAAAATATCAAACACGCCAGATAACTGCAAAAATCACTCTTCCATGTGTTACATTAAAGAGATGGGGTTAGCAATTTTGTTTCTACAGTATCACCTGCAACAACTAACCAAGAAACTCATCAAAATTAACTCTTTGCATGCTGGGAAATTTGTGGGCTATAAATAGTTCAAAAATAGCAGATGACAATTCATCATATTTTCTTGTATTTCTCACCGTAAATATCATGAATATGTCTTGGAATTTCATTAGATTTGAGTCCTGAGGACTCAATTCTAATGAAATTTCAAGACATATTTACAGGGAGAAATAAAACATATACTCCCAATCCGTTTGGCGGATATTTTCGCCGCTAGCATGCAAAGAGTTAAGACCACATGTGCTTTCTTGGTGTCCGGCTTAGAGAGGTGTACCACTGTATATGGGCAACACTTAGGGAAATAAAATGTTACAACCACAACAGGGACTTCATGCATCAAAAATGTTGTAACCTTTTCAGTGCTCCAGATAAGTTTTTTATCTAAAGAGTAATATACCCCCAGATTTCAAATTCAATGCGTATTTTACTTTTACAAACGTATTATTGTTTGTTTTCCTTATTAAATAGGGAACAAATGATAAAAACAAAACAAATTTAAAAATTCACTTATTTGAGCTGCAAAAAGCAAACACTGTTTGCTTTTTGCAGCTCAACTAAGTAAATTTTCAACTTTATTACAGTATTTTCACTACTCAATTTGAAAATCATTGCATATTTTCACATTGCTGTGATTATTTTGTACTCCCACTTGTGATAATCAATGCGTATTTTGCTAAAATATGTGCGTAAAATATGCCAATACGCACCTTATCTGGAGCTCTGACCTTTTGTAAACATGTTACCGTTCCCGCTTGTTACATTACTGGATATGTTACCTTTCTAGGACATCAAGGTAAAAAGTTCACAATTTGGGTGGCAGGTGGGAGCATGCGATGGGTAATTTAACGGTCGGGATTTATCCTTACCGGAATCCCGAACGGAGACCTGGTTTGGCCCTCAGGTACGTCTTTGGTATTCTTGTATGTGAGGGTTAAATCTGGTTATACCCCTTGTATGAGTACTATGATTATTCCTAATCCTATTACTTTTAGGGGAAGGGGCCAAGTGACTTTTGTGTGGTATGGACCTGGTGCCAGGTCGGGTTATTCTAATTTCAGGGCTGAATATATTTTATTTTTTCTCAATGTAAATATTCCCCCCCCCCACCTCCCCCATGCAGCCCCGGCATTACATGACCTTAGCTATTGATAGGCCGTTAAACACCAATAAACAAACAAAACGTTCACAAAGGTCAGTGCCACTGACCTTTGTGAACTTTTTGTTTGTTTGTGTGGCATGGATGTGTGGCATGACTCCGTGATTCGCAAGTTATTTTCAATGATTCGCTAGTCTAACTATATTTCAGTATCATCAACAATTGCGACTACCAACGTATCCCTACGTCTGCTGCGCCGAATCCGTTCATACATTCCGGAAATGGAAGGCACGCTTTTACCCCGCGAATCCGGTCGGCTGATAGCGGAAAACAGCAAAGACGTCAAGGTCAAACCTGGAGGTGTAACAAAGGTCGCCAAAGTCATGCAAGAACTTGTGAAGAAAAACAAATACAGCATACACAGCTGGAAAGAGCATGAGTTGAACCCAAAGACAATGGACAAAGCTGCCCTTGATTGGGTGTTTGTGGCAGACACGCTCAATTTCTCCTTCTGGTCGGCAGACGACACCAAGAAGTTCAAGGTGAAATACAACAACAAGGCACACACGGGCTACTGGTCACTGTGTGCGGCCATGAATCGAGCACTGGATGAAGGTTTGCTTGCTTGTTTGTTTATTAGTGTTTAACCCTTCCTACGCTGTTGACGAAAATTGCCGTCTGCTGTTTTTCATTTTTTCTTTAATTCTTAACAAAAAACTGGTTTTGACAGCACATGAGAATCGTCTCCACTGGAGACGATTCTCGTGTGCTGTCAAAACCAGGTTTTTGTCGATAAATATTGAAAATAAAACATTTCCAGCAGACGACATCATTTAATTCAGCGTAGTAAGGGTCAACGGCCTATCGTAATGTAACAGCTAAAGAAATGCAAGGCCGGGAAAATGGGTTTGATCCAGTTTTAGCCTGCTGCATTGGGGGGAAAATCCCAACTTTGAAAATCAGAACGCAATATTTGCATCGAGACTAAATATATTCAGCCCTGAAATTAGAATAACCTGACCTGGTGCCAGGTCCATACCACACCAAGTCACTCAGTCCCTTCCACTAAAATAGGATGACGAATAATCGTAATTCTCATAAGGGGTATACCCAGATTCAAGTGTCACATACAAAATGCCAAAGACGTATGTGAGGGCCAAACCAGGTCTCCAGTCGGAATTCCGATAAGGATGAACCCCGATCGTTAAATTACCCAGCGCATGCTCCCACCTGCCACCCACACAGCTATATAAAATGTTATCACATAATGTCATTGCATGAGTGCACATGCTAAATCAGAAATTATTCGGATCAGAAAATTTCCTAATCGTCAGGTACCCTCATATAGCCAACCAAAATTTTCTGGGATTAACAAAGTGCGACTAACCCTGAAGATTGGATTGCCATGTAGCCAATCAGTTAACACATTACCTTCTGAAGATACCAAGGCGACAGATAAGGAATTAATAATTGAGTATCGTCACTCCATCATTTCTGAAGCAATTGGGTATTTCAAAATTTTAATTGGTGTAAAATAAAATCACACTTTAGTCTACTGTTTACAGATCAACAGACAGCAATTGTTGAATAGTTTGCTTCGAAATGAAAACATGTCTTGTCATTTCAATAGAGACAATTCTAATGAAATGCCAAGATGTGTTTTCATGGAATATAAGAAAAATATGCTATATTTGTGGTCTGTTTATTGTTTTCCGCAGCATGATTAGGTACATGTACCATAAAATTGTATTGCTTTTTGATACTCGCTACTTCCGAATTCAATTGGGTTTTTGGCAATTTTAATTGGGTATTTAAGCAAATAAGCAGCTTATCTGGGCTCTGCAGAAACATAATTTTTCTGCTGAAAAAAAAATATTTTCATCGAGACGGTTCAAATGGGCGGTCACAACATATACTTTGTTTGAGAAAGACGAAAAATAGAACAGATAATATGTCAATATTTGCATATATCGGTACATAAGTTTATTCTGAGTGCTTTGCGCTAAACATTTGTGAATTGAAGGACATTAGTCCAGTTTTGCATGGCTATGGCTGGCTAAGATGATCTCAGTTTACAGATGTCTTCTACTATTTCATCTGTCTTATTTATACAGTGGTACCTCTCTAAACCGGATACCAAGAAAACACCTGTGATATTGGTGTTGATGATTGAGTTTCTTGGTCATTTATGTCAGGTGATAATGTCTGTTTGTGATCACATAGCACACAACTATGGCTCAGAATTATCAAATACCTGAATGACAGTGAAACCTCTCGAAGCCGGACACCCTGGGGACCTCCCAGGGTGTCCGGTTTAGAGAGGTTTCACTGTATGTTTAGTGGATGTTTTCTACTATTTCATCTGTCTTTTATAATACATTCGTTTAGCTGAGATCATCTTAGCTCGACTATGTCCTGTATACATTCAGGAATACCACTGATGGACCCAAACTACTACGCCAGCGTCAGCAAAGATGACATGGCCAAGATATTCCGCTCAGACTCGGATTACGATATGCCGTTATTGGACGAACGACTAGAGGTTATACACGAGGCGGGGAAAATGTTGTTGCAGAAATACGACGGCAGTTTCGCCAACGTGATTGCCAAATGTGACAAGAGTGCCCAAAGCCTGCTTAAACTCGTTGTTACGGAGTTTCCATCATACAGGTAAGATGGCCCATTGTAAACTGGACATTATATTTGTAAAATATGGATATGCCCCCTTGGCATACTTGACTGTATTTATGGCTAAAGTGTTTCAGCCATATTGTGAAGGTAAACATGGTAAAAAGGGCAAGGTTATGTTGGAATGAGTCTGTGGTACTAGTATACAATTTGGTACAAAACAATATTGACGCCAGTGTACTCAGTAGATGCATCAAATTTAAATATGGAGAAGTGCAGATTCACCTAGAAATCAACATATATCACATTTTATGCATAATTAGCGAACAGATCGCCTTCATATTAAGGAAATATGTAGAAAAATCACAAAATATGTGGTAAATCACAATTGTATGTAACTGTAACTCAGAAAACCGTGGGAATCAACTTAAAATACCTTTTTAAAATAGTGTTCAATTAACACTATTCTTAGAATCTGCTTATTCACTTGTTTTCTAGGGGCATGCATCGATGAGAAGGGCTACTGAAAAGCGAACTGCCATTTTTATTCTGATATCAAGGTGATCAGTTAACTTTACAAGACAAATCACAAATATCCGCTTTTAACACAGTTGCATGGCAAAACAGTTTAACCCTTTCAACACCACAGGCCGGTATAGAGGCATTAGCAAAAAGTGTAGATCCAGATGAGCCGGCTCGTGACGAGCCGTCTCATCAGGATCTGCACTTTTTGCAAGTAATTTTCATATTTTTGAGAACTTAAACCCCCCCCCCCTTTTCAAAAATGTGGAACCTCTCTAAACAAGAAACCCTGGGATCTCACAGGGTGTCCAGTTTAGAGAGATTCCAATGGAGCAGTAAATTTAGGCAAATATACAATTTGGTATAAAACAATATTGACTACAGTGTACTCTAAGGAAAGCGAACTACCACTTTTTTTCTGATATCAAGATGATCCGTTAACTTTACAAGACTAATCACACATATCCACTTTTAACATAGTTGCATAGCAAAACAGTTTAAATGCACTAGCACATTAGCTCATAGTAGTACATCCACTGGCAAAACTGGCTAAATTCAATAGTTTGAAGCGCTTAAATGGGACCAAAAAGCTTTTGCAGATCAGCCTGCACATTCACATACTCTGATCAGGGTCTTCACTGTTCAGTGTTAGAAACACCGCCAAACAAACAGTATAAAGCATTGTCTGATTGCAGAAGTGTGCATCTGTGCGTATGGTTGTGGGGGTGGTGTGGCGGGGGGGGGGGGAATAATTAAAAATCAACATTTTAACATTATATAAGTCTAGGCATGTAATTATGAAATGTTCTGAGCATCTACTCGCTTCGTTTAAATCAGGAAGTTGGATTGGTTGAGTCTGATATGTGACAAGTCTTGGCCAATCAAGCTTTCTGAATTTTCAAGAACTTACTCATGATTATTATTTTCCACAGGGACGAAGCGGAGTACAACGGTAAGAAAGTCGCCATCTACAAACGCGCCCAGATCCTCATTGCCGATATCTGGGCCTGCTTTGAAGGTCAAGGTTACGGGGAGTTTCACGATATCGACACAATCACGATGTTTGCCGATTATCGGATCCCACAGGCGCTGATGTATTTCGGGGCATTAGAGTATTCAGAGGAGCTTCTGGAGCACCTGAGGAAAGACCATTTGATGGAGTCTGGTGACAGGTGGGTGTATTTATAACACTTAAAATGTTGAAATAAATGTTTGCCGTTAAATGTTTTCCATTTTTATACGCCCATTTGAAAAAACGGGACGTATTATGTATTCATCTTGTATGGGCGGGCGGGCACAGCTTGTTCACGCAATAACTAGAGTTCTACTTAACGGATTGTAACCAAATTCGGTGTAAATGTTTATCATGGCAGACAAAGAAGCCTATTGATTTTTAAAAATGTCCGATGACTTATCTCCCCTTGGCGGCCATTTTTAATTTTCCCACTCTGTATCCTTGTCCACGCAATAACTCGAGTGAGTTCTACTTCACCGATCGTAACCAAATTCGGTATACATGTTTATCACGGCAAGATGAAGAAGCCTATTGATTTTCAGCGAGTTATCTCCCCTTGTTGACTGGCCTTGCCTTGACGGGCGTATATTGTGACCTTCGGAACTCTTGTTGATGAAAACATGTGTTAACAACAGTGCATAAGAATCGCCTTCAATGGGGAAAATGCAATATTGACTTGCTCCATCCATGTGGCATTGATAAATGTATAAAATATGCGAGTACATGTCAAACAAGAACTGTAGGAGAACAGCATAGCTCGACTACGAGGGTTGTCGATGTACACATAGCTTGACAAAGAAGATGGCTGCGGCCTGCATAAAAACCTTAACCAAGGTTGACTAAAAACCTTAACCAAGGGAAATTAAGTAAGTAATTCAAGGTTAAATGTAGGTCAATGTCAGATATAGGTCAGGAGTTATTGATGTACATCACTAGGAGATGACGTTTTCCAAGTATGGTTTCTGTAGGCCCAGGAGTATTCCATATACAAGCTTGACTAAAAACCTTAACCAAGGGGAAATAACTAAGTAATCCAAGGATAAAAGTAGGTGAAGGTCAAATATAGGTCAGGGATTATTGATGTACATCACTAGGAGATGAAGTTGTCCAAGTATGGTTGATGTAGGCCCAGGAGTATTCCATATACAAGCTTGACTATAAACATTAACCAAGTAATTCAAGGTTAAATGTAGGTGAAGGTAAAATAAAGGTCAGGGGTTATTGATGTACATCCCTATGAGAAAAAGTTATCCAAGTATGGTGTCTGGATGCACAATAGTATTCCATGTACAAGCTTGATTAAAAACCTTAACCAAGGTTGACTAAAAACCTTAACCAAGGGGAATTAAGTAAGTAATTCAAGAGGAAATGTAGGTGGAGGTCAAATATAGGTCAGGGGTTATTGATGCACATCACTAGGAGATGAAGTTGTCCAAGTATGGTGGGTGTAGGGCCAGTAGTATTCCATATACAAGCTTGACTAAAAACCATAACCAAGGGGAAATTAACTAAGTAATTGAAGAGGAAATGTAGGTCAAGGTCAAATATAGATCAGGGGTTATTGATGTACATCCCTATGAGAAAAAGTTGTCCAAGTATGGTGTCTGTATGCACAATAGTATTCCACGTACCAGCTTGACTAAAAACCTTAACCAAGCTTGACTAAAAACGTTAACCAAGGGGAATTAAGTAAGTAATTGAAGAGGAAATGTAGGTGAAGGTCAAATATAGATCAGGGGTTATTGATGTACATCACTAGGAGATGAAGTTGTCCAAGTATGGTGGGTGTAGGGCCAGTAGTATTCCATATGCAAGCTTGACTAAAAACCTTAACCAAGGGGAATTAAGTAAGTAATTCAAGAGGAAATGTAGGTCAAGGTCAAATATAGATCAGGGGTTATTGATGTACATCCCTATGAGAAAAGGTTGTCCAAGTATGGTGTATGTATGCACAATAGTGTTCCATGTACAAGCTTGACTAAAAACCTTAACCAAGGTTGACTAAAAACCTTAACCAAGGGGAATTAACTAAGTAATTCAAGAGGAAATGTAGGTGAAGGTCAAATATAGATCAGGGGTTATTGATGTGCATCACTAGGAGATGAAATTGTCCAAGTATGGTGGGTGTAGGGCCAGCAGTGACAACATAAGCTCTACTTATTCTTCGAATAGTCGAACTAAAAAGCTAAAAGTGTTTAAATTAAATCTCTGGAAACAACTGATGTTTCAAACCTCAAAAACTACACTCGGCCATGCACTCTACCATATTAACCCCGTCACCCCTATATAACTGGAATGGAGTGTGGAATGTTAATTTGCCGACAAATCCAATGGTCACAAAAAGATTTTCATTCCAGTCCATTTCTGAAGTCGGTGGGTTTTTTTTCTCTTAAAAATATGAAAATTACTTGCAAAAAGTGCAAATCCTGATGAGGCGGCTCGTTACGAGCCGGCTCATCTGGATCTACACTTTGCAAACACCGCTATAGAGGGCTGTAGTTAAGACACATATTCTATGCTATACTGTATAGCACAGAGCATTCAATTTCAAACGGGCTTGAAGTAAAGAACATCAAAACCCACCTTCAAAGTATTATTTCAAGTTACACGTGTCCATTTGTACAGATACGAGCTGGAAATCCGTGGCTGCAGTATCTGGGCTACTGACCTGATTTACCAAGAAGCCCGCCAGTTGTTAGATGCAGACCCCGACACAAAGGGTTCACTCCTGAACTGCATCCTGATAGACCATTACCTATGGGACTTTCGGCGGGAAAAGGCAGACGAAATGAAGGATTTGCCATTCCACAGAATACGATGTATCTACTACTGATAATGAAGCAATTAGATATTGATGCCTGTAAATGATGAAAATTAAATGCAATCCAGATCTCTCTTTTGACATGATTGATGTGGAATGGCCCATGTTTATAAATATTTGTTTTGTTTGTTTGTTTATTAGTGTTTAACGGCCTATCAACAACCTAAGGTCATGTAAGGCCGGGCAAACGGGTTCGATCCCGTTTTAACCTGCTGCATTGGGGGGAAAATCCCAAAATCAGAAAGGAATATTTACATCAAGAACAAATATATTCAGCCCTGAAATTAGAATAACCTGACCTGGTGCCAGGTCCATACCACACCAAGTCATTTGGCCCCTTCCCCTAAAATAGGATTACAAATATCGTAATACTCGCATAAGGGGTATAACCAGATTCAACTGTCACATACAAAATTCCAAAGACGTATGTGAGGGCCAAACCAGGTCTCCAGTCGGGATTCCGGTAAGGATGAACCCCGATCGTTAAATTACCCATCACGTGCTCCCACCGGCCACCCACTTATAAATATTTGTATGTTCTCCGTACAGGTTATCCAGACTTGAGAAATTTGACTGCGCAAAAAGTCCATGTTTGTTGGGGGTTAACGGCCTATAAGCAGCTAAGGTCATTTAAGGTCAGGTCAATGGGTTTAATACTAAATCCCATATATTACCTGTACAAATGGGGGGAAAGTCCCAAAATCAGAACTGAATATTGACAATAAAACATTCATATATTCCGCCCTGAATTCAGAATAATCCTGATCTGATGCCAGGTCCTCGCCACACCAGAATCACTTTGCCCCCTCCCAAAAGCAGTAGGATCAGTAATAATCTTACTACTTTTATAATGACCAATATCCCAATTCAACTCCCAGGTAACAAAACACCAAAGATAAAAATGTACCTGAGGGTCAAACAAGGCAAATCATGATTCCTATAAGGAGAAACCCCTACCGTTAAATTTATGCAGTGGGACCGCCCGAACAATCACCCACAAACCTGATACAGGATGCTGACATATTGTCTTCTGCAGCAAATGGTTAGCTGAATACTGATTGGTTAAAATAAATGGCGTGACCACCAAGCGCTGTAACAACCGGACATCGGGATATGTGACAATGAGGATGTTCTAGTTTATCGAGACACCAAGGCCTTTACTTATAAAACTTTGGGTACTTTAGCCAACTTTGTATTAGAAATCATGCAGTTTGAATGGCCGATAATGAGCACAGCTCAGCCTCGACCAATCAAATTGCATGATTTTGAGAACGGAGTACAGGCTCGGAAGTTTTATAAGCAACATGTCTAAAGTGTTATGTAAAAATCCTAAAACGTCGCTCGTGGGGAAATCAAAAATCAAACAAGAGAATTCATTTTATCATAGTTATTTCATTAATTTTCCCAAATTTGGTGATATTTCGCATGAAAAATAATTTAACATTTATAGCACTAATTTACATATACACAATTCAATTTCATGATATTCAGAAGGATATGAAAACACATGCACAGGTAATAATAGCCTTTATATAATACGCATCGCATTAATGCAATTCAAACAAAATAATTACTCAAGGTAAAAAGACTCGTCTCGAGTTTATAACATTTCACATAATGGGCCCATTTCACAGAACTTCGTACAATAAAATAATTTGTAGACATTTTTTATGAATTTGCTTCTCACATTAACGTGGTTCCCTCCTAATTACACTAACCCTTACTACACTGAATTAAATGTTGTCGTCTGCTGGAAATGTTTTATTTTCAATATTTCTCGACAAAAATTTCTCAGCAATTTTCGTCAACAGCGTAGGATGGGTTAACGTGGTTCCCCCCTAATGCCTCCATTTTCCATCAATATGTATGCACCATTAAATGTGAACAAATTCATAAAAAAAATTCCAACATCGGATGTCTGTGCATAGGTATGTTATTGTCGATAATTTTAAATATTCTACTGACAAACTTCTTAGTTGTACAAAGTTTGAAACGTCTGAGAACATAGTCCAATTTTATAACCTCCATTTATAGTCATATTTGATATTTGAATGAAACTATGAATGAGACGAAAGGCCTCAAGGTTATCTGTCGAGACAAATGGGGCTATATATTGAGTTTTGGTTTGACCAATGTCTCTCATGGTTTCAACTAGCAGTGTTCAGCACACACAAACACTCATTAGAAGCATTAACCCGTTGCATTTTAATAGAATGGACATTTTGAAATATTTCTTCTCTATTTTTCTTATTTCTCAACAAAAGTATTTGTCATGACCACCATTTGAACTGTCTCGACGAGACAGTTCAAATGGTGGTCATGACAAATAAAGAAAATATTCAGAATTTTCAAACGGTAAAATGGTCTATCCTCAGAATGTAATGTGTTAAGGAATGTTTACAACAATTAAGTAATAATTAAAAGGCAAACAGTGGTCTGTATATTAACAAGAGCATCATTATCACTAAGCTAATCACTTTGATGGCAGCCTTGACAATAACAAAAACTTTAACGCATTTGCCTTACAAACAAGATGAACACAAGTCCTCAGTGACCTTGAACATGGGCGGTCGGACGTGGGTAGTATGCAAAAGAAAGCACCATCCCTCGACACACATTGTGGCCAAATATTATCAAAATTAGTGAAGCGGTTCTTATAGATACATGCCCACTCAGTAGGCACAAAATGTTCTTTATATCAGAGACATCATCTGAGACACTTTTGGGCAAAATAAACATTCATTCACCATTACCCCACATATTGATTGGCATTATTATACATTTATATGAGACGTAAATTTCCACACTGATATCAAGCGTGATAACCGTGTTTCCTTAAAATGTTAACGGACATTACTATTTATTCTCTGTATTTATTTTTTGAATGTGCAATGATCATACTTTATAATCTGTCAAAAAAAAATAATTCAATATAACGGGCACTCCTAATTTTTAGAACCGGTGGAATAGTGACACTTATTTATACACTTATTTAATTCCCATAAAAAACATTTTGTGCCTACTGAGTGGGCATATACCTTAAAGTGATTGAAAAAATGAAAGGTGTTACTGGCGTCGGTACGTACGCACGCACATACGCACATATGTATATGGACTAATGCTGTATTCCCTCTTGGCTATCGGCTAGGGGATAATAATGTGCTAATCAGGTTTTACACTCGGCACAGTCGCAATAAGCCCATTTTTGTCACGACCCTGTATATAAGGCCCACGGATTCAGCATCCGAGCTACGGTCATACAGAGATGGGGTCTTGGGTTCAAGTCTCATCTGAAAGACCACTGGGATGGAAGTACGATAAAAGTACGTTTTCATGCCCAGGACGGGGATTGAACCTGCGACCTCCGGTATTGAAGTACAAAGCTCTTCCACTAGACTATGAACCGATTGTTGGTCCATGGTAAAATATACATGTTTGTAAAACATGGTACAGTGGAACCTGTCTAAAGCGGACACCCTGTGAGGTCCCCAGCCTGGGAGGTCCCCAGGGTGTCCGGATTAGAGAAGTTCCACTGTAACACAGACAGATGACTACTTAAAGACACGCATATATGTATCTGTGTCCGGTTTAGAGAGGTTCCACTGTATATGTATGCTAGGCATATTGGACTGTCAGAATGTTGTTGAACACAAGATGCACATCACCATGAGCAGACAGACGGATAGACTGACGCACATACTTTTTTCTAATGGTGGTAAGACTACTTCACTGACTGAATGACAAACAGCAAAGACCCTGATCAGATTGTGCAAATGCGCAGGCTGACCTTGGAATTTTTGAGGGCATGGTGTTCTTGAGTCCCTATTCTCCATTGCGCAAATAAATTACCATTCATCCACAGTATTATACTTTTCTCGTACATTCTTAATCTAATATATTATTTGGTAAATGCTGCATCCAAATATACCATAAGTAGAAACTGGGAAGAAGAATGTATGTATGATCCCTCTTGCAAAAGTATACTTATCTTATCTAGTATACTTTGAGGGAGTAATCATTGATTTTTCCGAAATGCATTATTTCTTACAGAACTAATGATTGCATATATTTGATGATTGAAAGTAGGCAGAATTATTATACTGAATTTATTACATTATCACAGCCAAAATGGCTGTGATAATGTAATAAATTCAGTATAATAACAAGAAACGAGGCAAAGCCACGAAGGCCAGGTTTTTTCCAAGCATAGACACTTGGATAACATAATTATACGCACTTTTTGTAGACTAGATGGCCGTGGCCTGCATGTCGCGCCTTGGGGCGAGGCATGGACACTAAAAAAATAGATATAGTAGATGGAAAAACTTTAACCAAAAAACTTTAACCGGACACACGGACGAACGGACGGACGTATGCCAAAATGCCGACGATATCGCGCTTTCCGCAAGTAGGTGTGACAATGATGATAAACACCCATGTGAAGTATCAAGGTATTGGGTGAAGCAGTTGCAGAGATATAGTACACAAAAAAACTTTAACAAAAAAATTTAAAGTAATTTGAACTTGACATAGGGCACAGGATCGCGCTTTCCGCAAGCAGGTGCGACAATGATGATAAACACCCATGTGAAGTATGAAGGTATTGGGTGAAGCAGTTGCAGAGATATAGTACACAACTTTAACAAAAAAATTCAAAGTAATTTGACCTTGACATTGGGCACAGGATCGCGTTTTCCGCAAGCAGGTGCGACAATGATGATGAACACCCATGTGAAGTATCAAGGTATTGGGTGAAGCAGTTGCAGAGATATAGTACACGAAAAGACTTTAACAAAAAAATTCAAAGTAATTTGACCTTGACATTGGGCACAGGATCGCGCTTTCCCGCAAGCAGGTGCGACAATGATGATAAACACCCATGTGAAGTATCAAGGTATTGGGTGAAGCAGTTTGCAGAGATATAGTACATGAAAAAACTTTTAACAAAAAAAATTCAAAGTAATTTGACCTTGACATTGGGCACAGGATCGTGCTTTCCGCAAGCAGGTGCGACAATGATGATAAACACCCATGTGAAGTATCAAGGTATTGGGTGAAGCAGTTACAGAGATATAGTACACGAAAAAACTTTAACAAAAAAATTCAAAGTAATTTGACCTTGACATTGGGCACAGGGGCCGCACGGTTGGGGGTTAGAATGAAAATATGGATGATGATAAACACCCATGTGAAGTTTCAAGGTAATGGGCGAAGCAGTTGCAGAGATATAGTATAACGAAAAAGTTTTAACCAAAAAACTTTAACCAGACGTACGTTGAAAATGGCTAAGTCAATTACGTAGAAATAATAGGTGAAGGTAAAAAAATGGTCACATGTTGGATAGTTGTATGTGGTAGGCACCCCTTGGTTATGAAGCTGTGAAAGTTTGGTGGTCCTAGGTGGTACAGTACCAAAGAAATGGACTTAAACACGAAAACTTAACATTGTAAACGCGAAAACTTAACATTGAAAATGGCTAAGTCGACTGCGCGGAAAAAATGGGTGAAGTTAAAAAAAAGAGTAACATGTTGGATAGTGATATGTGGTGGGCACCCCTTGATTATGAAGCTGTGAAAGTTTGGTGGTCCTAGGTGTACAGTACCAAAGAAAATGGACTTAAACACGAAAACAAAATTAACATTGTAAACGCGAAAACTTAACATTGAAAATGGCTAAGTCGACTACGCGGAAAAAATGGGTCAAGATAAAAAAAAAGTAACATGTTGGATAGTGATATGTGGTGGGCACCCCTTGATTATGAAGCTGTGAAAGTTTGGTGGTCCTAGGTGGTACAGTAACAAAGAAATGGACTCAAACACGAAAACTTAACATTGATTGTGGACGCCGCCCGCCCGCCCGGCTTTCGCCAATCCAATAGCCTGGATTTTTTTAAAAAAAAACCTGGCTAAAAATTAATAAATTTATCCTTAAATTGAAAATTTCTCCCTCAAAGTATACTTTGCTAGATAAGTATTATTTGCAATGTTGGTGAAATAGGCTATAGGTAGAAACAAAGTCCACTTTCATCCAAATATACCATAAGTAGAAACTGTGAAGAAGAATGTATGTATGGTCCCTGGCAGAAACAAAGTCTCCTTTCATCCAAATGAACACAATCATCACATAACCCAGCATAGGCCGGATACAATTAAACTACCGTCTGTTCCATGTTTTGCTGCCGACGAGCCATTGGCTATTAAACATATTACATCTAAAAAATATTTAATGCAAGTACTTGTTCATCGATAATAAAAAAGTCGCCTTCCCCAAACTTTTTTTATTTCATGAAATTCCATCAGGTATTGATTTTATGGGAATTTTGACATGGGGCAAAAAGGAGCTGTGGAGGGACGGTGAGGGTCGAAAATTTTACTACGAAACCTGCCTAGACAGCTTGGAAATGATGTAACTAAGAAAACAAGTTAGAATTTGAAAATCGGTCCACAAATTAAAAAAATATTTAAAAACTTTTGTTTAGCGTCCATGTTAAACTCCCATAGAAGTTGTTTTTGTGCAATAAAATCAATATTTGATGGAATTTCATCTATTAAAAAAAATAATGAGAGGGTGACCTTTTTGTTGTTGATGAAAAAGTAATTACATTCAAATATCTTTTTGATTTAAAGAATTACGTCAGACATAGAAAAATACACTTGGCTTCAATTATAATTGCTTCATAAGAGTTATGTGATATATAAGATATGTGAATATTGTCTTGTTACTGTATACTATATGGTACATTGAGCTGCCAACGCCACCATCTTATATGTACAAGCCATCGTACAGTTTCACCACTTCGACCGTTTGACACATACAGCAAATAATATGACAGTAAAAGTAATAAAATGTGGTGTAATACATCATAGACAGATATGAAAACAGCATGCTATAAATATTATGCCAGAAAACTATACAAAAGATGAGATATCTCAAAATATATTTCAATGTGTAAACTTTTCTATCTGATGCACAGTTTATTGTTAGTGTACACTTTACCCATAGGTAAAGCCATAATTATCTACTCGCATAGTAGGCGAGTATATACCAGTGCCAATACACTCAGATAACGTGTCACTGGATTTGATACAGTATGTATGGTAATACAGGTATATATTGACAGCACTGTGTATTTATCCGACTGTTGCACAGCCATTACTGGATTCTCAAAATTTTAACAACAGGTCAACAAACTCTTCAGAAATCAGACTGTATACAAGTGTGATGAAAAAAACCAATAGGACATTGTTTAACATCTGTAGATGTTGCACCAAATTGTATTTATGTACAACGTCATATTATTTGTGGTATGTGTCAAACGCAACAAGAGATAAAACTAACTGATGGCTTGTACACACTAAGATGGCTGACATAGAAACTCCATGCATCGAATAGTATACAATCAAGCTAATTTTCACAAATATGTTATACATATATCCCATCACATTTAGGAAGCAATTATGATCAAGTATAGAACGGGTCCTTAATGTGTTTAATAGCCGAAAGTTTGTCGGCAGCAAAACGTAGAACAGACAGTAGTAGGTATGAACATTTGGAGATTGTGATTTACTATTTTCTCTATTACTGATAGAAATTATATTTGTTACCACTCATTTGAACCGTCTCAACGAGACGGTTCAAATGACTGATAACAACATATACTTTTATGGAGAATTAACCAAATATTAGATTTTCAATAAAATGTATTGTATCAATAGATTCCAATGGGATAAGATAGCAAATGGCAATATTGTATCACAAAGACATTCAACAATTGAAATTGATGGAGTACACATCAGCCCTGCAAAAAAGGACCTTGTGGCGCTTTCAACCAGTGTGGCGCCAGATCGCCCTACACGTCCGTGTAGTCTGATCAGGGTTTATGTTGAACGCCATTCAGTCACTGAAGTACGTTTGTGTTTCTAGTATCAGTCAGCATATGGTAAACAAGGATAAAGGTTGTCGTAATGCAACACTATTAAAGTGCAATAGTTAGCCCAATGCGCCAATACAACAAACACAAATATTCATGTTTCTAGTATCAGTTAGTATTAGGGTAAAACAGGATAGTGATTGTCATTTCACAGACCATTTTAACCACAATATTAAGTGCACAGTTAACCCTATGAAACCAGATACTAGAAACGTGAACATTCATCTTTCTAGATTGTTCGTTTGTTTGTTGGGGTTTAACGGCGTATAAACAGCCAAGGTCATTTAAGGCCGGGTCAATGGGTTTAGTACTACATCCCATATATTACCTGTACAAGTACATGTATAAATGTTCAAGTACATGTACAAATGGGGGAAAAATACCAAAATCAGAACTGAATATTTACAATAAACAAGAATTCCGCGGAATCAAATGTCTCGCCTTGTCCCGCCGCCTTGACCTCGAGCCTGGGCCAGAAAGCAATTTTCACTGGCCCGAACATATTATACAATTATTGACTAGTGAGCCATAGAATATCAGATTATATTCTATGGCTTACTAGTCAATAATTGTTTTAGTATATGATAATAGTCGGTATATAGCACTTACGACCTTATGCTACTAGACAACAAGAAACGAGGCAAAGCCACGAAGGCCAGGTTTTTTCAAAGCATAGCCACTTGGATAACATAATTATATCCACTTTTTGTAGACTAGATGGCCGTGGCCTTCATGTCGCGCCTTGGGGCGAGGCATGGACACTAAAAAAATAGATATAGTAGATGAAAAAACTTCAACCAAAAAACTTTAACCGGACACACGGACGTACGGACGGACAGACGGACGTATGCCAAAATGCCGAGGATATGGCGGTTTCCGCAAGCGGGCGCGACAATGATGATAAACACCCATGTGAAGTACCGGTATCAAGGTAATGGGTGAAGCAGTTGCAGAGATATAGTACACAAAAAAACTCAAAGTAATTTGACCATGACATTGGGCACAGGGGCCGCATGGTTGAGGGGTAGAATGAAAATATGGATGATGATAAACACCCATGTAAAGTTTCAAGGTAATGGGCGAAGCAGTTGCAGAGATATAGTATAACGAAAAACTTTTAACCAAAAAACTTCAACCAGACGTACGTTAAAAAGTTAATGTTGAAAATGGCTAAGTCAATTACGTAGAAATAATAGGTGAAGGTAAAAAAAATGGTCACATGTTGGATAGTTGTATGTGGTGGGCACCCCTTGGTTATGAAGCTGTGAAAGTTTGGTGGTCCTAGGTGGTACGGTACCAAAGAAATGGACTTAAACATGAAAACTTAACATTGTAAACGCGAAAAGTTAACATTGACTGCGCGGAAAAAATGGGTCAAGTTCAAAAAAAGGTAACATGTTGGATAGTGATATGTGGTGGGCACCCCTTGGTTATGAAGCTGTGAAAGTTTGTTGGTCCTATGTGTTACAGTAACAAAGAAATGGACTGAAACACGAAAACTTAACATTGATTGTGGACGCCGCCCGCCCGCTTGGCTTTCGCCAATCCAATAGCCTGGATTTTTTCCCAAAAAAAACCTGGCTAAAAATGGAAAAAAAGTTAAAAAAAAAACGTTTAAAAGGATTTTTCCCCCAAAAATCCTGGCTAAAAATGGAAAAAAAAATTAAAAAAAAAAAGTTTAAAAATTAACAAAAAACTAATGCTCGCTACTGGAGCCCAGAATTTTTATAATAATCCTATATTTATCTACATATCATATCTGCACAGGTCCACATATTGCCACAATATTGTCAACACAGTTGACGGAAATGTAATACCCAGGTATAATAATTTACCTGTATAAATTACCTGTAATAATTTAGCTGGACATTTAGTGGTCAAGCTGGAAATTTGCACATGCTTAAGTGTTCAACTGGAGAAGGCTATTGTTCTCTCTACAGGTAAGGTGTACAGAGCGCACGAGAAAACGGGTCTTCATGCATTAATGTTCAGTTTGAAGCATAGAAAGAAATAGAGTTTGACCTTGACCCTGGAGCCCGGAATTTTTGTTTAATAGTCCTATATTCATCTACATATCATAGTAAAGGTATGTATAAAGTTTGATGACTGTAGCTGATAAGGTGTTGAAGTAATGACCGTAACACGAAAACTTAACATTGAATGATGACGCCGCCGACGACGCCGCGACGCGCGACGCCGACGACGCCGACGACGCCGACGACGCCGACGACGCCGACGACGCCGACACGCCGACGACGCCGACGACGCCGACGACGACGCCGACGACGCCGACGACGCCGACGACGCCAACGACGCCGACGACCGTAACCACGAAAACTTAACATTGAATGATGACGCCGCCGACGACGCCGACGACGCCGACGACGCCGACGACGCCGACGACGCCGACGACGCCGACGACGCCGACGACGCCGACGACGCCGACGACGCCGACGACGACGCCGACGACGCCGACGACGCCGACGACGCCAACGACGCCGACGACGGAAAAGCAAAACCTATGTCTCGCTTTCCGCTTCGCGGGCGAGACAAAAAAATATAATATATTCAGCCCTGAAATCAGAATAATCCTGATCTGATGTCAGGTCCTCGCCACACCAGAATCACTTGGCCCCCTCCCAAAGGCAACAGGATCAGTAATAATCTTACTACTTTTATAATGGGTGATAACCAATTCAACTCCCAGGTAACAAAAGAGCCAAAGATAAAAACGTACCCGAGGGCCAAACCAGGCAAATCGTGATTCCTATAAGGAGGAACCCCTACCGTTAATTTACCCTTCGCGTGCTCCCGACCAACGAACCACCCACCTACCAGATACTAGAAACATGAACATTTCATCTTTCTAGTATCATGCTGCATAGTGTGTTGCTGCTGTCGTCATCAAACCAATTGTGTTTAATGGACTGTGAATGTGCATACTAAGGCACAAGGATTTACAAACGTCACCAGGGGCCCGTTTCACTAAACTTCGTATGACTAAAATCTTCGTAAGTGCAAATTTAGGATCGTCTGGAAATTTCAATTGATGGATTTACATTTATTGAACATAGGCTGCCTATGCTCAATAAATGTAAATCCAATCATTATTTACAAGAAAACATTGTTAATGTGAAATTCACAGACTATTATAACTTTGCACTTACGAACATTTTAGTCGCAAGACGTTTAGTGAAACGGCCCCCTGGTCCCTTTTGTCAAACACACACCTTAGACTGTCCACTGATGATAGTTCATGTGTACAAAAAGACACTGTTAAACTTAGGCCGACAATAGGTTTTCCCTCCCACAACCTAGGCCTTCGAGATGCGAGATGTCGTCAAGAAAGGATTTTTTCAAAAATTAACATATTGCAATCTTTGGACAAACAGCAATGGTAAACAAGAGGTTCAAATGTGCCCATATCACTCACCTCATACAGGCCTTGTTGCAGACAATTAACTACTGTTTGTTTCACGAAACCTGCCCAAATTTTACGGCTATATAAACAATGCAAAAACAATATTTTTTTTTATATTAAATGATAACAAAATTTAAGAATAAGCCTACTTTTTATTTCGGGAAATTTGGTCCAATATTGATTTTATAGTGAAAAAACAATTTCCACATGTTAAATCCGGCATAGACATCTTCACAGAGTGAGTCTATGGGGATTTACATGGGGAATTTTTTCTAATTTCAGAAATAGTGGACCGATTTTCAAAATGTAACTTGTTTTCTTAGTTAGATCATTTCCAAGCTATATACATGTAGCTAGGTTTCAGAATCAATTTCCAAACTTTTTCGGTTTTCAACTCCTCCTCCAGGTTCACCACCTCTTTTTTCCCATGTTAAATTCCCATAGAGAACTCATTTTTCATAATAAAATCAATATTTCACCAAATTTCATGAAATAAAAAGAAGGCTCATTCTTAAATTTTGATAACATTTAATATTATTAAAAAAATATATTGTTTTTGCATTGTTTATATGGCCGTAAGATTTGGGCAGGTTTCGTGAAACAGACAGTAAAGTGTATCATAACAATATGTAAAACAAAACCAGGATAAAATCACTGTTATCACTTTCAGTCGTACCACTTTGATATATCACATGACCACCGTTCAAAAACCTTTACATGCTCAGCCAATAAGAAATGTGCAGCAAAGGGCCACAACTCTAGCATCTGCAAACACATGTATAAATAGGACGAGTATTGGAATTATGGCACTTTCTGGTCCCTGGTTTGATTGAAAGATGCTTTTAAAATTGTAGGTGTACACTTTCATTCATTAAACATATAATAGCACATGTCAAAAAGACAGATATTATTTACTAAATTGTGTCACATGTGAAACCTTCATCTATGTTTCTACGGATATTGTAGAAAGGGTTTTTTCTAAGACGGCCATCTCGGATTACATAATAATAAAGTCTACCCATGGATCTGTGAGATGGCATGCGAATGAGTTTGACCTATTTTTCAATGCTGGCCATCTTGGATTATGTAACTCTTTGTTTTCCGCCTACATAAGAACCATGTCAGGGGCCCGTTTCACTAAACTTCGTACGACTAAAATGTTTGTGAGTGCAAAATTATGATAGTCTGTAAAATTCACATTAACAATTTTTTCTTGAAAACAATTATTGGATTTACATTTATTGAGCATAGGCTGCATATGCAGCCTATGCTCAATAAATGTAAATCCATCAATTAAAATATCCAGACGATCCTAAATTTGCACTTACGAATATTTTAGTTGTACAAAGTTTAGTGAAACGGCCCACTGTCCGTCCAGCAGTTGTGGAGATGTATGAAATTTGACGGACAGATGACACGCACATTGCACTAATGACAGCCCAGGGGAGATACAAATATAGTTCTCCACGACTTTAACAGAAATTATACAATGAAATACTTTGATGTCTGCCCAGGTTCAGTTACGTCAAACTTCGGTTTACACACATGGGCATGGATACGGAGATGTTGAGCACGTACACAGGTCACACATGGCCTAAGGGTCTTTTTATAAGCTCATGGTCAATATATTCACAGAAATGAGCCCTGTTTACAACAAATCAGACTACTACAAATAAATAACAAGAAATGGGATTGTTAAACGAAGCTAATCCCATTGCTGGCAGCCTTGATAATAAAAAAAACATTTTTTTTAACAAAATTGCCATACAAACAAGGACGGTCGGACGTGGATCGTATGCAAAAGAAAGCACCATCCCTATACACACATTGTAGCCAAATATTATCAAAATCGTTGAAGCGGGTTATTAAACAAGAGCTGTAGGAGAACAGCATAGCTCGACTACGAGGGTTGTCGATGTACACATAGCTTGACAAACAAGGTGGCTGCGGCCTGCATAAAAACCTTAACCAAGGTTGACTAAAAAACTTAACCAAGGGAAATTAAGTAAGTAATTCAAGGTTAAATGTAGGTCAATGACATATATAGGTCAGGGGTTATTGATGTACATCACTAGGAGATGAAGTTTTCCAAGTATGGTTGCTGTAGGCCCAGGAGTATTCCATATACAAGCTTGACTAAAAACCTAACCAAGGGAGAAATAACTAAGTAATCCAAGGATAAAAGTAGGTAAAGGTCAAATATAGGTCAGGGATTATTGATGTACATCACTAGGAGATGAAGTTGTCCAAGTATGGTTGATGTAGGCCCAGGAGTATTCCATATACAAGCTTGACTATAAACATTAACCAAGTAATTCAAGGTTAAATGTAGGTGAAGGTAAAATATAGGTCCGGGGTTATTGATGTACATCCCTATGAGAAAAAGTTATCCAAGTATGGTGTCTGTATGCACAATAGTATTCCATATACAAGCTTGACTAAAAACCTTAACCAAGGTTGACTAAAAACCTTAACCAAGGGGGATTAACTAATTAATTCAAGGTTAAATGTAGGTCAAGGTGAAATATAGGTCAGGGGTTGTTGATGTACATCACTAGGAGATGAAGTTGTCCAAGTATGGTTGGTGTAGGGCCAGGAGTATTCCATCTACAAGGTTGACTAAAAACCTTAACCAAAGAGAATTAACTATTAAGTAATTCAAGAGGAAATGTAGGTCAAGGTCAAATATAGATCAGGGGTTATTGATGTACATCACTAGGAGATGAAGTTGTCCAAGTATGGTGGGTGTAGGGCCAGTAGTATTCCATATACAAGGTTGACTAAAAACCTTGGTGACGTCGGCCGACGCCGACGCCAGGGTGACAACATAAGCTCTACTTATTCTTCGAATAGTCGAGCTAAAAATGAAAGGTTTTACTAACGCATGTACATGGACTAACACTATATCCCCTCTTACCTATCGACGAAGGGATAAATAGAATAAATATCAGCAAATATAAGAATGGTTATAAATGACTTGCAATTACATGTATGATCATTTGCATAATAAAATTAATCGGAAACAAAACTTGGTTTTGCTACCAGGTGTTGAAGCAAAACAAATGGGCCCGCTCTAGGTTTATTTCCTTTATATTTGGCCTATAATGTTGAATGTCAGTCATATTTTCCAGAAATAAAACAGAAAATTGACAGAAAATTCAGAGCTCATGCGGAATTCAATTCCGCATGAGCTCTGAATTTTCTGTCAATTTTCGACATCATTAACAGAAAATTTTGCATTTTTTAAAAATTACTCTCAGCGAAATATGGCTATGTGATAAGGGATGAAATCCAGAGCTGGGACCATACGGAAATGTATTCTAATAATAAAACAGAAATGTCCATACTACTGCTTTCATATTGTAAAACCAGACCTCAGTGACACTGACGAGTTTACCCGAATGCTGAGCCGTTGGTAAACGTTTGCCGTGGCACAAGGGAACTGTCTGAACCCCAAGGCCGTAGACTGCAGGTTCAAACAGTTCCCGAGTGCCACGGCAAACGCTTACCCACGGCTGGACATGG
>CM055269.1:79594339-79610028 GCA_029237695.1 Conchocele bisecta
TTATACATTTATTTAATTTCCATAAAGAACAATTTGTGCCTACTGGGTGGGCATGTACCTTTAATGTTAAATAAAGTTTAAAATATGAAACACTGCCTCATGAAAAAAGATACTTGGATACATTTGTGATCAGGTCACCTGTAGAGTTGGGTATCTCGTGTAAAAAAAAAAAAGATAAAAAAGAAGAGATGTGTTGACTGGTCGGGGAGTGACCAGTGTTGCCACTGCTCAACATTCGTACATTCGTATTTTGCCGATTTTCACCACCAATGTTTTTCTTAGTCAAGGATACATATTTCTTTTAGCAGCGGCATCGTTTGTGGCTGTGACTGGAGAAATGTGGCTTATGGGTCTTGCGACCAGTGTAGATCCAGATCAGCCTGTGCATTCGCACAGTCTGATCAGGATCTGCACCGTTTGCCATTCCATCAATGAAACACCTGTCATGCTTGTAACAAGCAATTCAAATCGTTATCAGGCTACAGAGATGAGCTACTTGATCAGAAGCTATACTGGTCAGAATTCCCATATAAGCCCCATTTCTCCAGTCACTGCCATATTTCATGGCCAGGGTTAAGCAGCATCTCAAATTTATGTCGTTTTGCTGATTTTCACCATTGTTTTTCATATTCGACGAAACATTAGATAATTAATTTTCTTTTCAGCGCTGGCGTCGCGGTGCTTACAACTCGTTGTTCATTTCATGCCCCTGGTTCAACAGCATTTCACGGAGAAACTAGTCAACACAAACACTAGAAACACTAACATGCTGAAGCATTTTGAACAAATTGTGAAGGATTATAAGGACCATATAGACGAGATCTCCAATAAACTAGTCACTATCATGGAGAGTATGGTCGACATACAGCTGAATAGGGTAGGTACTCGTGTAAATAGCACTGAATATATAGCACTGAGCACCATTGAGACACGCCATGTGATTTTGTACCTTCGGACATCTGCGTAATTTCATGTTTTCAAAATTTTCAATATTGTTCGTAAATGACGTCAAAAGTACGGTACTCTGAAATGTGCTCTGAAATTTTTGTCAACTTTTGACTTTATTTATAAAAAAATACATTGTATTGCAAATTTTCTAAACGTTTTTAATGAAATTACGCAGAATGTCCGAAAGGTACAAAATCACATGGCGTGTCTCAATTGTTGCTAGTCTCGCACACTCCTGCTGCTTGTTAAGATTCCTGCTGATTGCCACGGACTAAATGGCGAACTATGTAGACTAAACAGATGGGTGTACACAGGGCTCCAGTTAAGGTGCGTAATTTGGAGGTAAATTTCTTACTTCTCCATCAAAAATGGCCAGTTGGGAGTGCTTTAGAATCGTCTCAATGAGACGATTCTAAAGGACTCCCAACTTGCCATTTTTGATGAAGAAATAACAAAATTTCACCCCAAGTTGGTCAAATTACGCACCTTAACTGGAGCCCTGTGTACATCAGTCACAGTTATAAATCCCATTTCTTTAGTCACAGTCACACGTGAAGCATTCTCTGATGCAAACTGTTTAACCCTTACTACGCTGAATTAAATGTTGTCGTCTGCTGGAAATGTTTTATTTTCAATATTTCTCGACAAAAACCTGGTTTTGACAGCACATGAGAATCGTCTCCAGTGGAGACGATTCTCATTTGCTGTCAAAACCAGTTTTTTGTTAAGAATTAAAGCAAAAATGAAAAACAGCAGACGGCAATTTACGTCAACCGCGTAGGAAGGGTTATCATTGCGGTATTTGTGGCTGTGTAGATCCAGATCACCATTTGCATGCAGTCAAATTGTTCACATGGTTTGACAGCACTTCAGAATGGAAATGATTCTGAAGTGCTGTCTAAGCATGTTATAAATTATTCTAAAGTGCTGTTGAAGCATGTTTTTGATGATAAAAAATTGAAAATAAAAAATAAACAGCAGACGACAAAAAATTAAGATAGCGGTGTATGGGTTAAATAAAATGACATTGGTCACAAATCAACGTATGTTCCATTTATCCCGTCACAGCCACATAAAAGTCAATTGTACACCACTGCATGTGTTGTGTGTTTGTTAACCCTCACTATGCGGGAGACGAATACTCTCATCTGTTGTTTTTCATTTTTGCCTTAATTCTCAGCAAACAACCTGTTTTGGCAGCACATGAGAATCGTCTCCAGTGGAGACGATTCTAATGTGCTGCCAAAACAGGTTTTTATCGAGAAATATTGAAAATAAAACATTTCCAGCAGACAATAAAATTTAATTCAGCGTATTAAGGGTTAACATCGTCCATTTTGTATGCCCATACTATCATCAGTATGATGTTGGCAAGTAGTCGAGAACATGAGACTTACGACATATTTAACCTGCATAGCCCCTGATCAGACTGTGCATTGACAGTGATCAAGGCATATGCTGTTCTCCATTGCTGTGTGTATTTTGTACTCCCACTGTTGATAATCATAGGCATATTCAGCTAATATAAGTGCGTAAAATAAGCCAATACGCACCTTATCTGGAGCTCTGTGTTATATAGGTATACTGTAATGGTTTCAGTGGGAGGTGAAGGCGCCGATGCCGTCGACGTGTTTCCGTGCAATATGCAAGCAGATGTCTAAACTGCATGAGGCCATCATAGACATTCTGCCCGTTGATCAGGTCAAGGTATGCAGTTTTATCAGGTAACCTGCCCTGTATTGACTGAATTTGTACTGACCGATAACATGTTGTTGTATCAGGCATTGACCTGATATAACCATCCGGGTTACAACGAAGTGAAAACTGATGTTCCATTGGTCGCATGATGTCACGTGACGTTACCGAATGACGTCTGTAATGACGCAACGTAAACAAGTCGCGTTCTGCCCATAGATAACGACGTCATCTGTGGTCATTTTTTAGCATAAAACGTTCCCTGATAAATAGAATACCAGGCTAGTGACTTTTGATATCAAGTTGATCAGGCTCGGCTCGGAAACGGTAGGAATTCCTCGGCAAGTCTCGGAATTCCTACACGTTTCCTAGCCTTGGCTGATAAACTTGATATCAAAAGACACCAGCCTGGTGTTCTCTATTTATCTGGCAACATGCTCTATGTGGTCTGGTGTAGTAAGGGAGCCTGGCGGCATGTTAGGGCACTGTCTTTCTAACCTACACATGACCATATTCAAGGTGCATGATCACGTGGTTACAACAACAACAACGTCGCCCACTCCAAAGTAAGTATTATTTGATATTTTCCTTAATATGCAACGGATTTTGATGAAATATGGCGCAGCAAACGTGTCTTCATGAGCTGCATTTGGTGGTCCAGGGAGTTTGGCACAGATTTATGTCGTTTTTGCGAAGAATTCTTCGCAAAAACGACAGAAGTTTGTGCGAAAATACAGAGACCATCAAATGCAGCTTAAATGCAGCCATATTTCATCAAAATCCGTTTCGTAATAAGGACACTATAAAATACATACTTTGAATCAGATGGATTCTGGAAGTTTCAGTTCTTGTTGTTGTTAGTACCACATGATCATACACCTTGATATTCTACCAGGCATGTATGAGATTTTGTCTAACAACACACTCTATGTGTCTGGTGTAGTAACAGCGACTGGCAGCATATCGGGGCACTGTCATTCTAAACTACATGTGACCATATTCTATCCGTTGATCAGTAGCCGATTTCACCAAAATTGCTATTAAGCATACTTATCTAGCTAAGTATACTTTGAGGGAGTACCGGTAATCATTTATTTTCCCCGAAATTCATTATTTCATATAGAACTAACGATTTCATATATTTGATGATTAAAAGTATGCAGAATTATTACATTGAAATTATTACATTATAGCCAAGATGGCTGAAATAATGTATTATATATAAATTCAGTGTAATAAAAGTTAATAGCTTTATCCTTAAATTGAAAATTTCTCCCTCACAGTGTCCTTAGCAAAATAAGTATGCTTTGCAATTTTGGTGAAATCGGCTACATGTCAAGGTATAAGACATTGTCTGATAACAGTGGTCAGTAGCCTATTTCACCAACATTGCAAAGTATACTTTTCTAGCAAAGTATACTTTGAGGGAGAAATTTTCAATTTTATGATAAATTTATTATTTTTTATTATACTGAATTTATTACATTATCACAGCCAATTTGGCTGTGATAATGTAACAAAGTCAGTATAATAATTCTGCATACTTTTAATCATCAAATATATGCAGTTGTTTGTTATTTCTATATGAAATAATACATTTCAGGAAAAATAAATGATTACTCCCTCAAAGTATACTTTGCTAGAAAAGTATACTTTGCAATGTTGGTGAAATCAGCTACTGGTGTCAGGGTTCTTCCTTCAACGTATGGTTCTTCCTAAATACGAGTGCATACCTGTCTGTACAATGTATAGGATATTGCTGTTGAATTTGTGTAACAACCCAATCAATCAATCAGTGAATTAGCAATGACGTTACAGTGAAAAAATACAGGTTACATTGACATATGCAGTGCTCCAGATAAGGAATTAGTAATTGAGTATTGTCACTCCATCATTTCTGAAGCAATTGGGTATTTCAAAATATTAATTGGGTAAAATAAAATCACACTACTGTTTACACATCAACAGACAGCAATTATTGAATAGTTTGCTTCGAAATGAAAACATGTCTTGGCATTTCGTTAGAATTGTCTCCTTGGAGACAATTCTAATGAAATATGAATAGGTGTTTTTATGGAAAATAAGAAAAATATGCTATATTTATGGTCTGTTTATTGTTTTCTACAGCATGATAAAGGTACCACAAATTTGTTATTGCTTTTTGATGCTCGCTACTGCTGATTTCAATTGGGTTTTTGGCAATTTTAATTGGGTATTTAAGCAAATACACAGCTTATCTGGAGCTCTGCATATGTATCAGGAACTAAATGATACACTGGTCACATGATGTTATCAAACATGGTAATCGTGCACCATTAACAAGTTTTTGTTCAAAATATGTCGAATTTGTACAATATCTTTGCTGTTGATTCTGTTGACATAAGCTATTATGTCAGGTTTAGTATTTTCTGTAAATTTATACATGAATGGCGTTAATTTGCAGAGTATATTTTCAAGAACAAATGTGACTTTCAAGAAGGTGCTCCGACTACAGTTACAGCACCTGAACGTGACCAATAATGGCGGACCACAACACGGGTAAGTGCAGGCCCGTATGCAGAGGGGGTGCGATGGGTGCGTACACACCCCCCTTAACCCTTTCACTCTTAACCCGCAGGCATGTATAGTGGTATTGGCTAACAGTGTAGATCCAGATTAGCCGCATCAGGATCTGCACTTTTTGCAATTAATTTTCATAATTTTGAGAACAAAAACACTCCATGTTCATAAATGGACTGGTCTGAAAATCATTTTGTGATGATTTAGATTGGTTGCAAAATTAACAATTCAAAATCCATTCCAGTTACTTAGGGGTAAAAGGGTTAATCTACCGAGGTCTGTCCGTGGATGTGCAAAAACAATGTTTAGCCCTTCGCGCCGTCGATAACGCACCCCCCTAAAATAATTCCTGCGTACGGGCCTGAAGTGCAGTTATCGGGCACTGTATCTCGTAGCTTAGAAAATCTCCACTCTACGAATGTGTTTTACTGTTTCATCTGTCGATTACATTTTCTGTATCCGTGAGAGCGGAGACCCTTACAGTGTAAGATTTAGTCACAATAACAGCCCAATTTGTCCTGGTGTTTTGCTACACAAATGGGAGTAAAAGGATATCCAATATCAAACTATGTATACCTACATGTGTATTATTGGTCTATTGGTCTATGAATGTTTTTAACATGACTGTGAAGTGTTAAACTTCTCACTCGTCAGACTGTGTAGCAAAACGCGAGGACAAATTGGGCTGTTATTGTGACTAAATTTTACACTATAAGGGTCTCAGCTCTCACGGATGTAGAAAATATAAAAGACAGATGAAACAGTAAAACACATTTGTAGAGCTGAGATTTTCTAAGCTATATATCTCGCAGTGTTGGGTGTGTTGCTCCTGGTATTGCCTACTCTCGCAGAATCGTTGAATGGCAGGGCTCTAACTGTTTGATACCGAGAAATAAAATACTGTCTGATATATTTTATTGTCAAATTTTGATGGCACATGATCATAGATCCATGATCTATCTTTTTATACAAAAACAAAAGATACTGAAAATGGCCGAAAATTTAATATGACTTTTTAATCCGAACTGTTAATAAACAGCCGATGTCAACTATTTACGAACATATCAAAACAAATGCAATCTTCTCAGTGCATAGTCAACAACATTTAAAGGTACATGTCCACTCAGTAGGCACAAAATGTTCTTTATAGGAATTAAATAAGTGTATAATTGTGCCACTATTCCACCAGTTCTAAAAATTACATTACGCAAACATTGTATTAGCGAGCATACCTCACTATACCCCCAGTTACCTATGTAAACAGGGGTATGATGAGGTGCCCGCGCAATAGGTAATGCGGTCAAATAGGTCACGATGCAGTGACTATTTTCGATCAATAACTTATGTTGTAAGCGATCGTAATGTGTATTTTCAATATTTATATTATTAAAATGTATCATATCGATACCCCTTTAAGTAATATTTGTATATTTTAAATGTATTGATGTTCTCATGAAGCGCATGAATATAAGTATTAATTAATCCAGCTTATATTGAGGCAAATCACACAGCCTTAAAACATAGTGCTGGAGTATAAACCATAGTATCGTATATTATTCATAAGTATATCACTGTTAAACATTAATTACAATATGTATGCATATTATTAAAACAGTAGATGCTACCGCTGTTTCGCTATATGTGATATTTATAACAAAATATTTTTTTTATTCGTCCGCGTACGGATTTCTGTCACACAAAGCGCCATTTTCAGTTCATATTTTGACCTGTGCATATGAACAGGACTAAGTTTAAACAACGCTTGATTCCGTCCTATTCAAATTTCTCTGCAGAATGTTCAGACTAACTACATAAATAATGCTGCTAAATAAGTGTTAACGGCTGGAACATGGTCATCACTAAAAGGAAGAAACCACAGTCGTATTATTTAAAAATAAGATTTACCCGAGACCTCATGGGGACCGCCATTAATCCAGTGTAAACAATAGACCGTGTGATCCCATTCCCTGAGTAGCCGCTGCTTAGTGAAACGGTGGATACGCGTAAACGGTATTACTCTCTCATCGGATCGTCAGTTGTCGTCGATAGCGATTTAACGTACTGATCTGGTCTTAATTTATTGTCAACTTTCAACGCCATTTACAGAATATATGGCTAATTTTGGAAATAAATAACGGCAAATTACGATGACGTCTGCTCTGAAATATCTGTCAACTTGCGGACGTAATTTAAGGAAATCGATTATATTTTAAGGCTACATCTGTGACTAATTACGAATTTATGTATGGTCTTTGGCTACACCCGACACATTACAGATCTAGTTGTAAATACACGTCGCTTTGTGTGGGGAAAAAAATCGATAATGCGTAGTTGTGTGTGACGAGGTGAGGTGTTGATCTGATGACACCACACAGCTGTGACCCTTAGGCAATGTTTTGAAATTGACGTGTCGTTTTGAGGTGTGCCGCAACACCTCACTGTCGGAGACAACATGACAATTAACGATATACTCTCGATTATACACATATCTATTAGAGGCTGGTTATTTAAAAATTATTTTAAAATAAAGAGTAGTTCAGTACACCTTCGCCGATATTGTTTTTAGAAAATCAGTAATATTTTCCGTAAATGGTGTTGAAAAGTTGACAAAAATTCTATCACCGTATTTAGTTGTGCCGATATTGTTTTAAAAAATAATCAATAATTTTTTTCCGTAAATGGTGTTGAAAATTGACAAAATATATAGCCGCATTTCTCCGATATTCGTTTAGAAAATCACCAATATTTTCTGTAAATGGTGTTGACACAAAATGCAGCGTTCACGTGGAATTCAAATAAAATAAAAAATAATAATTTAATAAATAGACGCCGATGGCTACTGTGTTTGCGCCAGTGCATTCTGGTCGTGATAGCCACAGTCGCAGTTCGAACAGTGTTGTGAGCAGATGGAGGACAATAATTATTTCAAATTCATAAAAAAATGTTTGCTGTCCGAAAATTAATTAATTGTGACAGCCAAAAAAATAGATTTTGGGACAGTAAAACATTATATGGTATAGACAGTACCTCAAACATAAAAAAACAGTAATAAACTGTATGTGTATATATTACTTAAAGACAGACACTTTCATTGTTGGTAAGTTTCTATCAATTTATAGGTATTTTTATTAAAATCATAAAATTGTGAACATATTAAAATCACAAAAATAATATACATGTATATGGAGAAAAAAAAAAATACCACGTCGAGGTTTGAACCGCCGACCCTTTCGGGAATCGGTAATTAAGTCATTGAAGTCGGCGACCTTAACCTCATGACTATTGCACCATTTACGACAATCACAGTTATACAGAAGTGCTATCAGTATTACGCAACCATTTGAACGTAATAATTATTAAATTATTTGCAACTCCTAATTTGCAACTCCATCTACAACGATACCGTTACAGAGATACGCTATTGAAACAACATGTATTAGTACACATAATATAAGAAAGTAATGTATCATGATATATCACAGGAGATAGATTAAAACTATATATACTAATCATAAACAGAACAATCCGCTTGGCTCGTATGAAAATAGTTCGCGTGATATTGATTATCTCCCTTGCCGAAAGTAGTTCAGTGATTTATTAATTCCAAATAAGACGTGTTTGCGTAATGTATGAGTGCCCGCTATACAGATATAACCATTTAGTTATATTTATTTGACTGATAGTGACTCGCGGTGGTATCGGGCTATTTTCATATGTAAATGAGTCATGATATTTTTTAATTATTTATACTAATTAAATGCGTCCCTGAAAAAACTGCTTCACATTTCACACACGCATTGCTCCAATGGACCTCTACCACCCTGTGACAAATTCACATTCGTGCCGCCCCCGCTAAGCCCAGAGTGAAGGTCACAAGCCTACACACTTGGATTTTTTTTACATATTTAGGGGTACCTTGCTTACTGACCAATCTAGTTGAAACTAACATCAAACATTGGCAATCACTGCTCTGATATCTTCGAAATGGTTAATGTCAATTACATTTGCTTTGCCAGAATAAGGTCAAATATTGGCAGAAACTGTCAATACTATGGTAAATATAATCTGCATTTATAATATTCATTGTTTTCAGGTTGGTGACCTCCGACCTAGCGTTCTACGCAGGAACATTTAAGACATTACGCGGATTAGAAGACTTATCTGACGATGTCCATGATGTATGGTACAGGCGGTGACAGTGACCTAGTTATGGCAGGGCGGCTGTTATCTGATTTTACCTACATCACAATGGCCTAGTTATTTATATTGCCTGTTACTGGAGAAATTGGGTCATCTGACATTCGTGGCTTGTCTAGCTCCTGGGGATGGGCAGTGGCCTTCAATACCGGAGGTTGCGAGTTCAATCCTCACCTTGGGCGTGAAAAATATCCCACTGGTCTGTCTAATGAGACTTAAACTGTGGTACAGTCTCTATAGCTTTTGCTAGGACGTTAAACCCATTCACTTTCACTTTGTCTAGCTCCAGGGGGCCGTTTCACTAAACTTTGTGCGACTAAAATGTTCGTGAGTGCAAATTTATGATAGTCTGTAAATTTCACATTAACGATGTTTTCTTGTAAACAATCATTGGATTTACATTTATTGAGCATAGGCTGCATATAATTTAGTTTTTCAGACGATCATAAATTTGCACTTACGAACATTTTAGTCGTACAAAGTTTAGTGAAACGGCCTCCTGATCTGCAAGCAAACTCGTGCGGTCTGATAAGGTTTTATGCCATTCCCCTGAGTGAACGGTGAACAGTGAAGACCCAAATCAGACTAATCTGGAGCTACACTGGTCGCGGATGCCATAAGTGATGTTTCTCCTATCGGAGCCAAATATCAAAGTATCAGAGTTACAGTAACTGGGTTTTGTATCTCTGAAACAAATGTTGGCGTATTTATTTTTAGCTCACCTGAGCGAAGCTCATGTGAGCTATTGTTACTGCAATGTGTCCGTCGTCCGTTGTCCGTCGTCCGTCGTCCGTCGTCGTCCGTGAACATTTTCAAACGTCTTCTCCTCAGTAACCATTGGGCCTATAGTCACCAAACTTCATGATCATGGTCCTTAGGTAGGGGGATTACAAAATTGTTAAAATGACGTCATTGTGTAATCCAAGATGGCCGCCGTCTAAAAATAGCACAAATTCTTCAAAAATCTTCTTCTCAAGAACCGCCAACCGGATTTCGACAAAACTTGGTAGGAATGATCGATGTACAATGCTCTTTCAAAGTTGTTAAAATGGTGACCCTGGGGTCAAAACTGGGCGTGGCCCGTGGGGTCAAATTGGGGTCAAATTTTATTTTTGATTTTTTTGCCGAATATGGTCATGTCATATATCGAATTGAAGGTATCAAAGAGGCGATCACTCTGGTGCATTTTTTGTCGAAATCTGATGGTTATATCATCCAAGATGGCCGCCGAAAGGTCAAAAAGTCGTTCTTTTATTATAGATTTCAAAATTCTTCTTCACATGAATCGCTTGGCCCATGGTAGCCAAACTTAAAAGTTATGGTCCATGGGTGAAGCCTTTTCAGATTTATTAAAATGGAGGTCATTGCTAATCCAAGATGGCCGCCGTCTAAAAATAGCATAAATTCTTAAAAAATCTTCTTCTCATGAACCGCCAGCCGGATTTCGACGAAACTTGGTAGGAATGATCAATGTACAATGCTCTTTCAAAGTTGTTAAAATGGTGACCCCGGGGTCAACAATGTGCATGGCCCGTGGGGTCGAATTTTATTTGTGACCGAATATGGTCATGTTATATATCAAATCGAAGGTATCAATGAGGCGATCACTGGTGATTTTTTTGTCGAAATCTGATGGTTATGTCATCCAAGATGGCCGCCGAAAGGTCAAAAGGTCATTCTTTTATTAGAGATTTAAAAATTCTACTTCACATGAACCGCTTGGCCCATGGTAGCCAAACTTCACAGTTATGGTCCATGGGTGAAGCCTTTTCAGATTTGTTAAAATGGAGGTCATCGCTAATCCAAGATGGCCGCCGTCTAAAAATAGCATAAATTCTTAAAAAATCTTCTTCTCATGAACCGCTAGCCGGATTTCGACGAAACTTGGTAGGAATGATCAATGTACAATGCTCTTTCAAAGTTGTTAAAATGGTGACCCCGGGGTCAAAAATGGGCGTGGCCTGTGGGGTCAAATTTGGGTCAAATCTTATTTTTGACCGAATATGGTCAAGTCATATATCGAGTTGAAGGTATCAAAGAGGCGATCACTCTGGGGCATTTTTTGTCGAAATCTGATGGTTATGTCATCCAAGATGGCCGCCGAAAGGTCAAAAGGTCGTTCTTTTATTAGAGATTTCAAAATTCTTCTTCACATGAACCGCTTGGCCCATGGTAGCCAAACTTAAAAGTTATGGTCCATGGGTGAAGCCTTTTCAGATTTATTAAAATGGAGGTCATCGCTAATCCAAGATGGCCGCCGTCTAAAAATAGCATAAATTCTTAAAAAATCTTCTTTTCATGAACCGCCAGCCGGATTTCGATGAAACTTGGTAGGAATGATCAATGTACAATGCTCTTTCTAAAAGTTGTTAAAATGGTGACCCCGAGGTCAACAATGTGCGTGGCCCGTGGGGTCAAATTTTATTTGTGACCGAATATGGTCATGTTATACATCAAATCGAAGGTATCAATGAGGCGATCACTCTGGTGATTTTTTTGTCGAAATCTGATGGTTATGTCATCCAAGATGGCCGCCGAAAGGTCAAAAGGTCATTCTTTTATTAGAGATTTAAAAATTCTACTTCACATGAACCGCTTGGCCCATGGTAGCCAAACTTCACAGTTATGGTCCATGGGTGAAGTCTTTTCAGATTTGTTTTAATGGAGGTCATCGCTAATCCAAGATGGCCGCCGTCTAAAAATAGCACAAATTCTTAAAAAAATCTTTTTCTCATGAACCACTGGCCGGATTTCGACGAAACTTGGTAGGAATGATTGATGTACAATGCTCTTTCAAAGTTGTTAAAATGGTGACCCCGGGGTCAAAAATGGGCGTGGCCTGTGGGGTCAAATTTGGGTCAAATCTTATTTTTGACCGAATATGGTCAAGTCATATATCGAGTTGAAGGTATCAAAGAGGCGATCACTCTGGGGCATTTTTTGTCGAAATCTGATGGTTATGTCATCCAAGATGGCCGCCGAAAGGTCAAAAGGTCGTTCTTTTATTAGAGATTTCAAAATTCTTCTTCACATGAACCGCTTGGCCCATGGTAGCCAAACTTAAAAGTTATGGTCCATGGGTGAAGCCTTTTCAGATTTATTAAAATGGAGGTCATCGCTAATCCAAGATGGCCGCCGTCTAAAAATAGCATAAATTCTTAAAAAATCTTCTTTTCATGAACCGCCAGCCGGATTTCGATGAAACTTGGTAGGAATGATCAATGTACAATGCTCTTTCAAAGTTGTTAAAATGGTGACCCCGAGGTCAACAATGTGCGTGGCCCGTGGGGTCAAATTTTATTTGTGACCGAATATGGTCATGTTATACATCAAATCGAAGGTATCAATGAGGCGATCACTCTGGTGATTTTTTTGTCGAAATCTGATGGTTATGTCATCCAAGATGGCCGCCGAAAGGTCAAAAGGTCATTCTTTTATTAGAGATTTAAAAATTCTACTTCACATGAACCGCTTGGCCCATGGTAGCCAAACTTCACAGTTATGGTCCATGGGTGAAGTCTTTTCAGATTTGTTTTAATGGAGGTCATCGCTAATCCAAGATGGCCGCCGTCTAAAAATAGCACAAATTCTTAAAAAAATCTTTTTCTCATGAACCACTGGCCGGATTTCGACGAAACTTGGTAGGAATGATTGATGTACAATGCTCTTTTAAAGTTGTGAAAATGGTGACCCCGGGGTCAAAAATGGGCGTGGCCCGTGGGGTCAAATTTTATTTTTGACCGAATATGCTCATGTCATATATCAAATTGAAGGTATCGATGAGGCGATTGCTCTGGCGCAATATTTGTCGGAATCGGATGATTATGTCATCCATGATGGCCGCCAAAAGGTCCATTTATTTTAGATTTTTAATGTCTTTTTCTCAGGAACCACATGGCCGATGCTGGCCAAACTTCATAGGAAGTTCCGATCCTTGGGTGAAGCATTTTCAGATTTGGTAAAATGAGAGTCATCGCTTAATCCAAGATGATCGCCGTCTAAAAATAGCACAATTTTTTTAAAACACATGAACTCAATGTCACGTTCTCCTTTGGTGTTCATGGAGTCAGGTGAGCGAATTAGGGCCATCATGGCCCTCTTGTTTATTTATTTGCCATCCTGTCTGTCCATCCGTCAGTCTGTCCGTAGCCCTCACCCATTGGGCTTACCTCGTTACATTGCAACTGTTGCACGCCTGGGGGCCGTTTCACTAAACATCGTACAACTAAAATGTTCGTAAGTGCAGATTTAGAATAGTCTGTAGATTTCAATTATGAATTTACATTTATTGAGCATAGGCTGCATGTGCAGCCTATGCTCAATAAATGTAAATCCAATAATTGTTTACAAGAAAATAGTGTTAATATGAAATTTACAGACTATCATAAATTTGCACTTACAAACATTTTAGTCGTACGAAGTTTAGTGAAACGGGTCCCTGGTGCTTGTAACAATTTGTTCAGCTCTGTACCAAACTGCAGGAGTGTGGTAGTGATCAAAAGGTATACTGGTCATAAAGTCAATATTTAATCCCTTCAACCCTAGAGGCCAGGGGGCCGTTTCACTAAACGTTGTACGACTAAGAAGTGTGTAAGTGCAAAACTAAAATACACAACAAACTTGGAGTGGGTGGCAGGTGGGAGCATGTGATGGGTAATTTAACGATCGGGGTTCATTCTTATCGAAATCCCGGATGGAGACCAGTAGCCTATTTCACCAACATTGCAAAGTATACTTTGAGGGAGAAATTTTCAATTTTGGGATAAATTTATTAATTTTTATTATACTGAATTTCCACAGTCAAAATGGCTGTGATAATGTAATAAATTCTGTATAATAATTCTGCATACTTTTAATCATCAAATATATGCAGTCTTTAGTTCTGTATGAAATAATGCATTTCGGGAAAAATAAATGATTACTCCCTCAAAGTATACTTTGCTAGAAAAGTATACTTTGCAATGTTGGTGAAATGGGCTACTGGTTTGGCCCTCACATACGTCTTTGGCATTTTGTATGTGACAGTTGAATCTGGTTATACCCCTTATGTGAGTATTACGATATTCGTAATCCTATTTAGGGGAAGAGGCCAAGTGACTTTGGTGTGGTATGGACCTGGCACCAGGTCAAGTTATTCTAATTTCAGGGCTGAATGTATTTGTTCTCGATGTAAATATTCCGTTCTGATTTTGGGATTTTCCCCCCAATGCAGCAGGTTATGGGATCGAACCCGTTTGCCCAGCCTTACATGACCTTAGCTGTTGATAGGCCGTTAAACACTAACAAACAAACAAACAAACAAACAACAAACTTCGGATTAGCAGCCGATTTCGGTAAATCTTTGGTGGATTTGTTTTGATTTAATGTTTCTTACATGTAAGTGAAAAATGGTAGCATTAAATAACTCGGTTATAGTGTGATGTGAATTTATAGAAATCTTCGTAAGAACAGTTTTTGACGTACAAAGTTTTAACAGTGAAACGGGCCCCAGAAAGCCAACATGTGCAAACACTGTAGATCCAGATGAGCCGGCTCGTAACGAGCCGTCTCATCAGGATCTGCAGTATTTGTCACTATTATTCACCTGTAAAAAAATCACATTTTGTTATTAATGGAATAGTCCCAAAAAATACAATGTAGTGTGAAAAAGATAATGTAGGATATCCAGGGTTGAAAGGGTTAAGGATCACATGTAAGCCGAGTCGATGATGGTCACTAGTCTTGTGCTGTCGGTGAAGTTGTATCCCCATGAATGCTCGCTTTTCTATAACACATCCCTGAATTAAACAATTCCAAGAAGAGGGTAATAGAGATCTGGAATTTGGCATTTTTCATCCGAAACAGCTGGAAATATGTTATTATTTTGGCTTTCTGCTTTTCCAGCCATAACTGCCAACAACATTGAAGAAGGTGGGGTAAAAATCATTACATGACTGCCGTTGTTCGACACCGCTCACAGCCGTGTTCAAACATACAGCGCGTGCTGTTTGACCATGGCTATAGACAATGCTCATTTCGGGGCCAGGCCAACACCGACGTAATGCATGTGTCTCATGACGTTACTACAACGTGCCATTACGTCACCAGACCAGTTCACAACGGTGACACTGCAATTTTGAAATTGATGCGGCTGCATTGCTTGACGTGTACTGTGGCCCCGGAATATGCATGTGTAAATCGGCTGTTTTGAATGGAGCAGATTATCAAAATACCGAATGTACTGCATAAATGCTCAAATTTATGATATTTCCGACGGAAATGTAGCAATAACGTTCGGCCATGTCCAGCCG
>CM055269.1:79610528-79629596 GCA_029237695.1 Conchocele bisecta
CGGCTGGACATGGCGAACAAAAAAAATTAGTTATTGCTACTTTTCGTCGGAAATAATCATAACTTTGAGCATTTATGCGAGTACATTATTTACACCGATTATACACCATTGCATATTCCGGGGCCACAGTACACGTCAAGCAATGCAGCCGCATCAATTTCAAAATTTCAGTGTCACCGTTGTGAACTGGTCTGGTGACGTAATGGCACGTTGTAGTAACGTCATGAGACACATGCATTACGTCGGTGTTGGCCTGGCCTCGAAATGAGCATTGTCTATAGCCATGGTCAAACAGCACGCGCTGTATGTTTGAACACGGCTGTGAGCGGTGTCGAACAACGGCAGTCATGTAATGATTTTTACCCCACCTTCTTCAATGTTGTTGGCAGTTTGTATTTCTGGCAATTATGGCTGGAAAAGCAGAAAGCAAAACTAATAACATATTTCCAGCTGTTTCGGATGAAAAATGCCAAATTCCAGATCTCTATTACCCTCTTCTTGGAATTGTTTAATTCAGGGATGTGTTATAGAAAAGCGAGCATTCATGGGGATACAACTTCACCGACAGCACAAGACTAGTGACCATCATCGACTCGGCTTACATGTGATCCTTAACCCTTTCAACCCTGGATATCCTACATTATCTTTTTCACACTACATTGTATTTTTTGGGACTATTCCATTAATAACAAAATGTGATTTTTTTACAGGTGAATAATAGTGACAAATACTGCAGATCCTGATGAGACGGCTCGTTACGAGCCGGCTCATCTGGATCTACAGTGTTTGCACATGTTGGCTTTCTGGGCCCGTTTCACTGTTAAAACTTTGTACGTCAAAAACTGTTCTTACGAAGATTTCTATAAATTCACATCACACTATAACCGAGTTATTTAATGCTACCATTTTTCACTTACATGTAAGAATCATTAAATCAAAACAAATCCACCAAAGATTTACCGAAATCGGCTGCTAATCCGAAGTTTGTTGTTTGTTTGTTTGTTTGTTTGTTAGTGTTTAACGGCCTATCAACAGCTAAGGTCATGTAAGGCTGGGCAAACGGGTTCGATCCCATTTTAACCTGCTGCATTGGGGGGAAAATCCCAAAATCAGAACGGAATATTTACATCGAGAACAAATACATTCAGCCCTGAAATTAGAATAACTTGACCTGGTGCCAGGTCCATACCACACCAAAGTCACTTGGCCTCTTCCCCTAAAATAGGATTACGAATATCGTAATACTCACATAAGGGGTATAACCAGATTCAACTGTCACATACAAAATGCCAAAGACGTATGTGAGGGCCAAACCAGTAGCCCATTTCACCAACATTGCAAAGTATACTTTTCTAGCAAAGTATACTTTGAGGGAGTAATCATTTATTTTTCCCGAAATGCATTATTTCATACAGAACTAACGACTGCATATATTTCATGATTAAAAGTATGCAGAATTATTATACAGAATTTATTACATTATCACAGTCATTTTGACTGTGGAAATTCAGAATAATAAAAATTAATAAATTTATCCCAAAATTGAAAATTTCTCCCTCAAAGTATACTTTGCAATGTTGGTGAAATAGGCTACTGGTCTCCATCCGGGATTTCGATAAGAATGAACCAAGATCGTTAAATTACCCATCACATGCTCCCACCTGCCACCCACTCCAAGTTTGTTGTGTATTTTAGTTTTGCACTTACACACTTCTTAGTCGTACAACGTTTAGTGAAACGGCCCCCTGGCCTCTAGGGTTGAAGGGGTTAAATATTGACTTTATGACCAGTATACCTTTTGATCACTACCACACTCCTGCAGTTCGGTACAGAGCTGAACAAATTGTTACAAGCACCAGGGACCCGTTTCACTAAACTTTGTACGACTAAAATGTTTGTAAGTGTAAATTTATGATAGTCTGTAAATTTCATATTAACACTATTTTCTTGTAAACAATTATTGGATTTACATTTATTGAGCATAGGCTGCACATGCAGCTTATGCTCAATAAATGTAAATTCATAATTGAAATCTACAGACTATTCTAAATCTGCACTTACGAACATTTTAGTTGTACGATGTTTAGTGAAACGGCCCCCAGGCGTGCAACAGTTGCAATGTAACGAGGTAAGCCCAATGGGTGAGGGCTACGGACAGACTGACGGATGGACAGACAGGATGGCAAATAAATAAACAAGAGGGCCATGATGGCCCTAATTCGCTCACCTGACTCCATGAACACCAAAGGAGAATGTGACATTGAGTTCATGTGTTTTAAAAAAATGGTGCTATTTTTAGACGGCGATCATCTTGGATTAAGCGATGACTCTCATTTTACCAAATCTGAAAATGCTTCAACCAAGGATCGGAACTTCCTATGAAGTTTGGCCACCATCGGCCATGTGGTTCCTGAGAAAAAGACGTTCAAAATCTCAAATAAATGGACCTTTTGGCGGCCATCATGGATGACATAATCATCCGATTCCGACAAATATTGCGCCAGAGCAATCGCCTCATCGATACCTTCAATTTGATATATGACATAACCATATTCGGTCAAAAATAAAATTTGACCCCAATTTGACCCCACGGGCCACGCCCATTTTTGACCCCGGGGTCACCATTATCACAACTTTAAAAGAGCATTGTACATCAATCATTCCTACCAAGTTTCGTCGAAATCCGGCCAGTGGTTCATGAGAAAAAGATTTTTTTAAGAATTTGTGCTATTTTTAGACGGCGGCCATCTTAGATTAGCGATGACCTCCATTAAAACAAATCTGAAAAGGCTTCACCCATGGACCATAACTCTGAAGTTTAGCTACCATGGGCCAAGCGGTTCATGTGAAGTAGAATTTTTAAATCTCTAATAAAAGAATGACTTTTTGACTTTTCGGCGGCCATCTTGGATGACATAACCATCAAATTTCGACAAAAAAAATCACCAGAGTGATCGGCTCATTGATACCTTCGATTTGATGTATAACATGACCATATTCGGTCATAAATAAAATTTGACCACAATTTGACCCCACGGGCCACGCACATTGTTGACCCCGGGGTCACCATTTTAACAACTTTGAAAGAGCATTGTACATTGATCATTCCTACCAAGTTTCGTCGAAATCCGGCTGGCGGTTCATGAAAAGAAGATTGTTTAAGCAAATTTATGTTTATTTGCTATTTTTAGACGGCGGCCATCTTGGATTAGCGATAATTGACCTCATTTAATAAATCTGAAAAGGGCTTCACCCATGGACCATAACCTTTTAAGTTTGGCTACCATGGGCCAAGCGGTTCATGTGAAGAAGAATTTTAAATGAAATCTCTAATAAAATAACGACCTTTTGACCTTTCGGTGGCCATCTTGGATGACATAACCATCAGATTTCGACAAAAAATGCCCCAGAGTGATCGCCTCTTTGATACCTTCAACTCGATATATGACTTGACCATATTCGGTCAAAAATAAGATTTGACCCAAATTTGACCCCACAGGCCACGCCCATTTTTGACCCCGGGGTCACCATTTTAACAACTTTGAAAGAGCATTGTACATTGATCATTCCTACCAAGTTTCGTCGAAATCCGGCTAGCGGTTCATGAGAAGAAGATTTTTTAAGAATTTATGCTATTTTTAGACGGCGGCCATCTTGGATTAGCGATGACCTCCATTTTAACAAATCTGAAAAGGCTTCACCCATGGACCATAACTGTGAAGTTTGGCTACCATGGGCCAAGCGGTTCATGTGAAGTAGAATTTTTAAATCTCTAATAAAAGAATGACCTTTTGACCTTTCGGCGGCCATCTTGGATGACATAACCATCAGATTTCGCAAAAAAAAAAAAAATCACCAGTGATCGCCTCATTGATATCTTCGATTTGTATATAACATGACCATATTCGGTCACAAATAAAATTCGACCCACGGGCATGCACATTGTTGACCCCGGGGTCACCATTTTAACAACTTTGAAAAAAAGAGCATTGTACATTGATCATTCCTACCAAGTTTCGTCGAAATCCGGCTGGCGGTTCATGAGAAGAAGATTTTTTAAGAATTTATGCTATTTTTAGACGGCGGCCATCTTGGATTAGCGATGACCTCCATTTTAATAAATCTGAAAAGGCTTCACCCATGGACCATAACTTTTAAGTTTGGCTACCATGGGCCAAGCGATTCATGTGAAGAAGAATTTTGAAATCTATAATAAAAGAACGACCTTTTGGCGGCCATCTTGAATGACATAACCATCAGATTTCGACAAAAAATGCACCAGAGTGATCGCCTCTTTGATACCTTCAATTCGATATATGACATAACCATATTCGGTCAAAAATAAAATTTGACCCCAATTTGACTCCACGGGCCACGCCCAGTTTTGACCCCAGGGTCACCATTTTAACAACTTTGAAAGAGCATTGTACATCGATCATTCCTACCAAGTTTGGTCGAAATCCGGTTGGCGGTTCTTGAGAAGAAGATTTTTGAAGAATTTGTGCTATTTTTAGACGGCGGCCATCTTGGATTACACAATGACGTCATTTTAACAATTTTGTAATAACCCCCTACCTAAGGACCATGATCATGAAGTTTGGTGACTATAGGCCCAATGGTTACTGAGGAGAAGACGTTTGAAAATGTTCACGGACGACGACGGACGACGGACAACGGACGACGGACACATTGCGGTAACAATAGCTCACATGAGCTTCGCTCAGGTGAGCTAAAAATAAATACGCCAACATTTGTTTCAGAGATACAAAACCCAGTTACTGTAACTCTGATACTTTGATATTTGGCTCCGATAGGAGAAACATCACTTATGGCATCCGCGACCAGTGTAGCTCCAGATTAGTCTGATTTGGGTCTTCACTGTTCACCGTTCACTCAGGGGAATGGCATAAAACCTTATCAGACCGCACGAGTTTGCTCGCAGATCAGGAGGCTGTTTCACTAAACTTTGTACGACTAAAATGTTCGTAAGTGCAAATTTATGATCGTCTGAAAAATTAAATTGATGGATTTACATTTATTGAGCATAGGCTGCATATGCAGCCTATGCTCAATAAATGTAAATCCAATGATTGTTTACAAGAAAACATCGTTAATGTGAAATTTACAGACTATCATAAATTTGCACTCACGAACATTTTAGTCGCACAAAGTTTAGTGAAACAGCCCCCTGGAGCTAGACAAAGTGAAAGTGAATGGGTTTAACGTCCTAGCAAAAGCTATAGAGACTGTACCACAGTTTAAGTCTCATTAGACAGACCAGTGGGATATTTTTCACGCCCAAGGTGAGGATTGAACTCGCAACCTCCGGTATTGAAGGCCACGGCCCATCCCCAGGAGCTAGACAAGCCACGAAGGTCAGATGACCCAATTTCTCCAGTAACAGGCAATATAAATAACTAGGCCATTGTGATGAAGGTAAAATCAGATAACAGCCGCCCTGCCATAACTAGGTCACTGTCACCGCCTGTACCATACATCATGGACATCGTCAGATAAGTCTTCTAATCCGCGTAATGTCTTAAATGTTCCTGCGTAGAACGCTAGGTCGGAGGTCACCAACCTGAAAACAATGAATATTATAAATGCAGATTATATTTACCATAGTATTTGACAGTTTCTGCCAATATTTGATCTTATTCTGGCAAAGCAAATGTAATTGACATTAAGGTACCAGTCCACCTGAAAAAGGCTTAGTTTCGTAGTTTGCCTATGGGCTTTTTACTGAATATTCCAAAACTGCCTGTCTGTGGCGATTGAATGTTACTTACAATTAAATACTCCCCATCCTATGCTATTTTCAGCTGACAAAAGCAAGTATTTGTAAAATTATGTGCCAAACTGTGATTTGGGCCATTTAGTGAGCATATTCAAATTAAAATTGTACGCATCTTCCGCTCGAAATGTGTGTTTGTTGTTTGGGGCGCCATTTTAACAGTCTGAAACAGAGGTTTGTGGCTCGAAAACAAAACACTCAGTACCAGTACAGACTATGATCAGTGTGGGCAGGTATACATGTAGACTTGATTCACACATTATTTGTTGGTGCAAACTCCGCACGTCACATAGCTTTCTGGCGCCTTTAGTCCAGCGGCCATGACGGTAATAGTGCAGAAATTGACCACCACATGCTAACTTTCACACATTATAAATGCTCTTAGCTGTATGCCAATTTGATTTGTGTAGCTACTAAAGTTTCTTGACATATAATGTAACAGGTGTATACAGCAAACAGCCTCTGTGAATATATGAAGAGGATATCTGAGAAAAAAACTTGCGGAAGTGCTCACTCGGCCAAGAATTGCTAAAAAATTCTAAAATCTTGGTGGACTGGTACCTTAACCCTTCCTACGCTGTGGACGGAAATGGCCGTCTGCTGTTTTTCATTTTTGCTTTAATTCTTAACAAAAAACTGATTTTGACAGCACACGAGAATCGTCTCCACTGGAGACGATTCTCATGTGCTGTCAAAACCAGGTTTTTGTCGAGAAATATTTAAAATAACACATTTCCAGCAGACGACAACATTTAATTCAGCATAGTAAGGGTTATCAATTTTCAAGATATCAGAGCAGTGATTGACAATGTTTGATGTTAGTTTCAACTAGATTGGTCAGTAAGCGAGGCTCAGGTACCCCTAAATATGTAAAGAAAATCCAAGTATGTGGGCTTGTGACCTTGACTCTGGGCTTAGCGGGGGCGGCACGAACGTGAATTTGGAGCAATGCGTGTGTGAAATGTGAAGCAGATTCGAGAAGGAAACAGAAGTTATAACCGATTTCACTGATGTTAAGTTTTGTAAAGAGACCAAGCATGTGACCTTGAGCTCGAGATCAGCGGGGATTTGTCACAGCATGATAGTAAAGCCTTAGAGGAATGCATGCATGAAATATTAAGAATTTTCGATGAAAGAAATAGAAGTTATAACATATTTCTCTGATGTAAAGTTTTGTAAAGAGACTAAGTATGTGACATTGGCACAAAATGTTCTGTATCTCAGAGACATCATCCGAGACAGTTTCTGGCAAAATAAACATTTGTTCACCATTACCCCACGTATTGATTGGCATTATTATACATTCTATACCAGACGTAAATTTCCACACTGATATCAGGGGCGATAAACGGGTTTCCTTAAAATGCTAAAGTACATTACTATTTATTCTCTGTGTTTATTTTTTGATGTGCAATGATCATACTTTATAATATGTCGGAAAATATTAATTTTTTCAGGGACGCATTTAATTAGTATAAATAATTAAAAAATATCATGCCTCATTTGCATATGAAAATAGCCCGATACCACCACGAGTCACTATCAGTAAAATAAATATAACTAAATAGAGGATATTCAGATTCTTGCAACGAATCACATATATGTTCATCGAGTGGTGTCATATGTTCATATTTCACGAGTGCGAAGCACGAGTGAAATATGGACATATGACACCACGAGATGAACATATATGTGATATTCGTTGCAAAAATCTGAATTTTCTGTTTATTACTTTTGTTTATGAAAACATGGGTACCATGGCAATCAACACATAATTTTTTTTCATTTTTTTTAAATTTTTTATTTACTTTTCGCCATGACGAATTTCCCAGCTTTTTGAAAAAAAAAAGATTTTGGTCGAAATTTAGTATGGTGGCCATGGCAACCAAACCAAAATAAATTTTTTGTTATTTTTTCGTTTCGTTAAATTTCCCATCGTTTTCATTTTTTTTGCTATATTTTCACTGGTGAAAGCACGTGCAGTGAAATATGACTTATGTTCACTGCATAACAACGCATTTCACTGCTGAAAAAGTAATAAATGATTATATCTGTATAGCGGGCACTCGTAATTTTTAGAACTGGTGGAATAGTGGCACAATTATACACTTATTTAATTTCTATAAAGAACATTTTGTGCCTACTGAGTGGACATGTACCTTTAAATGTTGTTGACTATGCACTGAGAAGATTGCATTTGTTTTGATATGTTCGTAAATAGTTGACATCGGCTGTTTATTAACAATTCGGATTAAAAAGTCATATTTAATTTTCGGCCATTTTCAGTATCTTTTGTTTTTGTATAAAAAGGTAGATCATGGATCTATGATCATGTGCCATCAAAATTTGACAATAAAATATATCAGACAGTATTTTATTTCTCGGTATCAAACAGCTAGAGCCCTGCCATTCAACGATTCTGCGAGAGTAGGCAATACCAGGAGCAACACACCCAACATTGCGAGATACATAGCTTAGAAAATCTCAGCTCTACGAATGTGTTCTACTGTTTCATCTGTCTTTTATATGTTCTACATCCGTGAGAGCTGAGACCCTTATAGTGTAAAATTTAGTCACAATAACATCCCAATTTGTCCTCGCGTTTTGCTACACAGTCTGACGAGTGAGAAGTTTAACACTTCACAGTCATGTTAAAAACATTCATAGACCAATAATACACATGTAGGTATACATAGTTTGATATTGGTTATCCATTTACTCCCATTTGTGTAGCAAAACACCAGGACAAATTGGGCTGTTATTGTGACTAAATCTTACACTGTAAGGGTCTCCGCTCTCACGGATACAGAAAATGTAATCGACAGATGAAACAGTAAAACACATTCGTAGAGTGGAGATTTTCTAAGCTACGAGATACAGTGCCCGATAACTGCACTTCAGGCCCGTACGCAGGAATTATTTTAGGGGGGTGCGTTATCGACGGCGCGAAGGGCTAAACATTGTTTTTGCACATCCACGGACAGACCTCGGTAGATTAACCCTTTTACCCCTAAGTAACTGGAATGGATTTTGATTTGTTAATTTTGCAACCAATCTAAATCATCACAAAATGATTTTCAGACCAGTCCATTTATGAACATGGAGTGTTTTTGTTTTTGAAAATTAATTGCAAAAAGTGCAGATCCTGATGCGGCTCATCTGGATCTACACTGTTAGCCAATACCACTATACATGCCTGCGGGTTAAGAGTGAAAGGGTTAAGGGGGGTGTGTACGCACCCATCGCACCCCCTCTGCGTACGGGCCTGCACTTACCCGTGTTGTGGTCCGCCATTATTGGTCACGTTCAGGTGCTGTAACTGTAGTCGGAGCACCTTCTTGAAAGTCACATTTGTTCTTGAAAATATACTCTGCAAATTAACGCCATTCATGTATAAATTTACAGAAAATACTAAACCTGACATAATAGCTTATGTCAACAGAATCAACAGCAAAGATATTGTACAAACAAATTCGACATATTTTTAACAAAAACTTGTTAATGGTGCACGATTACCATGTTTGATAACATCATGTGACCAGTGTATCATTTAATTCCTGATACATATGCAGAGCTCCAGATAAGCTGTGTATTTGCTTAAATACCCAATTAAAATTGCCAAAAACCCAATTGAAATCAGCAGTAGCGAGCATCAAAAAGCAATAACAAATTTGTGGTACCTTTATCATGCTGTAGAAATCAATAAACAGACCACAAATATAGCATATTTTTCTTATTTTCCATAAAAACACCTATTGGTATTTCATTAGAATTGTCTCCTTGGATTGTCTCCAAGGAGACAATTCTAATGAAATGCCAAGACATGTTTTCATTTCGAAGCAAACTATTCAATAATTGCTGTCTGTTGATGTGTAAACAGTAGTGTGATTTTATTTTACCCAATTAATATTTTGAAATACCCAATTGCTTCAGAAATGATGGAGTGACAATACTCAATTACTAATTCCTTATCTGGGGCCCTGCATATGTCAATGTAACCTGTATTTTTTCACTGTAACGTCATTGCTAATTCACTGATTGATTGATTGGGTTGTTACACAAATTCAACAGCAATATCCTATACATTGTACAGACAGGTATGCACTCGTATTTAGGAAGAACCATACGTTGAAGGAAGAACCCTGACACCAGTAGCCTATTTCACCAACATTGCAAAGTATACTTTTCTAGCAAAGTATACTTTGAGGGAGTAATCATTTATTTTTCCTGAAATGTATTATTTCATATAGAAATAACAACTGCATATATTTCAGGATTAAAAGTATGCAGAATTATTATACTGACTTTGTTACATTATCACAGCCAAATTGGCTGTGATAATGTAATAAATTCAGTATAATAAAAAATAATAAATTTATCCTAAAATTGAAAATTTCTCCCTCAAAGTATACTTTGCTAGAAAAGTATACTTTGCAATGTTGGTGAAATAGGCTACTGACCACTGTTATCAGACAATGTCTTATACCTTGACATGTAGCCGATTTCACAAAAAAATTGCAAAGCATACTTATTTTACTGTGAGGTAGATATTTTCAATTTAAGGATATATTTATTAAATTTTTATTACACTGAATTTATATATAATACATTATTTCAGCCATCTTGGCTATGAGGTAATAATTTCAATGTAATAATTCTGCATACTTTTAATCATCAAATATATGAAATCATTAGTTCTATATGAAATAATGAATTTCGGGGAAAATAAATGATTACTCCCTCAAAGTATACTTAGCTAGATAAGTATGCTTAGCAATTTTGGTGAAATTGGCTACTGATCAACGGATAGAATATGGTCACATGTAGTTTAGAATGACAGTACCCCGATATGCTGCCAGTCGCTGTTACTACACCAGACCCATAGAGTGTGTTGTCAGACAAAATCTCATACATGCCTGATCAACAGGTAGAATATCAAGGTGTATGATCACATGGTACTAACAACATGAACTGAAACTTCCAGAATCCATCTGATTCAAAGTATGTATTTTATAGTGTCCTTATTACGAAATGGATTTTGATGAAATATGGCGCATCAAACGCGTCTTGTTAAGCTGCATTTGATGGTCTCTGTATTTTCGCACAAACTTCTGTCGTTTTTGCGAAGAATTCTTCGCAAAAACGACATAAGTCTGTGCCAAACTCCCTGGACCACCAAATGCAGCTCATGAAGACATGTTTGCTGCACCATTTTTCATCAAAATCCGTTGCATATTAAGGAAAATATCAAATAATACTTACTTTGGAGTGGGCGGCATTGTTGTTATTGTAACCACGTGATCATGCACCTTGAATATGGTCATGTGTAGGTTAGAAAGACAGTGCCCTAACATGCCGCCAGGCTCCCTTACTACACCAGACCACATAGAGCGTGTTGCCAGATAAATAGAGAACACCAGGCTGGTGTCTTTTGATATCAAGTTTATCAGCCAAGGCTAGGAAACGTGTAGGAATTCCGAGACTTGCCGAGGAATTCCTACCGTTTCCGAGCCGAGCCTGATCAACTTGATATCAAAAGTCACTAGCCTGGTATTCTATTTATCAGGGAACGTTTTATGCTAAAAAATGACCACAGATGACGTCGTTATCTATGGGCAGAACGCGACTTGTTTACGTTGCGTCATTACAGACGTCATTCGGTAACGTCACGTGACATCATGCGACCAATGGAACATCAGTTTTCACTTCGTTGTAACCCGGATGGTTATATCAGGTCAATGCCTGCCTGATACAACAACATGTTATTGGTCAGTACAAATTCAGTCAATACAGGGCAGGTTACCTGATAAAACAGCATACCTTGACCTGATCAACGGGCAGAATGTCTATGATGGCCTCGTGCAGTTTAGACATCTGCTTGCATATTGCACGGAAACACGTCGACGGCATTGGCGCCTTCACCTCCCACTGAAACCATTACAGTATACCTATATAACACAGAGCTCCAGATAAGGTGCGTATTGACGTATTTTACGCACTTATATTAGCTGAATATGCCTATGATTATCAACAGTGGGAGTACAAAATACACACAGCAATGGAGAACAGCATATGCCTTGATCACTGTCAATGCACAGTCTGATCTGGGGCTATGCAGGTCAAATATGTCGTAAGTCTCATGTTCTCCACTACTTGCCAACATCATACTGATGATAGTATGGGCATACAAAATGGACGATGTTAACCCTTACTACGCTGAATTAAATTTTATCGTCTGCTGGAAATGTTTAATTCTCGATAAAAACCTGTTTTGGCAGCGCATGAGAATCGTCTCCACTGGAGACGATTCTCATGTGCTGCAAAAACAGGTTGTTTGCTGAGAATTAAGGCAAAAATGAAAAACAACAGACGACAATATTCGTCTCCCGCATAGTGAGGGTTAACAAACACACAACACATGCAGTGGTGTACAATTGACTCTTTATGTGGCTGTGACGGGATAAATGGAACATACGCTGATTTGTGACCAGTGTCATTTTATTTAACCCATACACCGCTATCTTAATTTTTTGTCGTCTGCTGTTTATTTTTTATTTTCAATTTTTATCATCAAAAACATGCTTCGACAGCACTTTAGAATAATTTATAACATGCTTAGACAGCACTTCAGAATCATTTCCATTCTGAAGTGCTGTCAAACCATGTGAACAATCTGACTGCATGCAAATGGTGATCTGGATCTACACAGCCACAAATACCGCAATGTTAACCCTTCCTACGCGGTTTGACGGAAATTGCCGTCTGCTGTTTTTCATTTTTGCTTTAATTCTTAACAAAAAACTGGTTTTGACAGCAAATGAGAATCGTCTCCACTGAGACGATTCTCATGTGGTGTCAAAACCAGGTTTTTGTCGAGAAATATTGAAAATAAAACATTTCCAGCAGACGACAACATTTAATTCAGCGTAGTAAGGGTTAAACAGTTTGCATCAGAGAATGCTTCACGTGTGACTGTGACTAAAGAAATGGGATTTATGACTGTGACCGATGTACACAGGGCTCCAGTTAAGGTGCGTAATTTGACCAACTTGGGGTGAAATTTTGTTATTTCTTCATCAAAAATGGCAAGTTGGGAGTCCTTTAGAATCGTCTCATTGAGGCGATTCTAAAGCACTCCCAACTGGCCATTTTTGATGGAGAAGTAAGAAATTTACCTCCAAATTACGCACCTTAACTGGAGCTCTGTGTACACCCATCTGTTTAGTCTACATAGTTCGTCATTTAGTCCGTGGCAATCAGCATGAATCTTATCAAACAGCAGGAGTGTGCGAGACTAGCAACAATTGAGACGCGCCATGTGATTTTGTACCTTTCGGACATTCTGCGTAATTTCATTAAAAACGTTTACAAAATTTGCAATACAATGTATTTTTTTATAAATAAAGTCAAAAGTTGACAAAAATTTCAGAGCACATTTCAGAGTACCGTACTTTTGACGTCATTTACGAAAAATATTGAAAATTTTTAAAACATGAAATTACGCAAATGTCCGAAGGTACAAAATCACATGGCGTGTCTCAATGGTGCTCAGTGCTATATATTCAGTGCTATTTACACGAGTACCTACCCTATTCAGCTGTATGTCGACCATACTCTCCATGATAGTGACTAGTTTATTGGAGATCTCGTCTATATGGTCCTTATAATCCTTCACAATTTGTTCAAAATGCTTCAGCATGTTAGTGTTTCTAGTGTTTGTGTTGACTAGTTTCTCCGTGAAATGCTGTTGAACCAGGGGCATGAAATGAACAACGAGTTGTAAGCACCGCGACGCCAGCGCTGAAAAGAAAATTAATTATCTAATGTTTCGTCGAATATGAAAAACAATGGTGAAAATCAGCAAAACGACATAAATTTGAGATGCTGCTTAACCCTGGGCCATGAAATATGGCAGTGACTGGAGAAATGGGGCTTATATGGGAATTCTGACCAGTATAGCTTCTGATCAAGTAGCTCATCTCTGTAGCCTGATAACGATTTGAATTGCTTGTTACAAGCATGACAGGAGTTTCATTGATGGAATGGCAAACGGTGCAGATCCTGATCAGACTGTGCGAATGCACAGGCTGATCTGGATCTACACTGGTCGCAAAACCCATAACACATTCTCCAGTCACAAGCCACAAACGATGCCGCTGCTAAAAGAAATATGTATCCTTGACTAAGAAAAACATTGGTGGTGAAAATCGGCAAAATACGAATGTACGAATGTTGAGCAGTGGCAACACTGGTCACTCCCCGACCAGTCAACACATCTCTTCTTTTTTATCTTTTTTTTTTTTACACGAGATACCCAACTCTACAGGTGACCTGATCACAAATGTATCCAAGTATCTTTTTTCATGAGGCAGTGTTTCATATTTTAAACTTTATACATTAAAGGTACATGCCCAACCAGTAGGCACAAATTGTTCTTTATGGAAATTAAATAAATGTATAATTGTGTCACTATTCCACCAGTTCTAACAATTATGAGTGCCCGCTATACAGATATAATCATTTAGTAATATTTATTTTACTGATAGTGACTAGCGGTGGTATCAGGCTATTTTCATATGCAAATGAGGCATGACATTTTTTAATTATTTATACTAATAAAATGAATCACCTAAAAAAAATACATTTTCAACACATTACAAAGCATGATCATTGCACATCAAATGATAAATATAGAGAATAAATAGTAATGTCCGTTAGTATTTTAATGAAACACGGTTATCGCCCCTGATATCAGTGTGGACATTTACATCTGATATAAAATGTATAATAATGCCAATTATTGCGTGTGGTAATCGTGAATTAATGATTATTTTGCCAGAAATGTATCAGATGATGTCTCTGATTTATAGAACATTGTGTGCCTACTGAGTGGGCATGTACAAATTTCACATTTTTTGAAGAGCATGTAATATACATTTTTTCACCTACCATTTTGAAATACCACATTTATTTCCCCTGACACCTGCACTCGTTGTTTTATCGGATTTCCAGCGGGAATTAACCCGCTATTTCAAAATGGTAGTTGAATAAACTCTACGTAATAATTCAGAACCCAAGACAAGCTTTGTGGCCGAATTGTATTGTACTCCTGGATTTCAAATTCAATGTGTTTTTTATTTTTGCAACTGAATTACAGAATTTATTACACATATGTCTGATATAAAGTAGGGACTAAATGGTATTCTGTTGTGTTTTTTTCAACTGAAGTAAGTGAATTTTTACAAACAAGGTGAACATAAGACCTCAGTAACCTTGACCTTGGGCGGTCGTACGTGGGTCCTATGCAAAACAAAGCACCATCCCTAGACACACATTGTCGCCAAATATTATCAAATCTCTATGAAGCGGTTCATGAGTTATTGAAAAATGAAAGGTATTGCAAACGTACGCACACGTACATCAACTAACACTATATCCCCTCTTGCCTATTGACGAGGGGTTTATTGGATTTACATTTATTGAGCATAGGCTGCATAGCCTTTGCTCAATAAATGTAAATCCAATAAAAGCATAATCAGCTTCAATCAATGCATACATTCCATGATTGCATGCCAGCTGGACGTCTCATCATTAGACAAAGTTTGGAATCTGGACAGGAAAAAAATATTAACCCTTAGAATGTGTGAAATAAAAATTGTCGTCCGCTGTTGTTTATATTTTTCTTCTTTCTAAAAGAAGAACATGGTTTGACAGAACTTTAGAATCATTTCCATTGGAAATGATTCTAAAGTGATGTCAAACCATGTTTTTGATTATAAAAATGGTAAATTAGAATAAACAGCAGACGGCAAATTTAATTCAGTATTGTACAGGTTAAATATAATCACAAACAAAATTTACTGAACTTATCTCATTATCACTAAACCACAATTCAGGAACAAAATCATCTACTGATAAAAGTTTTACCGAGATTTCTCGTTGAGATTGTCTTCAGCCCAACAAGTTCTAATGCCCCGGCACCCAGCACTAACTGGCACGTCCGTGAATTAAATATCTGCAAGTACACAGATGGAAATGAGATATAACAGGTGTAAGAACACGTAGTAATGATTCATGTCACAGGAGGGTTGTCAAATTTGCCCTCTTTTTTTTCTTTATTTTAATGCTGATAAAATGCAAACCAAACAAAATATTTCTCAGGTTCTGGGTAGATGTCAGTACTATACAAATATATTGAGTAGTTCTTGGAAGAGAGCAGATCGTGGCCGAGAGGTAACACCGTCAGACTGCCACGCTGGCGACCTGGGTTCGATTCTCGGCCACGGCGTCAGTATTTCTGAGATACTTTGTATTTCCTGCTCTACTAATCCTTTCAGATGGGGCCGGTGTCCTCCGCATCCACCTCCTTCCTTTCTCCTCTTCTTGGGAGACGACATGCAAGGTCATCGAGCCAGTGCCGTTGTTAAATCCAAGCATTTAGATTTATTGGAAGAGTCAAGTGCTACTGATGTACAAGCTAATAGACTATCAGTCCTGGTATATACCACCTAATCAGCAAGGGGATACGAGGATGGCCGGGGCCCACATGTCGAGCCCGCCGAGGCATTTGATGGTCTCGGAGTGTATTTATTTGAAGTTTGATGCCCAATAAGCATACAAAGTTTCAAGCAAATCTGACATACAGTTACAGAGATAGTAGGTATGTGAAAACTTTAAAGCAAATTTTGACAGAAACTTTAACACAAACTTCTAAGTCATTTGATCTTGACATAGGGGCACAGGGGCTGCATGAGTGGGACACAGAATTAATATATGGATGATGACTAATAAGCATATGAAGTTTCAAGTCAATGTGACTTAGGACTGCAGAGATATAAGGTATTTAAAAAATTTAACGCAGATTTCGGAACGCAAACTTCTAAGTCATTTGACCTTGACCTTGGGCACAGTGGCCGCATGAGTGGGATACAGCATGAATATATGGATGATGACTAATAAGTATATGAAGTTTCAAGTCAATGTGACTTAGGACTGAAGAGATATAAGGTATTTAAAAACTTTAAAAAAGATTTCAGAAAGCAAACTTCTAAGTCATTTGACCTTGACCTTGGGCACAGGGGCCGCATGAGTGGGACACAGCATGAATATATGGATCATGACTAATAAGCATATGAAGTTTCAAGTCAATGTGACCGGACCGGACCGGCGGACGTTTCTACAAATGGATACTTATGTGGCTAACCGTAACCTTTTCCTTTGTTCATCCCTATTCTTCTGTAGCCACATAAACCCATTTTTAGCCACATAAAATCACGGAACAATAGAATATTACATAACCTATTGTTCTCCTAGCCACATATGTATCCATTTGTAAGCTCGGACGGACGCACGGACGTTCCTACAAATGGATACTTATGTGGCTAACCCTAACCTTTTCCTTTGGTCATCCCTATTGTTCTGTAGCCACATAAACCCATTTTTAGACACATAAAATCACGGAACAATAGAATATTACATAACCTATTGTTCTCCTAGCCACATATGTATCCATTTGTAAGCTCGGACGGACGCACGGACACATGGACGCACGGACGTCATTGTGATCACTATGTCTCGCTTTCCGCAAGCGGGCTCGACAAAAAAGCATATGGTCCTATTGTCAACCACCGAACAATTAATGAGAGGACTCATTTTAATGAGGTGACGTTCTTTAACCCTCAGACCGCTACACACAACAATTGTCGTCTGCTGTTGCGTATATATCTTGCCTTATTTCTCAATAAAAAACATGGTTTGACAACACTTCAGAATCATTTCCAATCATTTCCAATGATTCTGAAGTGCTGTCAAAGCATGTTGTAAATTAGTCTAAAGTGCAGTCAAAGCATGATAAAAATGGAAAATAGAAAATAAACAGCAGACGTCAAAAATATTAAGATAGTGGTTTAAGGGTTAATGAGATGACTTACTTTTAATAGATCTATAAGTCTTGTGAGAAAGTCTGCGGCCACGGATGGAATATCGTTCACACATTGGCAATATTCCACAACCATTTTGAGCAGCAATAACACGGTCCTGCGGACAATAAAACAAGATCTTAGATCTGGTATTAATTAATTAGCACTCTTGTTTTATGGAGCATACCGTATTCTGCCGATTATAGGTCACAAGAGTGTATAAGACGCACCCTTATTTTCAGTCCAAAATCTGGGGGAAAAGGTCATGAGATTATAAGACCCAATTTTCCTAACAAAATTTAAAAAAAAAAAAAAAATTGCCAAGTTGTTGTTTTTATTGATTTCCCCCCACTGTTTTTTTATTTGTACCTTGGACGTTTTTGTCTGTATTTTCCCTATCATAGTTTGCTATGTCCGTAATTTGCCGACTCTTATGTCCGTGATTCCCCAGTCCGTATTTCACCGTTTTCTAGTATCTTCAATTACACTGTGAACTCGGTAGTACACGCTTCATTATAACACGTGCTCGGTTAGTACACGGTTGTGCATTGGCTCCCGATTTGTTTGCCTATTTGTATATCAAAATCGTGTTAAATTCGTAACAGACTATTGTCAGAAATCGTGTTATATTTGCGATCATATTGCTGCCGAAAGTGGTATTATATTGTTAATTATTGATTTGCGGTATGTATTTTCAACACCATTTACGGAAACTATTTTCGAGATCAATATCGGCGAAATATGGCGACAGATCTGCGTATAATCCAGAGTGTTTTTTTAACCCGTTTCTTTCGGAATACACATTTACGGATATGAACTTTATTAAATATTTTATTTTTATTTTTGTTATTTCTCACTGAAAGTATATGTTGTGACCACTCATTTGAACCGTATCGATGAAACGGTTTAAATAGTGGTCGCAGCATATACTTCTGAGTGCATAGAAGGAAAATATTTAGGATTTTCCGCAAACATAAGCGTATCCTCAGCATGAAATGGGTTAATGATTGCCCCCATGATGCGAGAATGAAAGTCGCACGTTCGCCACGTCTGCGGCACATCAAAAGGCGTGTTGACCAATCAGTGCAATTTCAAAACATAGCCTAAAGGTCACACAGTTTACAGCCTCGTGCTGAATGATAAACACCTGTTAGTTGACACGGCTGGGTGTTATCAATTTTTTTCCACAAAGCAACACACAACTTTTGATATCAGTCGTATCTTCCGTAAATGACGCTGAAAGCAGCCTATAGCTATGACGAATTTGCATTGTCCGCCGACGTAAATATAATGTTTTTAATTAGAGATTGGCAAACATTGTAAACCATGTGCAGACTACGCGAATCCACCGCCTGG